>CM042836.1:128794932-129289932 GCA_023653725.1 Bungarus multicinctus | reverse complement strand
GGATTTACATAAAGGCCAGTAGGTTATATCAATCAAAGTTGATAAAAGCTACTCTGAGACACAGTGGTTACCTGGGAAGAACCAAAAATTGTCTACTACTTCTTTCTAGGAATGCTGTCCCACTACGAAGTCTTTGTCTCGTTAAGATGGATGCTAAAACCTAGCTGGCCAAACCTCTGCTGTAGTGGTGGGATTCAATTTTTTTTACTACTGGTTTTGTGGGCATGGCTTGGTGGGTATGGATTGGTGGGCGTGGCTTGGTGGGCATGGCAGGGGAAGGATCCTGTAAAATCTCCATTCTCTCCCAGGACGGTTACTGCAAAATCTCAATTCCCTCCCCACCCCAACCTGCTTTCCAGCTCTGTTCTCCTGTGCAGGGCAACAAAAGAAGACCCAGCCAATAAGCTGGGATTCGGAGGGCAGAGAATAGATGGGGGTGGGGCCAGTCAGAGGTGGTATTTGCCGGTTCTCCGAACTACTCAAAATTTCCACTACCGGTTCTCCAGAACTGGTCAGAACCTGCTGATTATCATTTCTGCTCTGCTTCAGAACACGAAACAGTAAATTTATAAATTCTGAAGCCAACAAAACAACCGTTCTTACTATAGATCCAGGCTGTACCACTTCTAAACTTGATACAGGGGGATTCTGATATGGAACTGAAGGCAAAGCCCTTCAGCCCTTGAGAATGCTGGCAGCAATGAATGGGGAACCCCAATAATTAAGCAAGTGACTGCTTGCAGAAGGGAGTCCTTGATAGGAATTGACTTTGCATTAAATATGAACAATTGAATTTCAGTTCTGGGGGGGGGGGGGAATAAAGGATGCTTGAATATTTAAGACTTTTTCAAGGGATGATCACACATGCATTTCTTTATTATAGTTACGGACCAGAAAGTCAGAGGAATGCCTTTCACTGGAGCAACTTTTCTTGAAACTGTGTTTTGTGCAGTTGCTGTATGTTGTGCAATTGCAACAGCAATCAATTCCCCCTTGGAACCTGACTGCTTATTTGCTGGCTGAAGTTCTGACTCCCAAATTGATTCAGACACCGCTACTGTACTGCCTAGCCCTTTTCAGGTGAAAAATTAAAGCCCGGTTAGGTGAAGAAAGTGGAATTAATTCATAGGTTTTCAAGCAAGAGCAATCATAACATAGATTTCCTGACTTGAGACAAGCCTGTTTAATTTCTTCTAGACTCAGGTAAGAGGCTCACAATTTATGGGGTGGCCTCTTAGGGTACCTCCCCATTTCCAGTTGAATTATGCCAGGATTGCAGAGGTTTCACACTGAGTTGTTCTGTTTCATATCTTTTTTTTTTTTTTTTTAAATTACATTTATATGCCGCCCTTCTCCGGAGACTCAGGGCGGCTTACAGTCTATGGAGCACCATGCTAGGTGCTCAGCAATAGCCTTCATTCCATTGTATATGCCTGCTTATTACTAGGGCTTTTTGGCCTCCCCATGCGGCATTTTTACAAAGTCAGCTTATTGCCCCCAACAATCTTTGGGTCCTCAATTTACCTACCCCGAGAGGATGGAAGGCTGAGTCAACCTTGAGCCTGGTGGGATTCGAACCTGCACTAATTGCAGACAGCTTGCACTAAGTGCTAGATGATTAACAGCCTGCACCACCAAGGCCCTTATCTGGATAAACACATCCCTTGGTTGCAAATGTGTGATGATGGGAACCACATTGAAAGATGGCAGAATGGGGAGAGGAAACCCCTACAGGCACAAAACTAGCTGCAAGAGCAAAGGCCAGCTAGAAATGTATCCTCTGAACTTTTTATTTTTAAAGACCTTGGTAAATAGGGCAAAAGGAAGCACCAGACTTCTGTGACTCTCAGTTGGCCTGCTCAATGGCAATGGGTGAGGTGACCAACTTTTTTACAATGAAAAGGGGGACACAAATAAATTGAAGAAAAAAACCGAAGCCACTTGCCTGCAGCGCACTCTTGCACATGGTGCACTCTTGCGCACAGCGCACTCTCTCAAAACAATTCTCCTGTGAGGAGCGCATGCGTCTCATAATCGCATCTCACTGCACTGTACTGAGCCTTGACGAATCGTCATGTCAAATACAAATAGGTCACATCACACACAACGGATTGGATCGGCATCAATCAAATACGGAGATTTACAGATTCGTCTTCAACTATCAAAAAGGAGGACATGTAGGAGGACACTTTTTAAGAGAGGACAGAACTTACAAAAGGAGGACTGTCCTCCCTAAAGGAGGACGGTTGGTCACCTTAGCAATGGCACTTCTCAATAGCAATAGAAGTAGCAATATACTTAGACTTATATACCGCTTCATAGTGCTTTACAGTCCTCTCTAAGCAGTTTACAGAATCAGCCTCTTGTCCCCAACAATCTGGATCCTCATTTTACCAATCTTGGAAGGATGAAAGATTGAGTCAACCTTGAGCCGGTCAGGATCGAACTCCTGGCAATGGAATGCAGAATTAGCCTGCAATACTGCATTCTAACCACTGCACCACCACGGCTCTCATAAGCAAAGAAGATAATTAAAGGAAGAAGACAATGTTTTCCCTGCGGGCTGAATTGTAATATAGTTTAAGATTAGTTTAACATCCTGCAAGCTCAGGCTAAAGCATTTATATCCCAACTGGATTAAATCGGTACCTTTGTAACACATTACTTCTGAGAAGTTCTGTCCTCCATTCCTCTGGACAGTAAATTAGTATACAATAAGAAGCCTGTCAAGGTCTAACAAGTTTAACTTTTTTCTCAAGTTGACACCAAATCGCAAAAGGAGAGAGTTAGGCTCTATGTTATAATCTAGCAGTGATTCCATAATGAATCATTGCAGCTGTGATCATTGCAGCCAAGTGGTTCTGCTCCTTAGGAAAACGCAAAGTTAAATGTGGTGGTGGCTCTAGGAAAGGAGATCTGCAAGTGCAATTAGTCTTCAACTTACAACACTTCATTTAGTGATCATTTGACGTTAAAGCAGCACTGAAAAAAAGGACTTACAACCACATTTATGATCGGTGCAACCTCTCCAGGGTCACATGATCAAAATTCAGGCACCTGACAATTGGCATGTATTTACAATAGTTGCAGCATCCTGGGGACCATATGATCACCATTTCTAACTTTCCCAGCCATCTTATGATGAGCAAAATCAATGGGGGAAGAAGGGGGAAGCCATATTTATTTACTGACTCTGTAATTCATGTAACATCTGTGGTGATTTGCTTAACAACAATGGCAAAAGAATTGTAAAACGGCACAATTCACTTAATAACTGCCTTGCTAAGCAGCACAAATTCTGGTCCCAACCATGGTCATAAGTTCATAAAAGGAGATTTTATGAATCTCTTCGGTCTGATCCTCAATGTGAAGGTTCCTATAATAACAGTGATATTTTTATATTATAACTACCATTTGGAGTAGTTTCCCACATCTTCCATATGGCATTTAAACTTGGTAGAATTACTGCAACAAATACTCAGTATTTTGAGGGAAGCAAACTGATATCCTTCAGAACTTTTGATTTGTACCGTAGCCTTCGAAAACATACATGAGGATACATATTTTTCTTTATAACTCATTTGCCACTAGGGTTCTATAGAAAAATCCAGAACACAGAGGTGGTATTCAACTGGTTCGTCCCGGTTCTAGTGAGCCGGTAGCAGCTATGAGCAGCGGAGACCGAACCGGTTCTCTCCACTGCTGTGTTGGGCACACCCGCCAGCCCGGGCTCCCATACTCGCTTTTATCTGCTGAATTTGAAGCGCAGCTGCTTTGTGTGGCACAGAATAGTGCCGTGCGGCAGCTGCTGCAGCAATTGGGATCCTGCAGGCTTGCAGGAGGCAAGATAGAATGCCTCTGCACCTGTGCAAATGCCTCTGCACCTGTGCAAAGTGCACATTTGGCATGCATGGCACGCAAAGTGTGTGCACGTGTGCAAAGCACGCCCACCAAGCCACGCCACCGAACCGGTGGCAAACATATTTGAATCCCATCACTGCCAGAAGAGTACGAAATGATATAAGCAGAATACAGTTTTAATCTCTAGCTGACATAGCACATTAGCCAGGCAAATCAGAAATGTCAGAAGTAACCAGGATTGCAGAGCTGTGTATGCTAAGAGTAGTAATTTAACTGTATTCTAACCCTGGTTGGTACTCAATGAATCACATACATCATGGAAGATGAGATAGGAAATGGTTAAGATCCAGCTTTAAGTAAACGGCAGGATTAAAGGATGAAGTAAGAGGAAGGGAGTTTTGATAAGACACATGACTCCATCAAACCACGAATGAGTAGTTTAGCTGTCTGGAAAATCAAAACTGATCTACAAATTCCCATCATTGAATATGGAAAGGTGACATTACTTGGCTGTAATTTTAATGAAGAGTCTGAACATTAAACAGGCATGGACCTGTATTCTCAAATTTTGAGTTATTGAAAAAGGTGCCATCAAAAAAGAGCTGCGTCAATAAGAGGATATCGGGCAAACTGACTAGGGAAGATCAGTTGTTTGTTTGTTTTTTTCAACTTCAGTCTGTGGTTGGACAACCCATCTCAAAATGTCCTCAAGGTATTTTGATAAAGAAGTCAAAATTTGTTCACCTCAACAAGGAAAGTCCTGTTCAATCTGGGTTTTGTCGAATGAAATCCAAGCTTGGTACTTGTTGAGGTAGAAGAGAGCAAAGAAGAGAACCAAGAATTGGAAAGAATATCAAAAAAAACCCCAAGAAGGGGCAGAACTGGTTGGTAGAGATTCAGAATATCAAACAGGAGTGTCGGGCTTTTGAACATTCAAAACTCAGGTGCAATCTGACAGAAAACAATTATCTGAAAACCTTTAGATGGAAAAAGAAAAATTGGTAAGCGGAACCTACAAGACAATCAAAACAAGGGTTTTTCAACAAAAGATTATTAAAAGAATGCTTAAAAAGAGCTGAGAAGAAAAAATAAAATAAAATCCTTATAAGCCTGATCATAGAAAGCAGAACAAGAAAGGAGGAAATCAATATAGGAGGAAGAGGGGAAGAATCAGATAGATAATCAAGGATGAAGACAGAATAAACAATAAAAAGAGTTGGAAGGGACCTTGTAGATCATCTAGTCCAACCACCCCTCCACCCAAGCAGGAGACCCTACACCATTTCTGACAAATGGCAGTCCAATCTCTTCTTAAAAGTCTCAAGTGAGGATGCTTCCACAACTTCCAAGGGAAAGTTGTTCCATTGGTTGATTGTTCTCATTGTCAGAAAGTTTCTCCTTATTTCCAGGTTAAATTTCTCCTTGTTCAGTTTCCATCCATTATTCCTTGTCTGGCCTTCGGGTGCTTTAGAAAGTAGATTGACCCCTTCCTCTCTGTGGCAGCCCCTCAAATATTGGAACACTGCTATCATATCTCCCCTGATCCTTCTCTTCACTAGACTAGCCATGCCCAGTTCCTGTAACCATTCTTAATATGTTTTAGTCTCCAGTCCCCTAATAATCCTGGTTGCTCATCTCTGTCCTTTTTCTAGAGCCTCAACATCTTTTTTATAATGTGGTGACCAAAACTGGATGCAGAACTCTAGGTGTGGTCTTACTAAGGCTTTATAGAGTGGTATTAATACCTCACTTGATCTTGATTCTATCCCTCTGTTAATGCAATTTAGGATTGCATTAGGTCTTTTGGCTGCTGCTGCATACTGCTGGTTCATATTTAGCTGGTTGTCCACTAAGACTCCAAGATCCCTTTCACAGTTACTACTATTGAGCCTGGTTTCACCCAGTCAATATGTGTACTTTTGGTTTTTCTTGCCTAAGTGTAGGACTTTACTTTTCTCCACATTGAATTTCATTTTGTTAGATATGGTCCAGTGTTCTAGTCTTCTAGGATGTTAGCTATTCCTGCCAGCTTAGTATCATCTGCAAATTTGGTAAGTTCCCCTTCTATTCCCTCATATAAGTCATTAATGAAGATATTGAAGAGTACTGGGCCTAAGGCAGAACCTTGTGGCACCCCACTGCTTACTTCCCTCCATGTAGACTTAGACCCATTAAGGACTACTCGTTGAGTAGTGGTTTGTCAACCAGTTGCGAGTCCATCTAGTGGTGGTGCTATCTATTCCACTTTTTTTCTAGCTTACCAAGAAGTAGGTTGTGGTCTACTTTGTCGAATGTCTTGCTGAAATCTAAATATATTATGTCCACAGTATTTCACTGGTCTACTTATTTACTCACTATGTTGAAGAAGGAAATAAGATTGGTTTGGCATGATCTGTTTTTAACAAACCCGTTGTTACTTTATTTGTTTCTAGATGTTGGCAGATCTGGTTTTTTTTATTATCTTTTCCAGTAACTTCCTGGGTATTGATGTTATAACAACAGCCATATCCTCCTACAAGATATAAAAGACATAAGGATTGGGCCAACATAAGACTCATATTGCTGTGCATTATCCCCTTGCCCCCCAAACCTAGAAGAAAACTATGTGAATAAAAGAAGATGGAGAAGAACTCTCAGATCAACGACTCTGATGAAATCAATATAGACTTTCATTGTAAAAGCTTGAAGTACTTGTTCTGCTGTGAGAATAACAGAATAACTAACTCCTTTTGAAAGAAAATATCAAGTCAACAGATAATAGTGAAGCAAATTATTTCTGGAAAATGTATCCCCAAAGCAACCAATGCTGAAAAATATATTTGGTTAGCTGTGCCAAGATGTAGAAAAATGATGCTGGAGAATGTTCCACGCATATTCAAGACTAAGCATTCCTTTCTGAACTCATATATGAGGAATGGGGAGGATAAAAGGTAATCTGATTTCTGGTGAACTATATATTTCATAAGGAGGCACGATGGCTCAATAGTCAAAGGAACTGAATTCATCACCTGACAGTCCGAGTTCAAGACCCGGACACCACACAACAGAATGAACTCCCGATACTTGCCCAAGCAGTTCAAAACCATGCAAATGAGAATAGATAAATAGGTACCACTTCAGTGGGAAGATAACAGCATTCTGTGTGCCTCAGCCTTTAAGAGTCTTGCTGGCCATATGACCACGGAAGCGTCTTTGGAAACTCTGGCTCCGTCGGCTAAGAGACAGAAATGAGCATTGTCCCCCTAGAATTAGACTCAACTGGAAAGGGGAAATCTTTTATATATTTCATAGCTGATCAAATAGCACATGTAAAAAGAAACCCTGAGAGGTTTCATAAATATCCATTTAGCAAGAATGCACCGTTCTTAAGAAGCTAAGAAATCAAGGAAGGAAAACCCCAGAGCCCGAATTATGGAATTATCTTAAATTCCTGAAAAGTCCTGGAGGACTTCTAAAGTTTTATTATTTTCTCTGAAATCAGAGAAGGAATGAAGAAAGAAGGACAAAAAAATGTTCAGAAAGGCTGGAATGTAGAACTGGTAATCAAGAACCAATCAATAAAGAATAACAAAGATATTAAACACCTGTTCGGCAGTTAATGGATGGAAGGAGAAAGAAAAATAATCAAATGTTGCTCAGATTTAGCAGAGAATCCAGTTTCACTTGGCAAATCTGAATGTATATTGACAGTGATCACACGGGGAGTGTTTGGGGAAATATGCATGATTCCTTTTGATAGTTTTGGGAAATAGAAAAACCAGTTTGATATAATGAAATTCAAACAAAGATAACCTTGGTTTAGGGAGGCAAGGGAAAACACAAGCCTTCTCTTCAGTATCCAACTACACAGAATGAGTTAAAGTAAGTATAGTTTATTGCTGAGAAAGCTAAGTGCTGTTGAATTTAAGGGAGAAAATAATATTTTGGATACAATAGATAAAAGCATACGACCATCAAAAATATATGATAATGAAGCACTCTGAGCAACAAATAAATCCACTGAGTTCAATGGCAACTTACTCCACATCAAGGCTGAATGCAACTTATGTCTAAAGAATTCTAATTCTACTTTTTCAAAAGTTTGACCTTAAATAAATGTGACTGAAGTACAATCCACCTTTGCTTGTGGCAATGGACGTTTACATAAAAAAATGTAATGCAGGAAAAATACATCTCGGAAATTTTACTACCGGTTCTGTGGGCATGGCTTGATGGGCATGGCAGGGGAAGGATACTGTAAAATCCCCATTCCCTCCCCCCTCTTCTAGCCTGCTTTCCAGCTCCGTTCTCCTGTGCAGAGCAACCAAAGAAGACCCAGCCAATCAGCTGGGACTCGGGAGGCAAAGAATAGATGGTGGTGGGGCCAGTCAGAGGTGGTATTTGCTGGTTCTCCAAACTACTCAAAATTTCCACTACTGGTTCTCTAGAACTGGTCAGATCCTGCTGAATACCACCTCTGCTTGGAATTGAAGGAGGATTCTATTATTAAGGTTTACCACTCTAAAAGTTATACTGGACAGGTAGTGCTCGATTTACCACAGTTCTTTTAGTGACCATTTGAAGTTACAACAGCACTGAAGAAAGTGACTTATGACCGTTTTTCACACTTACAACCATTGCAACATCCCTATGATTACCTGATCAAAATTCAGATACTTGGCAAGTGACTCATATTTATGACGGTTGCAGTGTCCTGGGTCATGTGATCAGCTTCTTTGACCTTCTGACAAGCAAAGTCAATGGAAAAGCCAGATTCACTTAACAACCATGTTGCTAACTTAACCACTGCAGTGATTCACTTAACATATGTGGAAAGGAAGGTTGTAAAATGGAGCAAATTCACTTAATGCCTGTCGTGCTTAAGAAACATAAATTTTGGGCCCCATTGGTTGTACGTCTGACTAATACCATGGCAATCCCTATAATTTCTCTCCATGAAATGGGCAAAAAGGAGAAATTAGGATCTGAAAGGAAGACATCGGCAAACATAGGCTGACCTGATGCAGGGCACCAACCATTTTGCGAGTCTCTTGATAGACCCTTTCGGAAGTCCAGTGGTGGTTCAGCTCCTTCAGGGCTTTTGCCAGGCGGTTGTGCTCTCGCAACCAGAGAGTGTGCAGAGCTGCCAAGGAAAGCACTTCACTCGACCTGGTATCCCCAGCCATGAAGCATTCGATTCTTTCTGCTTTGTCCTCCTTTGGATCTTGGGCGCAAGGAGAAGGCACTCGGTCAACGAAAGGAAGATATTCAAGCCCTTTATCAAAATGTAGCAGGTTAATTCTCAGGAGGCCTTCTTCACTGGTCAGATTCCTCAACTTGTTCTCTGCTGCAGCTGTGCTGCCATAAACAGTAGAGGCATCCAGGAAGGAAGTAGCTATATTCATCTGTTGCCTTGGGTTTATCACCGATAGATTTCCTAACAGTCCCTGTTGACCAGTAGTGCATGCAGGCTTTGAACGATAAAAAGGGATGCAATCCATCTTTGCAGAGAATGTATCATTGGGGAAGACCTGTGAATGAAATGAATTATTTTCATGAAAGAGCATAGCTTTTTTTAAAATCACAATGTGGATCAGATTTATTAAGTTTAGAATTAAAGGAGGTATAAAACCACACATATTAAATGAAAGGGGTTTCCTACAGTAGAAAGACCTTCCTACAGTAGGTCTTCTCCAGAACAAATTTATAATCCTTTGGTGCAACTTCTTTTTACAATTCCTCTATATGTTTAAGCAATGTTTTGTAGTAAGATCCCACCAGGGATCAGCAGAATGAGTGAAAGGCTTCTTTTGAATAGCAATAGCTCTTAGACTTATGTACCACTTCACAGTGCTTTTACAGCCCTCTCTAAGCAGTTTACAGAGTCAGCCTATTGTCCCCAACAATCTGGGTACTCATTTTAGCCACCTTGGAAGGATGGAAGGATGACTCAACCTTGAGCCTGAAAGGATAAAGACTTTTTCTAACTTGGCACAAGGAATAATCACAGTTCAATCTTCTACCTAAGATCCGACGCAGAGTCTTCTTCTAGCAGTGGCAAAACAGTTCATAGAAAGCACTTCTATTTACCCATTGGTGGATCTATCCGTAGATCTGTAGAATGTCACATTCTTTATTAGGGGTGCAAAAAAAAAAGTATTGATTTCTTTTCATAGTGGTACAGTGCCTCTTGCCTCATAATCAGGAGGCTGTGAGTTTGATCCTAGGTAGTGCCAGATATTTATCTCTCCGGGTATCAGATCCCTAGCATGATTCTGCCATTCTTCTGGGGAAGGGGAAGCTATTACTTAGCTTATTACTTTCCTGTAACATTTATGTTATAACCTTTTTCCTGGTGCCTAGGCGCCCTGAGATTTGCTCACCTTTTGGGGAATGTCAAGTGGGGGAAGGCCATGTAGATTGTTTCACTCCAAACGGCAACAGAAGATGTCCCTGGGAATGCTCGCTTGTCAGGTTCCCAGGTCCCCTATTACAATAACATCTCCACACCTGTGGATTGGCCGAATCCATACTGGACAGAAGGGAAGGGTTTCTAAGTGCCTTTATCCTAATTGTATTGTCTAAGGAAAACTCAGAGTCTCCTTTCTTTTGTCTTGCTATAATTCCTTTTTGAAACGCCAAGTTTTCAAGAGTCATTACTTTCTTGGGCAAGAGGACAGGCCGGATCTTACACTAGGCACAATGAATAATTATCTGCTGTGAACTCTGTATTGGTGACAGGAAAGGCATCCGGCCAGTAAACACTCAGCTCCATTCAGTTGCCCTGACTCCACCTCAAAGTAAGGTATCAAGGGGTCATTAAAAGACAAAAAAAAAATGGTTTCTTTTCAGGTTTAGTATAAAACACACAGAAATATTTATACTTGTTTTGAGTGGTGGGATTCCAATTTTTTTTACTACCAGTTCTGTGGGCGTGGCTTGGTGGGTGTGACAGGGGAAGGATACTATAAAATCTCCAGTCAGAGGTGGTATTTGCCGGTTCTCCGAACTAAAAATTTCCACTACCGGTTCTCCAGAACAGGTCAGAACTGCTAAACCTGCTTATTTTGTTTATGAAATGGGGAAATGATATCTGATTCTGCAAAATTCTAGCTGCAGAAAACTTTTGCTGACATCCAGGGTTGCCCAGTTATTTGCAGCACAAATTGGGTAGTTGTAGTATAAGATGCAGATTTTTGAAAAGCAAAATTTGCAAAAACATGGGGGAGGGGGGGAGACTTATAAATCTAAATAAATAAATCAGAAGCACAGCAGATAAAAGGAGAGAATTTAACTCTTCCCTTTGATCCGTGGTCTTAAAGAAAATTTCTCTAAATGTCAGCTGCTTTGTTGGCTTCATTTCTCTTTCCAGAGGGGAATCACACTTACACATTTTCAAGTGTGAAGCCTTTTGTGGCAGAGCAAGTTGTCATACACCGCAACTGGGAATGTCTTTTCTGTCGTGTTATGCATGAACAATTTAAATTTTTTCCTTTCTTTCTTTTACTCCTTTGTGTAGTTAGTGGAGTCATGCAGAAAGGAAGGAGAAACAAGCATTTCATGATCTCTAGGCAGGAGAAACCATTCTGTAAGGTAGAGGGAATTCTTATACAGGTAGTCCTCAACTTACAACACTTCGTATAGTGACCATTTGAAGTTACTGAAAAAAGTGACTTTTAACCACATTTTACACTTGCAATCATTGCAGCAATCCTGTGGTCATGTGATCAAAATTCAGGCTCTTGGCAACTAACTCATATTTATGACAGTTGCAGTGCCTTGGGGTCATATGATTGGCTTCTGCAATCTTCTGACAAGCAAAGTCAAGGGGGAAAGCCAGATTCATTTAACAACTGAGTTACTGTTATGTCCTTGTTAGAGTTGGACTCTGAGGGAGAGGAGGAACAGCCGACAGGGAGTGGAGGTATGACTCCGGAGGTTGTGGAAGAGGCTGGGGAAGGGCAGAGGTTGGCTGGGCAGTCAGAGGAAGAACCAGGCCCATCCCCTCTTCATCTTAGGACACACAGGGAATAATGGAGAAAGAAACAACTTGGCTTATGAGAGAGGAAGCACCCATGATCCCCCTCATTGGTTGTAGCTGGGGAGAATAGTGTATAAGAGAGACTGTGAAAACACAGCGTTGCTAGAAACAAAGCGTGTTTTAGTTTGGGCTGAAGTTATCTTGGTTGGTGTCCTTCCAACAGACTGTGCCTTGTTATCTCCTTGAATTTGGTAATTACTTATCCTGGTCTGTTGTGAAATTCCTTCATTGTAGTTTATTTTGTTTTTTTATTTCACCTTTATCTGCTCACCATTATCTGTTCATTGAGTTCGGACTGTGTTGCTTTCTTTTGAAGACTATTTTGCAATAAGTTTAATCTCCATCTGAGAATTATTGAAAGTGGGGCCAAGTTGGAGACATTACGTTTTGGATTTTGTGTTACACTCCGGGTCATCATAGTTACTAACTTAACAACTACAATGATTCACTTAACAAATATGGCAAGCAAGGTTATAAAATAGGGCAAAACTCACTTAAATGTTTCACTTAGCAACATAAATTTTAGGCTAAAATTCTAGTCGTAAGTTGAGGAGTACATGTATTTGGCACCTTTGAAGTATAACTTAAAATGCAGGAATTGTGCAGCATTCAGAAGCCTTCCCCAATTTTCCTTTCTTGTCACTGTGGAAATCAATTGGCCAACTCAGCTATGGTTGAATTTCTGAACCAAGATGTTGCACTTTCCTATTTTCAGTAATAACTCTTACTTTGTATGAGGAAGATATCATAAAGAGTTGATTAAATTACATGTAACATTGCCATTCTTGTATATTACCTTTGTTCTGATTATTAATATCAGTAAAGCTACAGGAGATAAATATGTTGACAATTCAAAGAAAGTAATGTAGATTTCCCTACAGATATTTTGGTGGAGTTGAAAATGTTAAGCTAAAATACTTTTACACATTTGGAACTACTCTTAATATTATGTCATGAGATTTTTATCAATGTGGTATCAAAATTAGTGGTGATGCACAACAGTTTTTACACTGGAACATCTTAATTTTTCATTCAGGGGAAATACATTGAGGTTGCTATGTAAGTATGAATTCTGTCATAATTCCACTATATGTTAAATGCTAACAAAAGAATTATTCTAAGGATTTGAGGGTTCATGTTCATAAATGTTTTATCCTTAATTATTAGGAGAAAATATTTCTAGCTATTTAACTACATTTATCACAACGACAATTTAAATAAAATATAATTACCATGCTGCCTTTAGAAAAATTAATTACTGTCAGGACATCAAATAGCTACTAGCTATTAAAATCTATCTCAGATTTATAATTATCACACTCAAGAGGATTCTTCTGTTTTGAGGAAAGGAATTCATTCTTCTGAGGTACTTTTCTTATTCTTAATCTTCAAAGAAATGATATATTAAATGGAGATTGATAGAACAAAAATTAACAGACCAATTGCATAAGAGTCAGGAAATCATCCTAACCTGTGTCTTCATTTATATTTATTATATTTTCACTTTTCCCCCACCCATAATAATATTCTTGACCATTGGGTTGATTAGGCTGGCAAAAAGCTTAGAATCTGTATTAGCATTTAATTTGAAATATTTTAATTTCAATGTCACATACTTTTTAACTGTATATGTGTTCATGTTCAGGATGGAGTAAACATGAATATAGTTTACTTCACAGTAAACCAAAATGTATAATTGTTTAACTTTGACTCAGCATGTTACATGAACTGAGCTACTTTATAGCTTAGTTTATTCTGTGAACTCAGCCAACTATGTCTTGTTTAACAAGCCATGGTTAATCAAATTATAAAAAATCTGAATACAGCCAAGGAGTTATAATGGCTTGTCAGTTTGACAACACATAAAAGAATGGAACTAATTGCTATAAAAACACCTATTATGTCTCCTATGGATGTTGTGGAATAAATGAATATACCCGTCAATTATCTAGTACAAAGTCAAGATATCTAACCAAATAACCAAGTCCTGTCTGTGTCCTTCGTAACATCTGTTCCCACTAGATTAAAATAAAATGGAGATATATGGGATGGATTTCTTGAATGTAAAACAAATCCTCAAACCCAGAGCGACAATTTTCATTACAACTGGGCTGGATTTTCATTATAGCTGGTAGGTCCCTGAAGAAGGATTGATATTTCCTCAAAGGACTGCCTCATTTTTAATAAGCGTACTGCACAGGATAGTAGACTCCTGAATATGCTCACCACTGGAATTTCATATGTCGAATACATCTGCTTTCAGTGATAGGCCTTAAAGGACACCATTTGATTCTTGAAGCCCTTCAAGAGTATTATTATTTATTATTATTTATAAAATTTCTATACCGCCCTTCTCCCTAGGGACTCAGGGCGGTGTACAGCCAATCTAGACCCCAACAGTAATACAAAAGTTAAAAGGAATTAAATTAAATATTGGCCGAATAAGAAAAACCCACCCCACACCCTTAAAACCCCAATTTAAAATTACAGAACAAATGGAGACAAATTTAAAACCACCTCAGCCCAGGCCGGCCTGCTCAAAAAGCCAGGTCTTCAGCGCGCGCCTGAAGGCCCTCAGGTCCGTGCCGGTACGCAGTTCCGGAGGCAGAGTATTCCAGAGGGCAGGGGCCGCCACAGAGACATGGGGCCGACGGGACCCGGAGAAGGCCCTCCCTGTGTGAACGCACCGGCCTGCTGGAGATCACCGGTAGGATGCGGTCCTGCAGGTAACCTGGCCCAGTGCCATGGATCGCCCTAAAGGTCAAAACTAGAACCTTGAAGCGAACCTGGAGAGCCACTGGCAACCAATGCAGCTCGCGCAGAAGAGGCGTCACGTGGGCGCTACGCGACGCCCCCATGATCACCCGCGCGGCCGCATTTTGCACCAGTTGGAGTCTCCGGGTGCTCCCCGCAGGGAGCCCCATGTAGAGGGCATTACAATAGTCCAGGCGAGAGGTGACAAGGGCCTGAGTGACCGTGCGCAGGGCGTCCCGATCCAGAAAGGGCCGCAACCGGTAGATCCGATGGATCTGATGAAATGCCCCCCTGCAGACGGCCGCGACATGATGTTCAAGCGACAGCCGTACATCCAGGAGGACTCCCAGATTGCGAGCCCTCTCTGTGGGGGGCAAAATTTCCCCCCCAATAGCCAGCGAAGGAATCAGCTAGCTATATCGGGGCGCCGGGAACCACAGCCACTCGGTCTTGGATGGGTTGAGCCGAAGCCTGTTCCCGCCCATCCAGTCCCGCACGGCCTCCAGGCACCTAGACATAGCCCCCACAGCATCGTTGGAATGGTCCGGGGTGGAGATGTACAACTGAGTGTCATCTGCATATAGATGACACTTCACCCCAAGACCACGGATGATCTCGCCCAGCGGCTTCATATAAATGTTGAACAAGAGAGGGGAGAGGACCGACCCCTGAGGCACCCCACAAGCCAGGGGCCTAGAGGTGGACCTCTCCCCTCCCGTCAACACAAATTGCGAACGGTCGGAGAGGAAGGAGAAGAACCATCGAAAGACGGTTCCCCTAATTCCCAACCCCTCCAACCGTCGCAACAAGATACTATGGTCGATAGTATCGAAAGCCGCCGAGAGATCTAATAGGACCAGGACAGAGGAGAACCCTCTGTCACGAGCCCTCCAGAGATCATCAACCAACGCGACCAATGCCGTCTCAGTGCTATGCCCAGGCCTGAAGCCCGATTGGAACGGATCGAGGTAAGTTGTTTCCTCCAGGTACTGAGGGAGCTGACGTGCCACCACACTCTCAACAACCTTCGCCACAAAGGGAAGGTTGGAGACTGGACGGTAGTTGTTTAAAACAGCTGGATCCAGGGAAGGCTTCTTGAGGAGGGGCCGCACCACCGCCGTCTTCAGGGCTGTAGAAGCGACCCCTCTCTCAAAGAAGCGTTGATAATCCCCTGGAGCCAGCCTCGTGTCGTCTCCCTGGCGGCCGAAACCAGCCAGGAAGGGCACGGGTCCAATAAACAGGTGGTGGCATTCAGACCCCCCAGCAACCTGTCCACACCCTCGGCGGTCACAGGGTCGAACTCCCCCCAGATAACATTCACAAGACCTGCCCCGGACACCTCCCTCGGGACCATCCAATTGGAGTCAAGCCCCTCCCGAATCTGAGCGATTTTGTCATGCAGGAATCGAGAAAACTCCTCTGCTCTATCCTGCAAGAGGTCATCCCGCGCTCTCGGTTCAAGTAGAGAGCGGGTCACTCTAAACAGGGCGGCAGGCCGATTTCCTGCCGACGCAATAAGGGCGGAGAAATACGAAGTTTTCGCCGCCCCTATCGCCACAAGGTAAGTCTTAATATGAGATCTCACCTGTGTTCAGTCAGACTCAGAACGGCTCGCCCTCCAAATGCCCTCTAGACGTCTTTTCCGGCACTTCATCTCCCGTAGCTCCTCCGTATACCACGGAGCCAAATGGGATCTGTGCCGGGTCAGAGGTCGCAGAGGCACAACTCGCTCTAGAGCCCCGGTGGCCAACCCATCCCAGGTGGCCACCAGGTCTCCAGGCGAGCTGAGAGCCAGAGACTCAGGAAATGGCCCAAGCTCCCTCTGGAACCGCTCCGGGTCCATTAGGCGCCTGGGGCGGAACCATCTAAGTGGCTCCGCCTCCCTGCGGTGGGGGGTGGCGGAACAGAAATCCAGTCTAAGGAGGGAATGATCTGTCCATGACAAGGGTGTGATGACTAAGTCCCCACAATTACAGTCATTCAACCACTGCCCAGAGACAAAAATCAGGTCCAGCATGTGTCCTCCTATGTGAGTGGGAGCAGAAACTAACTGGGTCAGGTCCATGGCCGTCATGGAAGCCAAGAACTCCCGGACCAACCCCGAGATTTCACCGAGCGATGGCAGGTTGAAATCCCCCATGACCAAAAGCCTGGGGGTCTCAACCGCCAGCCCGGCTATTACCTCTAGGAGTCCGGGCAGGGCCGATGAGACGTGGCAGGGAGCCAGGTACGCCATCAAAAGACCCATCTGAACCCCTTGCCCCCACTTCACAAAAAGAGATTCACAGCCAGCCGTCTGAGGGACAGTGGCCTCCCTAGGACAAAGGACTTCCTTTATAAGCACCGCCACCCCACCACCCCTTCCCTGAGCCCTAGGCTGGTGAAATGCAAGGAAACCTGGTGGGCACATCTCAACCAGAGGGACACCGTCCTCTGGGCCCAACCAGGTTTCGGTGACACCTACCAGGTCCGCGGCCTCCTCCTGAACCAGATCATAGATCAGGGGAGCCTTATTAACCACGGACCTGGCATTGCACAACAACAGCCGGGTATTCAGGGCCTGAGATTCCGGACAACCAGGGCTGCAGGATGGGTAAGGAGTGAGGATGGGTAAAGAGTGAAGTAGTTTAGGAATATACAAGCGCACATGTGTAAAATATGCAATGACAGATGATTCAGTCACATCCAGGTGCACAATTGTAAATGGAACTCTTTTTAAAAAATTATTTAAAAGTAAATAATTTTTTTTAAATGGTACCTGTATTGGGAAGCATGGATTTTGGTTTGCACAAGTCATTTGGCAATTGATGGCTCCCTGGAAGGAAGGTTGGTTTTCACTTTGGGGAGTAAAGGCAAGATCATGGTCTATATATTGGCCCCACACAGTGATCAGATCAGAATATAGCTCATCTTCAGTGACAGCCTCGTTAGATGCTTCAATAATTTTTCTTGTCACTTCACGTACCTGGAGGACAATGAGTTAACAACTCAACATGCTACATAGCATTTTTTTCCCTAATGTTATTTCAACCCAAAAAAGGCTCCCCCCCAAATTGTTGGCTTGTTTCCCTACATTTTGACAGACTGGTGCTTATATACAGGTATAGGATTTGGTATCATAGAAGGTTGAATTACATGTTTACCAGAATGTTATTCATCTTTTTGGAAAATAAGAAACTTGTGACTTAGTATCTTGAGGGAGACCCACATAACTTGATTATTTGATAACTACTAACTGCACTCCTATACATGGCTACTCAGAGGTGACCTCCATTTAGTTCAATGAGACTTATGGTCAGATACATTTATACTCTAAGAGGTCTTACATCACATCCTCAATCATATAGTGAGAGCACTTCTATCCACTGAAAAATGAAGATGGGAAAGAAACTGAAAAACACAACTTCTGAGGGGAAAGGTTGCTTTCTGGCACCTGGATGAGAGCCTTGAAGCAGTCAGGCAACCAGGTATTTGTCTTTGAAATGGTATTCATGCAGGTCCAGAGTCTCTTTTCCAGACAGAAATGCAGAAGTGCTCTTGTTTGTGATGCAGTGAAAGATTTGCCCATTATGTATGAGAAATTGCTAATGGTTAAGATGCTGGGCTTGTTGACTGAAAGGTCAACAGCTTGAGATCCAAGTACTGCATAAACAGGATGACATTCTGTTTCTTCCCCAAACCCTGCCAACCTACCAGTTTGATATCATGCAAATGCAAGTCGATAAATAGGTACCACTGGTGGGAAGGTAACAGCATTCTGTGCACCTCATATACAGTCACGCTGGCCATGTGACCACAAAACCATATTCAGACAATGCTGGCTCCCTTGACTAAAAAACAGAGATGAGCACTGACTGTCCCTTAAAGTCAGACATGACTGGACAGGACAAACCTTTATCCTTTCAGTTTGCAGGCTCTAGCGGTGTGATGAGACAAGCACTGTGTTTTATTTGTGCTAGTATTGATGCTGATTTTATATACAGTATGTACAGTAGGTACAACTCCTTTCTACAATTTATGCATGCAACATGTGGAAGTAGCAGTGTCCACAGATTTGAGGGGAGCAACTCTTACTCTAATACGTTCAAAAAGGTGTAAGATTTAATCCATCTATCCAGCCCTCAATCATATCTCCCGCTTTCCATGCATTAGAAATATAACCATAATTTCCCAGATATCTAATGTTCATGATTGAATAATTCCACCATAACATCCCCCAATCAATGGGATTTTGGCTAGAAAGGAAGAAAAGCACCATCTAGAGGCTATCTTTTCTTTGTGGCCTTCCTAATCCTTACCCCATGTAGCACACCTTCTATCACTGAAAGGCAGGGAATCTGTGTCTTTCCAGATATTGATGAGGGCAACATCTTAGCAGGGTGGAAAAATATGAAGACTGGTAGGAATTTTAATCCACCAATTTACATAAGGCTGCAACACATCCCTATAATCCTATAATCTAAAGATTAGAAGACAATACATAAAGTTGCCCCCAGCACAGGGTTCATCAATCTGAAATAATCCATTTGTCTTTCCATATCCTAAGCAATGTCAAGGTTTTCACTCTGCAACTGCACATGAAGAGTGTGACAAAAATGAAAGATGTACAATGGCACTTTGGTACTCAACTGCTTTGAAACTCATTGAATGTGGTACTCAATGCATTTTGACATGAACATTTTGTTCCGGTATTCATCATTTGTTTGGTACTTGATGCACAAGTAAGAACTTGTCAGTGTCAGCTGCTGTTCTGACCCAAACCTTATACCAAGGAAACAAACACTAAACAGAGGTAAAAGCAAAACCTTTTAATGCTTCCCTGCGAATTCTGTTCTTTCACAGTGAAAAAGGCTATTAAAACTAATTGTCTCTGATAAGAACGAGCCTTGCCAAGCTTGTGCAAGGCTGCCAAGAACACTAGATTAAATTTCCAAGAAATATTCAAAACAAAAAGTCTCTAAACACAAACCAGGATAGTCTGAACATCCTCAAGGCTTGAAGTGCAAGAACTTCTTTGCTTCCTACAAAGAATCCTGGTCTCTCAGCTAGTTTTTATCTCTTAAGGGAGGAGCCATTACCTTGCAGCCTTACTATCAAGTCACCTGTGCTGCTGCAGCTGCTCTTTCCTTTGAGCAGCCTTGCACACACGCGCACTGGCCACAGGCTCCTCGGGGATCTCTTCATCACTGCTGCCAGCCTCCACAATCTCCGAAGGCAGCATTCCACTCCCTGATGGTCCTGGCCCCATCCCTGCAACACACACAGGCCCCTCATCTAAGTCCTCACTCTCCGAGACCTCAGCCGTCCACACCTGCTGCCGGCGAACCACAACAGCTGCATTGTTGTTCTAGTTGCAACTATATTATTTTTTATGGGGGGAAAATGTTTGGTTTTGGTTTATATCTCCAGAAATCAATTAACAATGAGTACCAAGTCTATAGAGAATCTCAGTCACCTAGGTCATGGTTGCTCCAAATGTGCTTTTTCAAGAGACAACTGGACTTTCTTGTTTTTTCAAAAGAAAAATACTTTTCAAGAAAGTCCAGATGCCTCCTGAAAAAGCACATTTGGGACAACCGTGACCTAGGTGACTGAGAATCTCTACAGACTTTTAGCTATACAATTTGGGATGAACACCCTTCAAATGGTGAGAGAGTAGGAATGGATTTCCAGAAGAAAAATTGCAGACTACAGAAATCATTTGCACTACTCAAGAGGAGGGCTCGGAGAAGTGCTCTGCATTGGAAGCAGGGATGGGGCCAGGGAAGGCTGGCAGTCATCAGCTGCCTTCAGACTGAGACAGCAGTGAGGTGGGGAAGCTTCTGGAACCGGTTCCCAGCCTGCACATGTGCAGGGCTACCATAAGACAAGAACAATTGAGAAAGCAGGGTTGACTCAGGAGTAAGGCCACACCTCGGAGATGATTGGCCCCTCATAGGACATAAAAGATGAGCAAACAGGACGTGAGCTTTTGCAGGAAGCAATTAGTTCATCTGGTCGATTCAAGCTTTGAAAAGTTCTATTCGACTCTGTGTCAAGTTTGGCCTTGCCCTGCGTTTGGCAATTAGTTCTCTGGCAGCATTCCAAGTGCGATAAGGTGGGTGTTTATAAACATTCCCCTGAAAGACTGTTTGTGAAGCCTTGCAGGCTGTGAATTAACATAATTCACAGCCATGAAAATAAAAGAGGTTTGCCAGGGCTAAGATTGTGTATTATGCTTTCTAAGGAAGCCTAGGTCAGAACAAGTAGCAAGATACTACTGTAGTATCTTATGATTCATGATGAATGTATTTATGGAGACTATAATCATGCTTTATATCTTTTATGTACATTGAGAATTTATGCACTGAAGACAAATTCCTTGTGTGTCCAATCGCATTTGGCCAATAAAGAATTCTATTCTAGTACCTAAAATGTGTTTCTTGCACTTTTTATGTTGGTACTGTATATGGTACAACTCAGAAGTTATGGGAGTGCCATCACTTGAGACTTTCAAGAAGAGATTGGACTATCATTTGTCAGAAATGGTGTAGGATCTCCCACTTGGGCAGGGGGTTGGACTAGATGACCTCCTACAAGGTCCCTTCCAACTCTGATTATCTGTTATCTGAATGTCATCATCCTCATGAAGACTTTTCTATTCTTTGGATCTGCTTTGTCTCTTTTAGGCTGATTTTGATTATTGTTAATAGCTGCTCTTTGATTATGTTTGTTGGATTGAGTTTTGTTGGATTATAGAAAGTTACTTCTCAGCATTTCCTTATTTTTTTTCTTGCCTGAAAGCTTATGTATAGATGTCTACTAAGCAACTTTATTTTGAAAAATGATTTCACCCCATACTGACCGAAGGCAATGGAAATCCATTATGTAAGAAACCGAGATTCCATCCTCTGGGCTGACTTAGTTCATCTTCATAAACTGGAGGAAGCCATCTAGCTAGAGCAGTGTTAGAAGCTCCCCAAGTAGGATGTTCCCTGTGTAATTAAAGTAATTAAATTAAAATAATTTATATCATTACAATTATTCATTATAATAGTCTATTCCATGTGCAATTCCCTTTGTATTCTTACAAGCAATCCTCAGTTAATGACAGCAATTGGAATTTCTGTCACTAAGGTGTAAAGTGATGTCCTGTGACTGCATCGCTGAGTGATGACAATTTCAGCGGTTCCCTTTGCCAATGTTAAGCGAGAATCATGGGTCATTAGGTGAAATTGTAATTTCCTACTAGGTTCCAGCAAGCAAAATCAATGGGGAAGCTGGTGGGAAGTCAAAAGTCCAGGAGGTTTGCAAGCAGACCGGTGGGCAGGTAAGTGGTTGCTATGGGAGCTGCTGCAGCCCACAGTGAGTGCAGCCAGTAGTTGCTGCTGACTGGAGCAAGCCAATCAAGTTGCACAAGCTCTTTCATAGTCTTGCAAGAGTCTCCAATCCTTGCATGGTCAGTAGCTGCCTTGTGAAGGGCCAGGTTGGGCATGCCTCATCAACAGTGGGAGGAAGAAGATGGTGAAGGTTACTGTAGCAGCAGGAGCAGCAGAACACAGGATAAATTGGGGAAACTTGAAGCTCATCCTGTGATTGTAAATGTGGGCAGATAGACAAGCATCTAAATTTTGATCATATGACCCCCAGGCATAAGTATCACTCATTCAGCCCCGTGGTAACTTAGGTCACTGAACAAATGATTGTTAAGCGGGGCCTTACCTCAACTTATTGTTTTATTACAGCCAAGCAAATCTACTTATGCCTGTTCATCTTGTAAGTGGGACAGAAAAGCATCAGAACATGAGAGAAAATGACCAATGTATCTTAGACTTCCCCAAACAGATGTTAATAAGCCCAAAGTGATGCTAAATGGAAGTGAGAAGCGATGGGCCTTCACATGGGTGGGAGTCCTAAAGCATGAGGTAATAGAAGCACAGTTGCAAATAATTTTAATCAGGAGAAATCAAAGAAAAAGCCGGCATGATTGCCCATAAAGTTTAATGAAGAGTTGAAAATGCAGAAAGAGATGGGAGAAGGGGAGGGAGGGAGGGAGAGGGAAGGAAGGTCAGGCCACAAAAGGCAAAGAGATACAGTAATCCTGAACTGAAGAACATGAGGAAAATGAGAGCCCAGAATTTGCTGAAAAAAAGAAAAAAAGATGCTAATAAAAACAAAAGTTTGTTCAAATGACATTTCAAAGAAAAAGAATCAATATACCAACTGCCCAGGGAAGACAATAAAATGTTAGCAGATAACCAAGTGGCAAAGTAGGGGCAGATTTACTCAAGATATTATGTAGTTCATTCTTCTTTAGCAAAGAATTATGGGTTCCTTCGGAAGTTATGAAGGGCAGGTGAAAGGTAGAATTAAGGCTTGAAAGTGATAAAAAATATGGGCCAAAAAGTATCTGATTCATACTTCAAGATTAGATGAATTGAATTAAAAAAACCTAATCCTCTTTTTTTGAGAGAGAGAGAGAGAGAGAGAGAGAGAGAGGAGAGAGGAGAGAGGATAGATAGATAGATAGATAGATAGATAGATAGATAGATAGATAGATAGATAGATAGATCGATCCTGGGGGACTGAAGTGTCAGATGTCAGGTGCCTGGAGGAGATACAATGCTACTCTCTCTTTTCAAAATGGGGAACAACATGGGGCTCCCCGTGGGGAGCATCCGGAGACTCCAGCTGGTGCAAAATGCAGCCGCGCGGGTGATTATGGGGGCGTCGCGTAGCGCCCATGTGACGCCTCTCCTGCACGAGCTGCATTGGTTGCTGGTGGCTCTCCGGGTTCACTTTAAGGTTCTAGTTTTGACCTTTAGGGCGACCCATGGCATGGGACCAGGTTACCTCCAGGACCGCATTCTGCCAGTGATCTCCAACAGGCCGGTGCGTTCCCACAGAGAGGGTCTGCTCCGGGTGCCGTCGGCCGCTATGTGTCGTCTGGCGGCGCCGAGGGGTAGGGCCTTCTCTGTGGGTGCCCCCGCCCTCTGGAATACTCTGCCACCGGAGCTCCGTACCGGCACGGACCTGAGGGCCTTCAGGCGCGCGTTGAAGACCTGGCTCTTTGAGCAGGCCGGCCTGGGCTGAGATAATGGTTTTAATTTGGTCTCCATAGTATTTAATTTTAAATTGGGGTTTTAAGGGGCGGGGGCGGGGTCTTTTTAATCTTATTTATCAGCCGATTAATTTAATACTTTTTTAATTTTTGTATATTTGTGGGTTTTAGATGGGCTGTACACCGCCCTGAGTCCCCTGGGAGAAGGGCGGTATATAAATTTAAATAATAAATAAATAAATAAAATAAATAAATAAACAAAGAAGTAAATTAGTGGCTTTCATCTCTAGAAGGATTCTAGAACAGATCATAAAGAGAAGCAGTTTAAAAATAATGTGATGATCAGACATAAACAAAAATCTGCAAAGACAATATTTTCAGATTCATCTTAACTCATTATTTTTTTAAAAAAAAAACCTGCTTTATTAGATTATGGAAATGATCTAGGCATAGTACAACTTGATTTTGGCAAAAAAATTGTATGTCTCTTCCGACAACGATTGGTAGGCTAATTAAAGAATATCATCAAAATTAAGTGAACATATGGCTGGCCTGAAAATTGCATTCAGAGAGTGCTCATCAGTTCCTTATCAAATGCAAGGGAGGTATAAAGCTGGATTCTTCAAGAATCAGCCCTCTGTTCCAGAGGCCCCCAATCTCTGGTCCATGGACCAGTACTGGGCCACAGCAGTCTAGAAACTGGTCCATGCAAGCAAGCGACGTCACATCCACAAAATGCAGGCAGCATGAGAAACCACGCCCACTCCAGTCCATGGAAAAAATCTCTCTCCACAGAACCAGTCCCTGGTGCCCAAAATGTTGGGGGCCATTGCTTTACTCTTAATATTCTATTAATTATTCAGAAATGGCTTTGGCTTACAAATTGGCGTACAACAATGGATAGGGTGATTAATACCACTGAAAACAGAAATCAAGCTCAAGACAAAATGAAGTTTTATTCCAAGTAACACAATGCATTTTAAGAGAGATTTATGTAAAGTTCTTTACAGGCAGTCCTTGACTTCTGACCACAATTGAGACCAGAATGTCCATGGCTAAGCAAGGTGATTGTTAAGTGAGTTGCACTTGATTTTTTGACCTTTTTCTGTCCTGGTTGTTAAGCAAATTGCTGCAGCTGTTAAGGGTTTGCTTGCCATCTGGGAACATTACAAATAAGAACCATGGTGGTGCAGTGATTAGAATGCAGTACTGTAGGCTACTTCTGCTGACTGCCAGCTGCCCGAAATTTGGCAGTTCAAATCTCACCAGGCTTAAGGTTGACCCAGCCTCCCATCCTTCCAAGGTGGGTAAAATGAGGACCCAGATTGTTGTTGGGGGCAATATGCTGACTCTGCAAACCACTTAGAGAGGGCTGTGAAGCATTGTGAAGCGGTATATAAGTCTAAGTGCTATTGCTGCCAACTATTATAAATACATGGTGGTTGCTCAGTGCCTAAATTTTGATCTCATAACTATGGGGATGTTACAATGGCAGAAATGTGAGGACTGATTAGAGGTCATCTTTTTCCAGTACAGTTGTAATGTTAGCAGTCACTAAACAAATGGTTGTAAGTTAGCTCAAGTTTGGTGCGATGTTAGAGACACCAGACTGTTCATAGAAATTGAAAACCCTCAAAGAAAGGCATCAAAAGTGATCAGAGAACTCAAAACTGAACCCTATAAAGAAAGCCTCCAAGAGCTGGGTATGTTTAATCTTGATATATGATTATTGGAACAGTTATGATAACCCTCTTTAAATACCTGAAAGGCAGTCCCATATCAGGACCTGTTCCAGAATATGGAAACACAGAATAATGGATTTAAATTACAAGAAGGCAGATTACCATTCAACTTCAGAATTTTTCCCCCAACAGTAGGAAGTAGTAGAAGCAATTATTCAGAGAGGTGGTGGCATCCCTTCACTGGATGTAGTGAAGTGGCAGCTAGACTGCCAACTGTCTGAGATGTTTTAAGATGGGTTCCTGCAAAGAGCCAGGGAACTGGTCTGGCTTCACAATTGTCCCTATCGCCACCATGATTCAATGATAGTATCTTCAGATATTCTCACTCAGTGCTGAGAAGGGACAAGAAGCTCAGGATTACCACAACTGGGGTTACAAATATGATCATTGAATGATCACTCAGTAGCAGTAAAAAGACAGCATTCTCTATATCAGGAGTCCCCAACCCCTGGTCTGTGGACCTGGCACCATTCCGTGGCATGCCAAAAACCAAGCCGTGCAAACAAGTAAAGCATCACTTGGATGCAGGCAGCACATAAAACCATGCCCCCTCCAGTCCTCAGGAAAAAAAACCCTTTCTCTACGGAACTGGTGCCAAAAAGGTCGGGGGCCACTGGTCTATATCTCTGCAACATTTAGATCATTTCAGCCCAGATTTGGTAGCCCTAAGAAGGATGTCCTGTTCTCTCCCTTCATGTTCATCTGCTTTTCTTGATATTTCTCATCATAGCTATTATTGAGAATGATTGTGGGTGACTACAAGAAAGAATCAAGAAGAATGCTAGACACGAACAATTCACAGATAGCACAGGAGTTCATCTCTCTCTTTCTTTCTCTCTCTCTCATCTATCTATCTATCTATCTATCTATCTATCTATCTATCTATCTATCTATCTATCTATCATTTATCTATCTATCATGTATATCTATCATCTCTCTCCTATCATCCATCTCTCTCTCTCTCTCTCTAATAAAAGTGGGCTAGAGATATTGATGGCAGTTTCCAACTTTTGATATTTTATTGTGAAACCTTGCATTAAACATCTCATCTATGTAATCCTTACTTCTTGATCATATTCTGCTTAGGAGGGCCTTTCAATTATGTTTTTATTTTCCTGTTGGAACTTCAGATGAGACCATGAAGGAGCACTAAAGTTTGCCATGCAGGCAGAGCTTAAAGGGGATGGGGTTGCGGAGGAAATGGGGGTCATGGTTTTGGAATACAGAAACTCAAATAGATTAATCTGGGTGTCCAAAGAAGAAACAGGATATAATAAAAAGAATAACAATTGCAAAGCAAACAAGTCCTAGCACTCATTTTAAAAGCATTATCTATAATCTGAATCTCCAAGAGAAGAAATTGGGACGAGGAAAAAAAAAAAAAACCAAAACTGAAGACTGTTATTCATACAAAGATTTTTTTTTCTGAGTGGACACTAAGTAGAGAACAATTATTTTATTAATACTTGATTGATCTTCAGTATACCAAAGGGCTCAATTTGCAAAGCAGCGTGAGACAGTAATACATTTAATTAACTGTGATAATTCACACTTGAAGGTTGACATATGCCTTAATAAAGCATTCAGATTAGTTACAGTTGATTTGCCTTTATTGAAATGGCATAAAGATCGGCATATAGAGCTATTTCACTCAATTAAAAATAACGATATGTTAATTTAACAGCTTAGCCAGTTATTTTCTTCTTGATGGCTTTAATATTTTAACAGACAACTGTTTCTGGGAGAAGAAGCTTTCTAATAGATTTGTGGTGAAGAAGTGCGTAAATAAATTTTAAAAAAGAAATGATTAGATGGATCACTTGAAAGCACTGTGGGCCAGATAGTTCTGATACTGCACGTAAAAGTATTGTATTCATTTAAAATCTCTCAAGTGACGGCAGTAAAAACCAGTGATACAATCCACAGTCTGCCAAGTGGCGATCTGTACATAAAAGACCTTTTGTTCATAGACTTAAAATAATTTTGTACCTGAACATAAATGAGATTTATATGCTAAATTCCTCCAAATGGTTGTATAATGCAGCTAGAATAAACTGACAACCTACAAATAGTCCAGGGTTTAAATGTAGCTGTATCTACGCAGGGAGACTCGTGTCTTCTGAATTTGCAAAATGGCCATTATTTCACTGCCAAGGCTTCAACTTTTACAAGAATGCACATCTGTGTTCTCGCATTGTCAAATGAACCAAATCTCAGCAGTTGCAGGGGAAAAGTAAAGCAAAATAGACCATGAGCCAGTTTGTACATCATACTAAACCATAATTTAATATTCTGCATCCAAACGAGGCTGGTGAAATGCCAAAAATCACTCTCCCATTTCTCTTTCACTTCAGCACATTCCTCATTTGTCGCTATGTTAAACTCTGAAGTGAGGTTTAAAACAAACACTAATTTAGTAGTAGATGTGGATACTAAGATTTACCTGTTGTTGCAGGCTCCAGTAATGCTTCTATACTTATTGGTTGCGGAATAATTTTGACACTTGGGGGGTAGCATTTCAGGCACACATCCAGATATATTGGAAACCACAAAGACAACTTCACTAGATAATGGATCTGAAATAAAAAAATATATGCCATAATTCTTCCCATCAATGCTATGTTACAAATAGCAAACCTTGTCACAGAGTATGATAGATTGGTTTAAGGATTTAATTTCAAAGACATGGTCCTACAAAGTCTACATGACTTTTTTTTTAACTGCCTACTGCACCCAAGGCAAGTCTTTCCTTTGGGTTCAGTAGGCAGTTTTGATATTTTGAAAACAACCCATTAGTCTATTCCAAATTATGAGCTAGTGCCTTCATCTTTACTATTCTAAAATATCCAACAATTCAAAATTTGAGTGCTTGGCTTGAACAATAGGACAGTTCCAAATAATACAGACATTGTCAACTTTATGAAAATACTGATAACATTTCACAAACTGAGATTTTTGTCATATGTTCCAGCTACTCTCATCTGCTACTTAGGCTTTGGATAATGTTGGCTCACTCTTAATTTCCCTTCAAATAATCTTAGCTGTTATAGGAAGATTTTCAAGGTCTGGAAAGAAAACAATGTCAAAAAAGTGTCTCCATCTGAACTGGATATTACAAATTGTTTCTTCTGTAGAGATAAATTAGACAATCTGTTCTCATCTGCATATCTATATATCGATTAGAATGCTGATTAATATCAGTACAATCTGAAGAACCAAGACCAATAACGTATTTGAGCACTTGCTATTAAGAGAAATTCTTCTTTATGGACTGAAAATTGCCAGTAGTGGTTGATTATCAGGATGCACATCCTTTCTGTTCAAGTATTTGTTGAATTGCTTAACTCCCCAAACCAAACACAGCTGTTTCCTATCTGCTTGTGCATACTTATTCTGTACAGTTATGAGAGAGCATTATGGGAAAGCAGTGTCTCATGACACATGAGATAACGATGACCATATTATGTTGTGAGGAATCACAAGCCAGCTTCACTGATTAATATGGGCTATAAGGTGGTAAACATCATATATGATGTCACCATTTTCTTTGCTTCTCTGAAAGCTTCTCATGAATTTCTTGATAACTGATTCTTGTGGAGACTTCTATAAACAGATTCGTGAAAGAGAAAATGGATTAGGTACAGAAATCTTGATGACTAGATACTTTCATTTTTAGATCCCAGTGTACCTCTGAGTTGATAATACTGGGGTATTCATCTGGTTCCCTGATAAGGAAAAACATGAAAGTGTTCCAAATATGTATTTTCCTGAAACCTCCAAGTTGTGAGAAGATCATAACAACTGTTCTCAATGTTTCTCCACTATCATGTCCAACCCAGTTGTAATAATGTATTCAAGGACTGACACATTAGCTTGATGGCTAAATTGTCAAGAATTGGTCATAATAATTAATGCATACTAAGAAGCTGTGACATATTTGGGGTCATTCAGAAGTAGGTGATTTTTCTCTGCACACTCCTGTAGGTTTTGTGCACCAATGGTATGACTATTTGTTATACTAATTTTAAAGATTTTGTGTTTGTTGTGTCATGCTCAAAATACCATGTTCTACTAGTCTCTTCAAAGCTGCCTTGAGATTATGTAGATTCACCTAGCAATTTTCTCCAATAATTGTGATGTCATCTAAATAGCTCTAGGAGCTTGGACAGCTTGATAATAATTGATTTATTGCTTTCTGCAAAAGTATTGGTGTTGATGCTACAGTTAAAACAAATATTGCAGATCTATTGCCATTTCTGCATAGATTTCATGAGAAATCTATAAAAACTTCATCCATTTCTATCTGTAAAAAACTGTTTTAGGTCTACTTTGTGAAATATTGTTCCCCAAAGTGATTAGCAAAACTATCCTCAATTCTTATTGTTCCACTAGTAGTAATGATTTAATGGTAACTTTGAAATATCCACAGATCTGACATCTGTTGTGCTTAGCTGTGGAAACCACAGATGTAGAACTGTGGACTGTAATAAACTTTTCAATGAATTCCTTCAAAGTTTCATCTGATCCACTTCAGTGGCCATTTTTTTACATGGTCTCTGGACCTGAGCATGCTTTATGAGACATCAGTGTAGCATGCTCCTCTGTTTTATCTTTGATGTCCTTGAATGGACCAATGCTATCTTTGACCACAGTTATCTTTGTGATAGAAAGTATAGCAGTATATGCTGGCTATTGATGGGGTCTTAAGAATTACAACCTATACAAGTGGGCCAAGGGAAATGAGTAGCAATACAAGATCACAGTTCAGTTTGATTAACCTCTAACAATGTAACCCAATATTGAATGCCAGCATATAACAATTTAGGGTGACCCTCTTCTAGCTTGGCCATAACTGTATGTACACATCAAGAGATTAACCATTTCTGAGAAAGCTGTCACATAGTCTGTTGACTCATTATATAGGGAGCAAATGGTTTAAACTATGCAAATAAATAATATAAGCATAAAAAGCTTAAATGCCAATGCTAATTTGCATGAATGTTCCTTGGCATTTAGAGAAATAAAGAAAAATATTTTTAATAACTCAAATGTTTGTTACTTTAAACATTTCAAACGTTTATATATACAACTAGAAACTGAGCAACCCCTTTGTTTTTAATAAACTGTATGCAACAAACGACAGCAACTATTTAAATATCCTGAAAAAGCAATTAAATTCATAGTCATACACAGCTTTAATATGTCCTTGTTATTTGGCAAACTTGATTTCCCCCCCGCCCCCCGAAGCACAAATACAGTTTTATAAGTGTTTTCTTTTCTCTCTTTCATTTTTTTTTTTTTAAATTCAAACATTAAAAGTGTTTAGCTGGGACTTCAAGCTCTGCTATAAATTTAAGTCTGACCTATGGCAATTTTTTTTAAAAAAATAAAATGGTACTGCTTTAATCTAAGAGACACAACCCTCTCAAGCAACCATAGGGTTGCATTCCCAGTATTATCCTTATGTATTTATTCACTGTTTGGAGACAGCATGCGTTTATGCTTCTGATGTTTTCCTTTCAGGTCTTGCGTGGAAGTTTCCATTTTTTCAGCTGCTCGAGATAAAACCTTGGTCTCTTCTTCCAGGTAGTTAGGAAACAGTGCATAAGCCACTGTTTGACTTCTTTGGTGAAGACTACAAGAGAAATAATAAAATGAATAATAGCATTTTTTAATTACACCGGGTTTAGATGTGCACCGGAAAAGCCAGAAATAGAAGCCTCTTTTATTATCGCCAGGAAAGACACTTAAATAAACATAATTGTCCAATAGAAAGGGAGGAATTATTTATATTTCTATGAACTAGATTACAGTCATCAGTATGTCTTTAAGAACGCAACTTAAAAACTTAAATTTGCCCTTGCATTGGCTTTGAATATATTTTCTGCTCTGCATATATTTGATGTTTGGCTTGCTCCTTTGGGTATTAAGGATAGTCTTCAAGAATAAATGGAATGGACCAGAGGTGGTATTCAGCAGGTTCTGACCAGTTCTGGAGAACCGGTAGCGGAAATTTTAAGCTGTTTGGAGAACCGGTAGAGGAAATTTTGAGTAGTTCAGAGAACCGGTAGCAGAAATTTTGAGTAGTTTAGAATACCACCTCTGACTGACCCTTCCCCCATCTATTCTCTGCCTCCCAAGTCCTAGCTGATCGCCTGGATCTTATTTTGTTGCCCTGAACAGGAGAATGGAGCTGGAAAGCAGGTTAGTGGGGTGGAGAGGGAATAGAGATTTTGCAGTATCCTTCCCCTGCCATGCCCACCAAGCCACACCCACCAAGTCACACCCACAGAACCGGTAGTAAAAAATTTTGAATCCCACCACTGGAATAGACCCTTCCCTTCCGGGGTGTCAAATTCACGTCATCATGGAAGCATCATGTGACATATCTTTGCTAAACTGGGCTTGGGCGTGGCCAGGGTGTGATGCATCCGGTCCATGGGCCGGGAGTTTGACAGCCCTGCACTAATATCTACCTACTGATTATTTACTGAAATCTGATTTGTTTCTCTTTTGTCCAGGATGGAAAAGTGGAGATGATTGAGATTACTACACATGGAAATTTTTTTTATGAAGGTAGATTGAAGCATTTGGCATGAAATGTGAGGGAGTTAAAAATGCACTGGCACACATTCACCTGAACCAGAATCTATATTATATTAAAAGAAAACTCTTACAATATGTGGAACAAAACTTTTCTATTTCATTCATAACTTCTAATGCTGATGATTGTAGAATAATTCACAATGTTTACTGACCTTCTGAAATATCATCTGCTTCTTTGGGGCATATAAATTGATTTTTTTCCACTTCTTTGAGCGCCATATGGCTCTTTTGTATCCTCATTGGGATACAAAGCAACAACAGCAACAACAACAACGACAATCAGCTGAGAGGATGTGATATAAAGAGACATTGTCTGCAGAAGTGGTTGCAGAATAATCCTGTATTGGAAGTTTAGTTCTGCTTTTGTCTCATAAGTACATTATTTAGTACTATGAGATGAGGGGTGGGGGGAATCTAAACAATCTTTCACCAAAGTATAAAGGAACAAAATTTGTGTGCAGTGTATTTTATCAAGTCTGATCGAAACCAAGTTTTCAATTACTATAAGAACAAACTAGTTGATGTATCACATGGCTATACCCAGCTGCTCTTCTGTTATTATTTTTTCTTTACATTAGAGAAAGAACACAATGATTTGATCTAGTTTGTGACCTCCATTTTCTTTCAGAAATTTACTTATATATAATAATTTTTTTAAAAAAATATTAAATTTATGACAAGGAAGGAGAATTTAAAAAAAAACTTGTGGGTAATATGTATTTGTATATATATATGTACATCTTTAAGAACACAACTTAAAAACTTAAATTTGCCCTTGCATAGGCTTTGAATGTGTATATATATATATATATATATATATATATATATATATATATATATATATATATGAGACATGGTTGGACGTGTTTTATTCCATCTCCTGATACACAAAAGTTTCAACCCAAATTCGACCACTGGAGTTTTGGAGATTTTTCGTTAAAAAAAGAGTAGTAGAATTCTACTCTGTTGCATATGGGTAGTCCTCAACTTACAACAGTTCATTTAGTGGCAATTCAAAGTTACAATGGCACTGAAAAAAGGAACTTAGGACCATTTTTCACAGTTACGACTTTTACAGCATCCCCACGATCATGTGGTCGAAATTCAGGTGCTTCTCAGCTGGTTCATACTTATGACTATGACTCTATCCCCAGGTCCTGTGATCATCTTTTGCAAAACTTCTGACAAGCAAAGTCAATGAGAAAGCCAGATTTACTTAACAACTGGGTTACTTAACTTATCAACTGCAGTGATTCATTTAACATCTGTGGCAAGGAAGGTAGTAAAATGGGCCAAAAATCTCTTAACAAATGACTCACTCAGGAACAGAAATGTTGGGCTCAGTTGTTGTTGTAAGTGGAGGACTACCTGTATTGTGTACAGAATACACGATTTCATCCCCGGTGCAAGCGATGGGGTTTAATCAGCATCATTTGTTTTGTTGATTAAAGTAAGATAGCTCCAGCCACTCTAAAGGAATGAAAATTAGCTTTTTCTCACTTTCCTCTACAGCTCCTTGTGCTGTCTAGCAGAGTTCATACAATGTGTTTAATCAGGTCTCTTGAAAATCAAGCAATTGTGTCAATTAATTCATTAAATGAATACGGCTGCCCATCTCACTTGCAGACGACCACACAAATCATACTCTTCTGCCATTAAAAGCAATTAAAAATTAAAAGCCACATTAAAAATACAATAAAAAGATAGAGGAGATACAATAAAAAAATAGAGGATAGATTCTACCTATATACAGTAATAACCATTAAAATTGACTCCATGCTTCCTTGGGAACTTCAAGTCTGATGGCACATCCAATTGTAGAGTGCCTTCCAGAAATTATTGAGCACATCCAATTGTTGAGTGCCTTCCTGGAATTTGGGGAAAATTTCACCCAAGTGGGAGAGTATGATATTCCAGAGGATGGGTGCCATGGCAGAAAAGACTCTGTTTCTGAATCCTACCTAACCATGCTCCTTAGCAGACAGCACCTGTCCCTTCTATTGGATTTGATAGGTGTCTTGAATTGGAGCTGGAAACAACCTGACAGCTGATGTAGTTTGTGAAGCAGAGATGTAACATGTGCAGTTCTTGAAACACACATAACTGCCCATGCTGCTGCATTTTGAAGCTTCCAGATAATCGTCAAGGGTAGTTCAAAGTAAAGCATGTTATCATAATCCACTTGAAAGGTTACTAGGGCATAAGTAATTGAGAGTAGGACTTCCCAAACCAGGGGTGGAGGCAAGTGATGTACATCATGAAATCAGGCAAAGACCTTCCTGACCACAACGGCTGTTGTTCAGTCTGCTAAGTCATGTCCAACTCTTCACAACCCATGGACCATAGCAAGCCAAGTTCTCCACTGTCTCCCTGAGCTTGCTCAAATTCATATTCATTGCATTGATAACATTATCTAACCATCTTGACTCAGCCTTCCATCCTTCTGAGGTGGGTAAAATGAGGACCCAGATTGTTGGGGGGCAATATGCCAACTCTGTAAATCACTTACAGAGGGCCTGTAAAGCACTGTAAAGCGGTATATAAGTTGAAGTGCTAAGTCGAAGTGCTATTATTATTTTCTCCTCTGACATCTTCTTCTCCTTTTGTTTTCATCCTTCCCCAACATCAGGGTCTTTTCCAAGGAGTCCTCTCTTTTCATTAGGTGGCCAAAGTAGTTCAGCTTCAGTTTCAGTACCTGTTCTTCCAAAGAACAGTCAGGGTTGATTTAGCTTTAAGAATTGACTGACTTGATCTCTTTGCAGTCCAGGTGATGCTAAATTGCCATTTGCTTTTTGAATCACCAGCGAGGAGACTTCTGATAGGCTATGCTGTTGCTGAGGTCATTCAGCTCCTGCTAGCCCTTAGTCTGTGGGAGCTCAGGGCCTGGTGATCTACCCCTATCCACCCAGGCCATACATCAAGAGTCTTCAAACTTGGCAAGTTTAAGACTTGTGGACTTCAACTCCCAGAATTCCTGAGCTAACAACTGCAGGAGGAATTCTGGGAGTTGAAGTCTACTAGCCTTAAAGCTGTCAAGTTTGAAGACCCCTGTCATACACAAAGAGGCAGCAGGCCAGATTTGGTCCCAGTATTCAAAGGCTAATACTACTCTATTTTCTCCGCCAGAGTTTTAGAGAATTTGGTGATTTCTGTATTAAAGCGAATGCAGAGTCATTTCTGAATTAAGATGAACGTGCCCATTGATATTGGCAGCCTTTGTAATGATTTCAACAAATAAATGCCATGTGCCACTCACAGACGCAGCATTGTGTTTGGGTTTTTAAAAGACAATTAATGAAATAGCTATGCTACAAAGTAAATCCATTTGGCCAACAGGGTCCTCCTTCAAGTTCAAATAAAATGAAATCAATTTTTGTTCACTTGGCTGAAGTACTTTCAAGTCTTAGTTCATAAAAATCAGCACACGTAACCCAAGATCCTGTGTATAGAATTATTAAGAGTTGTCAGGCTGTAACTAAATCAGAAACTGCCTCTTCAATTCAAGAGTCCTTTTTCACTCTCAAGGGTAGCATTAAAACTTACTGGCGTGGCACTGCTGCAGTCTTTCAATGAGAAATCTAAACAATTGAGTTTTCACAGGGCTGAGAATGCCGTTGCTTTGTGAAGATCAGATTTAGCATAATACAACTCCTTTCTTTGTTTCCTTTCCTCCCCTGTAATATTTGGCATTCTCATAATACATTTCTGAGACTTCAAATCAAAAATCCTCAACCTGGACAATATATAACTTAAGTTATTCTAATTAAAGAACAAGTATCTTCTGGAATCCACTTGAAAGGAAATTTCCCACCACCACCGGTTTCAAAAATATTTTCAAGTTACCTAACTGATATTTTATGGAAAATATGATTATTTAAAGTAATTATGTTACGGAAAGGAAACAGATTTGAAAGGTCACCTATGTTGAACAAAAGCTTGTAATTACATTTCTAGACAATGATGTGCACACTACCAACAAAGATACAAATATAAATATTTGGACTTAGGAGTCCATATGATTTTTAAATTTAGCTTCTTTGGAGAAGGATAAAACCAAAAACCACACAATGTTCATTATGACCATTTTATGCCTCATATTTTTGATAGTTCTTTTGAATAGTTAAAAGGTATGCCACTGAGTTAGGCCTGCCATCTAAATTCTCTATGCCATATGGACAATACCTACCCCAGCACCAATCCATAGCTTAAAAGAATACCAGACTTTGAAGGGACCTTGGAGGTCTTCTAGCCCAATCCCCTGCTCAATCAGGAGACCCTAGACCATATCAGACAAATGATTGTCCAATCTTTTCTTTAAAATCTGCAGTGATGGTATACCCACAACCTCTGGAGGCAAGTCATTCCACTGATTAATTATTCTGTCTGGACATTTCTCTTTAGTTCCAGGAAAATTTTCTCCTTGATTAGTTTCCATCCATTGCTTCTTGTCCTGCCTTCAGGTGTTTTGCAGAATAGGTTGACCCCCCTCTTCTCAGTGGCAGCCCCTTAGATATGGGAACACTGCTGTCATGTCACCTCTGGTCCTTCTTTTCATTAAACTAAACAAACCCAATTCCTGCAACCATTTGTCATATCTTTTAGCCTCAAGTCCTCTTATCACTTTCATGTTCTTGTCTGCACTCTTTCTTAGAGTCTCAACATCCCGCTCACCCATCTTACCTCTTGACTTTCCTAACCCTAACCAAGCCCAGTTGCTTTCTTCTCAATCATCTTGTATCACATGACCAAAATCATGTGAGCAGCCTGTCTTTAGTTGTCTAGGACTCATTGACTGGTTCTGTTTGTAGTCTATAGTATTCTTAATAACAGTCCCCAAATCCATAATTCGAAAGTGTCTGTCTTCTTTCTCTTATTTTTTTTTTTATGTATTCAGTACTTTACCTTTGGAAAGCCATTGCCTTGTCTAGTGTTGTCATAGAAATATTCTTACCTTTTTTGATTTGGTTGATTCCATCGTCCCACTGCCTGTCCCTATCTATTTCTGATCCCCTTTACTGCCTTCCAGGGGTGGGCTACTATGGGTTCGTCCGGATTCCGGTGAACCTGTAGCTAATGTTATGACCGGTTTGGTGAACTGCCAAATCCACCCCTGGCTGGCCCCGCCCACTCATCCCTCCCAGGAGTCTCCATACGGCCTGTTTTGAATGTGAGTTAAGTGCAGGGCCCGCACAGAGGCTCAGGGAGAGTGAAAAACCACCATTCTGGAAGTTCTAGAAGTCCAAAAACAGGCCCATTTTTGGCCTCTGGAGGCCCCTCGGAGCCTGAAGGAGTCCATTTTCGCCCTCCCAGAGGCTTGAGGAAAGACTCCAGAGCCTGGGGACGGCAAAAATGTCCCCTAGCCCTGTGGTACAGGAGGCCAACTAGGCCACGCCCACCATGGCCACACCCACCCGGGCAGAGACTGGTTTCTGAAATTTTTGAAGCCCACCCCTGCTGCCTTTTCATCCGTGTTATCAATAAGATGTTTGCTAAGCATGCTGATTGACATGACCTTTGAATCCCACCCGACACCCCCCGCCATCTTTCCTTTTCCAACTCAAAATGATTTTACTTCAGGTAACAAGGTGACGTCCCCTTTATACCTCAATTGGTTAGCATTTTAACTTCCAGTTTTGGTTCTGGTTGCCGTCCATTCCAGTCCTGCCAAGTTTGTAATATATTTGCTACACAAGTAGGCATGAGAACAAGGGCTGTATATTCTCTCTCCATTCTTCATATTCTTTTTTCTCAGCTTCTGAAAGTGTTTCTCAAAAGAAAAGGCAAGGGTCACCTCTTACTTGTAAAATATATATTTCAAGTTCTAGCATAGTATGCACAGTCAAAAGCCATACTTAGGATCAAGAGTGCAAAGACTTTTTTCCTAAGTTCTCTTCTTTCCATTTGCTTAGCTATTTGATTTCATCTGCCTTTTTTTGAAACTTCCATTTCATTTGGGCATTTCTCTCTGTGTGTAGGGCTTCTATTCCTCTTGTTAGAATTTTAAACAAATTGTTGCTTAAGTAAGGAATTAGTGCAAAAGCCTGGTAAATCTGCACCTTCTGTTGCCTCTGCCGTCTTTGGTATAGGATCTACCCCCCCCCCCAATTGCCTGCTGCCTCTGGACCGCACGGAATTGTTCCTGTGGACATAGAATCATTTGCAGATTAAGTGCTTCTTCTACAGCTTTAAATGGCTCAGCTGGGTATTTTGATTGCCTCCGGAGCCTTTCTATTTGACAGCCGGATTATTGCTTCTTATGTGTAACTTTTTAGTGGAATTGGTTCTTTAATAAATTCTCCGTATACAGATGTTTCTGTCCATCCAGAATTCCGTTTGTTGAAGGGTTTCAATATAACATTTCCGTCTTCTTTTAAACTCATTTGCCATTCTATCTTCTAGTAGACCTTCTCCATGATTATTCTTGAATATATTAGCAATAAATGTTCTTAAGTGCTAATGTTCTTATTTGAATTGTATCATTTTGCCTTTTTTTCTATTATTTTTTCTATGTGTTAGCATTCTTTCTTTGTTGCTTGTTGCTATTCATTGTCATTTATTTGCCCTTCTTGTATTCCAAAATTTTCATTTTGTTTTTTGTCTTTCCTTGACTGGATAGCATATTCTGAAAGTCATCGGATTCTTTCCTGTTTACCAGTTTGAGAACATGTTTTCCACTTCAGTTTTTCCACTTTTTCCACTTCAGTTTTTATAGAGTTTCCTTTCTCTTCATTGGACTCTTTTGGTTTTCTTTCATATAAATTAAGTGTTCTGAATCAGTTTGGGGTATATCTGAGCTGCGCACATTCATAAAACAATTTAAATGTAAACTTTAAATAGTTAAAATGATTTAAATAAGTTAAAGTTAAATAAATAAATTTACAAATAAATGGAATTTAATGGCAGACAAAGGTGAAGTTTTCGCAACCCTGACATGGTATTCCAGCCATGTGTCTTCCAGATGAAATAATGAAAATAAAAGTAAAGGTTTCCATGTCCAGTCGTGTCTGACTCTAGGCATGGTGCTCATCTCTGTTTCTTGGCCGAAGAAGCCAGCGTTGTCTAGAGACAATTTCCATGATCATGTGGTCAGGATGGCTAAATACCGAGGTGCATGGAACTCTGTAAAACCCCACCAAAGTGATGCCTATTTATCTACTTGCATGCTTTAGAATTGCAAGGTGGGCAGAGGCTAGGGCAAGTAGCAGGAGCTTACCCCGTTGTACAGAATTCAGGTCTCAAACCTGGGCTGTCAGTTTCCATCTGACAAGTTCAGCATCTTTAACCGCTGAATCACCGCGCCCCCCTGGTGAAATTGTACCAATATAAAATTGCTTCACACTCCAGTTCCTGGAAGTCCTGTAATTACTAAACTGCACTTCTTCATCTTCTGTTTCAAATAATTTCATCGTAATCTACTTCATAATATTCCAATGTAAAATGTGTGTTTTCATTGCTTGAAGCTGGTGTTTATCAAAACTTTGTCTTCACAACACTCTATTAACATATAGTATATCCTGCATCACTGCATTTATTCAATCAAATTATTCTTGTAGTTCAGGCTGCTCATTTCTCCAATATTAGCATTTCAATCACATAGCAGTGCCTGCTGTAATTCCCTGATGTTGATTTAACACTTTTACAATTTGCCATAGCATTCCTTAATTTCTTCTATCATTATGTCTGTAGTAAGTGCATAACTTTTACAATGTAGATGTTACTGGATTTCCACTGATTCTAATAATTATGATCTTATCATTTATTGTGCTACAGCTGAATGCATATTTTACAATGTCCTTTTTGAGTTTGATAGCCACTCCATTCCTTTATATGATTACACAGACTAGATGTAATTGTAATGTAATCATCTGATTGAAGTGACAGATTTCAGCCCACTTAACTTCATTTCTTAACTTCTAAACATTTATTTTAGTATGCTTCACTTCACTTTAAAAATTTCAGGTTTTCATCAGTCATCATGCTTCTCATCTTATGTATTCCAACTGTTTCTTCCTGTGAAGCCCACCAGAGAAAGAAGCAGGTTTTTTTTAAAGTGCCATAATTAAATTGAATCTGCTGAATGTCTCTGAAGAATTCTTCTTTCCATACTGGTATCATCAGTGACCAGATTGTTGTCCATTTATTATGTGATTCCCTCAGGGGTGGGATTCAAATTTTTTAACAACCGGTTCTGTGGGCGTGGCTTAGGTGGTGGGCATGGCTTGGTGGTCATGTGAGTGGGTGAACGTGGCTTGGTGATTGTGTTATTGGCTGGGCATGGCCAACTCAATATCACTCACATCAAGGCACGCATCTCCTCGCCTGGCCTCTCATGACTGTGGGGATGCTGCAATAGTCGTAAGTATGAAAAATGGTCATAAGTCAATTTTTTCAGTGCCATTGTAACTTTGAATGGTCACTCAACACAAGCAAAGTACCAGCAAAGGAGGGGAAAAAACTCCAGAGATGTTACTCAGGCAAGAAGTCTAGTCCTGTCAAGAATGTAATAAGGGTTAACGGAGAGGCAGTTTCTGTAAGCAGCACCAGAATGTTTCTTTCCTGCCTTCCTTACAGGATTAGGCCAGTAATTTCTTCTAACAACTGGTTCTCCGAACTGCTTAGAATGTTAACAACCGGTTATAGCAAATAGGTGCGAACTGGTAGAATCTCACCCCTGGATATGAGATGATATTACTTCTTTAGCTCCATGTCGCCAACAAATGTTTTTCCTTCCTTTATTCACACAGTTAAACAGAGAAGGAGCTTAGCATAGTATAATAATATACTGAGCATTTCTCAACAAGATATTCCAAGTGCAGAATTTAAAGTCTGTGTGCATTTGTGTGTATGTGTTTGCGTGTTCCTTTCTCAGCAACAACCAGTTCTCTGAACTGCTTAGAATGTTAACAACCAGTTCTAGCGAATAGGTATGAACTGCTAGAATCCCACCCCTGGATTCCCTCCAGATCATCTCATGAAAAGCAAATGTTTTACCCAATGGTGGGATTCAAATAATTTAACAACCCGGTTCTCTGCCCTAATGATTTCTTCCAACAACCAGTTCACCAAACTGTTCAGAAAGTTAACAACTGGTTCTCCTGAAGTGGTGCAAACTGGCTGAATCCCACCACTGGTTTTACCCCCAATAATTAGAGGGATGTTTTTAAACCAAGGTAGTGTATCATTCAGCATCCAAACTAACAAGTGCAAAAGATCGGGTCCATATGCTTGTTGATCAAGACCAATTAAACTGATTTATTGCTAAAAAGCCTATGCAAAGGACTCTTCTCAACGAAAGGTTAGTGCCTGCTTGGAGTTGGATTAGAGTCAATGGAATTCAAGGGAGGTTGGATTTAGTTTGCTTATGGCTACATAGAGATCCTAGACTTTTAACGCCATCCTCAGGATCTGCAACTTCTTCCTCTACATAAACATAATAGTTCAGCTATAGCAAGGCTATATTTTGGCAACAACCAGATGGGATTTGCCCATAGATTCTTCCAGCTTTGCTTTTATAGTTTCCATTTGCCTTCATCCTTAGAGTAGATTTGTCTTCTACATTCCCTTTCAACCTCACTGGCAAAACTGACCCTTCCAGGATCTCCAATTACTGCCAACATCACTCTGAGAGCCATTGAAGCTACTGAACCATCCCACCATGTCAAGTTTGCAATCCATTGAGTTAAGTTGAAGGAGACAGCTTTCTCCTACAGTACATTTTTTAAAAATGGTACCATTCAAATATTTTGTTTTTAAAAAACACACTGATGGTGTTAACTATCTTTATCTTCAATTGCTATTTCTTTCTTGAGCTGCTCCTCTTTCCCATATCATAGCTCTCACTACCATCTGATGTTACATTATCACATGCATAAATGCCAATTATTAAGTTGTCCATTTTCTATTTTCCTTGTGTTTTCTGTGATCTGTACTAAATCTTTGATCACTTTAATCTTGCAACACTAATAGTGCTGTACATTGTGATACACAGAAGGAATTCAAATTGGTTTTTTTAATTATTTAAAGCAGATGCAGGTGACTTAACCCCAATGATTCATATGGCTGATGTCTCCCCTTTTTATTAAATCTCCAGGGACTTCCCAAGTCACACTGTCTAATTTGAGCAATATGAAGATTTAGTTGCATATTTTTTCCCTAAACATAAAGCAAAGAAAAGAGACTTATTAAGCCTCTACAGGTATCATATAACATTTATCCTCACAACTATTCAGGTGTGATTGGAATAAATGTCTCCTGGTCAGTTCTAAATTGCTGATATATTTACCTATTTCTTCTTCCTTTTGGTTCGTCTTCTGCTTCTGGTGTTTCTTCCTTCCCAATTCCATTTTGTTTTATATTTCTTAGCCCTAGAAAAATAAATCTGACTCAACAATTAAGTACCTTTTGTAAAAATAATAGTAAAAAAACTCAACATACCATCAACATAGTAGAAAACATGGCATATACTACTATTTCATTATGTGGGGTTTTCAGCAAAAAGTTTGCTCCTAAGTACTATTTCAGGAACTATCCTTTTATGTTAATCACTAAATTACAATTTGTTAAGAATTAGATGCACTTCAATGCTTCTGAATAAGCCTCCTTTAGATTTGTGCTGTGTACTTTTTCTGATACCTACAATGAAATCAATCTTTATATCTCGTTCAGTATAGTTGTTACAGGAAAGTGTAACTAATCAGTCACTTTGATTTATGTATCTGATACATGATAAACTGGAATAGACAGCACAAGAAGAAATCCAGACTAAAAAATACTGTCGTTCACACAAACCTACGCCTTTTAGAATAACTTATTCTACACTAAATGTTGTAGTTCATCAAAAAACTATGATGGATGTCCTTGAAGGATTGGTCTTATTTTATAATTGGTCTTATTCTTATTCTTTTTTAAAAGATGAAATCAATTAAACAATAAATTAGACAGTAAAGTGGTCCCTTATCATTAATTGGTTCCAGGAGGTGCATTGGATGCTAAAAAGGACATGTCCCAATCAAACCACGTGATTTACCACATGACCCTTTGTTTCAACCAGGAATAATTTTCTGTCTGTCCCTTTTCCTGTGTCAGTGACCTTCCTAGCATGGCCGCCTTCCTGTCTGCCACTGTGACCGTTTCCTCATTTTGCAGAGAGCTTCCCAGCATGGCTGACTTCCTGTCCATTCTCCGCTGCCATCCCCTCTTCCTGTTGTAGCATATTGAGTACTAAACAAACTCCAAGTACTGGGAAAACATTTTCTCATCAAAATACGCCAAGCACCCAATTCAATGGGTTTTGAAACAATCAAGTACTGAAGTACCACTGTATGAGATATAGCTATTAAGAACAGGATATTGGTATTTTGAAAAAAATACATTTCTAAATTTGGATTAATATATTTTTCCTAAAGTAGGAAATAATTTATATATATATATATATATATATATATATATATATATATATATATATATATATATATATATATATATATATATATATATATATATATATATATATACTCTCAACAATATAAATTAAATTATTTCTCCTGAAAAAGAACTAAGCATCCCTTCACCATGATATTAATTTTTTCTGATTTGTGAAATGTATTGGAATACTTCATCATCATCATCATCATCTTCTTTTTACTTACTTAATAAGTCATTTCTGCCGTTCTGGATAAAAGCAACAAAAACAACCATGCTGGGAATTGTTAGTAAAATTATGAAGAAAATGAATACTTTCATCTGAAAAATAGTGAAAACATTCCAAGGAACGGATGTTAAAATCACAATTTAGGAAAAGATCCATGTAAATTCTTCCTTAATAGTGTATAATATATGATTCCCTTTCAGTCTCACTAATCAAGCTAAACCTCCTTTTTGGCTTAAAGTGTTAGCGATGGAGGGAGTTAGGTGCAGAAGAAACTCCAGTAACTAATGATTTTTTTAAAAAAATGCTATGTTTAAAATAAGATGCCTCTTAATTTTGTAAAAAAGATTTTTCAAAAATTGAATTAGTACCTAATCAATCTTTAATGCCTTGAAATTACTTAAATAACTTCAGATTGAAGTCCACAAAAGATATTGATAGTAGAAGATCTCTACCAAAGTCAGTGAAGCTGTTCTAGACTAGAGCAAATTATAAGATGCTGTGATGGTAAATAAAAAATAAAATACTTTTTATTTACCATCACAGCATCTCATAGTTTATTGCTATACTGAACTTCAATCGCATTTTTAACCACACTTTTCTGAGGTAAAATCAAAGGCTGGTTTGCAAGTGTCGATGATTATTTTCTGAATGTCACATCAAAGCATGACCTAAACGTGTAAATAAGATCGCCAGAGGACTTTGATGCTTTTCAGTGGAAATGACATTCAGCCACAAATTCTAAGCTGTCAGGAGTAACATTACCAACTCTAAGCATTGGCTTTTATTACTGTAGTCAATGGCTATATAAATATAAAGCTGATATTGCTCTTGAATTGTTAATTATAAACCTAGGCACACCAGGGCTTATAATTCCTGCACAAATTAGTGCCAGCAGCAGTTAGACACCTGAGTTTCTAGCCATTCCCATTATACTTTGCAAGCTAACATAATTACTTTCATTTTTCTCTCTCTCAGAAATTAAAAGAGAGCACTTTATGATCTCACCATTTTTCTCTCTGTGGAGGTGCTCATCTGCAGCCCTGAAGTTGATCCAGTCTTAGTTCTTCTGAAACAGCCAACTGAAGTGCTTTTCAAGACTCTGGGTTTTAGTAGAAATTTGTTCTTTGCATGAATGCACATTCGAAAACCCTGCTGATGACCCAAATTTATTTTGCCCTATCCTATGCTAAATAAATAACTCAAATGTGCTTCATTTTCTTAACACTTTACACATCATTTCCTGTCCTCATGTCATTCCAACTTCATCTGGTTCAAAAATTCTGAAATTATGTAAAATGTCAGGTATGGATCAATATTGATTCTCCAGCTATCTGATCCACCAATTACCTTTTTTCTTTCTTTTTTCTTTTTTTCTATTTTGCATCAGGGTCTCTTTAACACTAAAGGACTTCATGGTGATTGTACCCATAAAGATTATCTTTATTCCATTTTATATCACTTTTATTTTCTTGGACATGCATTTGGGAAGATACAAAGAGCACCATAGTAGATGTGGTGCATAAACTTTGTTCTGATTACTAGTATTTTGAACAAATGGGAAATTATCACAAAGAGATACCTTTCTCTGTAGGAAAAATAGCATCTGTCTCTCTGTCTGTCTGACTCTCTTGTATATAATATACATGCTAATATAATCATTTTTATATGTGGCTTACAATCCTATCTTGACATACCTGATATCCAATACTAAGACGTCTCATTTGCAATGGCCTTCAGAGACCACAGTCCACTATATAGAGAGCAATACCTCAAAAACACTTAATAAATATATATTGTTGAGTTTGTATACCTTAAAAATTCACAAGACACTGTAAGTGAGGTTTATACAGATATGAATTACCCTGGTTATTCAGAATGAAAAAAGGAAGTTCCTAGGACAAATGTTTATAAGGTTTGTTTCGGGGTTTAATGCCCATGTCCACTCAATTGACAGAATTTGACAATATATATTTGTTGTTTAAAATAGCATTCAAGAAAAAATTCTTAAGGGCAAATAAGAACAAGCCATAGTGGAAAAAAAAATCAGCATGGATTCAGCAAAAGTAATTCCAGTCTCACCAAACCTCTACATTTTTTTTTATCTTGACTTGATTTTTATCTTGACAGGTTCTGACCAGTTCTGGAGAACCGGTAGAAGATATTTTGAATAGTTCGGAGAGCCAGCAAATACCACCTCTGACTGGAGATTTTACATCCCATCCCCTGCCCATCAAGCAACGCCCACAGAACCGGTAGTAAATTTTTTTGAATCCCACCACTGACTTAGGGGTAAGCAATGGGTTGACCGAGTTTGTAAATTATTATTTAGGATGATGAAAATCAAGATTAATTATGAAAATTAATCCCATTTCATAAACTAAGGTCTTTAAAATCACACATTTCATGATGCCAGTCATCCACGGGGGCGGGGGGGGGGATGTTATCAATAATTTCTCATACCTAGAAAAGATCTTGATAACTTAAATATTGGAATTCAAAATCAACAGAAAGAACCCAGGATCCTCTTACCTTTAAAATGAGTGGTGTTATAACTTTCTCCGGTTAGTGTTTAATGGGACTTAAATATTTGGGAATCTTCTTTCCACGATTCGAAGGGCTACTACAATGGTATTATTTTTCCTACCAGGCCTCTTATGTTTACACCAGGATCTAATTTTGTAAATTATCTAATTTAGAAGTGCAGCTCTCCCAACAGATTTGCATTAGAAGCAGAGAAGGGTAAGAAAGAAAAATCGACAGACATAATTACTAAACAATCCTGAGCCATGTCTTTTTTTAGCAATAAGATTTCACCAGTGAAGGCTGATTTCTCTTTCTCTGCTAATGATCCAATTTAGTGTGAAACTGTGTTTTTCCTTTTAATAACCAAGTCAGTTTTCTCTGCTCCTTGTGCTTTAATTGACAAACATTGATTCGAAAAGCACAAACTCCTGCCATTCTTTGTCAGTGGAGAGTTGCGGACTGGTGAATAGTCCTGAAACAGAGGTTCACAGCAACAAGATCTAGATCCACCCCCTTTCAAAACTGAAAAACTACTTATAGTTCAGAAGGCAGGTATCACTTTGATTTTTGTTCAATCTTCCAACATGATAATAATATTCTTTTTTTAAAAAAAAAAAAGTTTTTATTTTTATTTAAAAAAAACCAGATCCATCTTTCAGTTATACAGTGTGTTTATTGGGTACATACTGTATATCTTGTGCAAATATTGATATTTGTATACATTTCTTACTAAGTTTACATTCATATTACAACCTATACATTATTATATATCATTATAATAATATCATTTAATTTCTCGCTTTATTTTCCAACCATTTATAAAATAAATGCCAAATCATGTAATACTCCATTTCTTCTTTGTTCTCTAATTTCCAATGTTAACCTACTCATTTCTGCACATTCCAATGTTTTCTTAATCACCTCCTCCTCCCTCGGAACCTTTTCATTTTTCCAATTTTGAGCAAATACAATTCTAGCTGCTGTTTATACTTTGAAGGTAGAGAATTGAGGCTCGGGAATAAAGTACTTAGCTGGGATTTTAATATCGGAGTCATTCTAGACAAGCGAGATTTTATTTTTATGCTGTGTTCTAGCTTCAGTATCCCAAACCCTAAGGAAGGATAAATTATCAATTCACTCCTTGTAAAATTTGGAAAACATAAATTGTAAAAGTAAGAAAAAAAATGGGAGGGTTATTACAGACAAGAGTGCTGCCCCCTATTTTTGGTGAAATATATCAGGATTCCAACAGTTCCCCTAATTAAATCATGAGCCTTGAGCCAAGGTTCAAAAACTATGAAGAATTTATTAGGAGTGAACATGTCGGCAGTACCTGTTTGAAGCCGATTCTGAGACACGTAATTCATTCCTACCCTTTGGGTGCATCATAATACATATTCTCCAATGAAACATGTTCATAGCCAAGAGTCATCAATCACATTCTCCAATTAGAGATTTGCATGGCAGAACCTCCAGTTGCTTAGTTACAATCTTTTCAAGATAATAACGAAATACACTTTCAGTTCCAAACTGAAAATCAATTTTCCCCCCATTTCTGTTCATGTCAGCCCTAAAACAGGCATAGAAATGTTTTATGAGTTGACACAGAACTGCTCTGGTCAATTGAATTCAGAGAGGACAACTCCCCTTTTCTTTGCTGAAGTTTGCAGTCCCTAGATTGCCTAATTGAAGATTTGCCCTGTTGTTGAATGAAACACATGAAAGTTCTGCTTGTCAGCTTACAGGGCTTCAAAAATGTGAAAAGACATGGGAAAAACCAATTCAAATGCACATGAAGCATATCGCTCATCAGATGACAAGCCCTTGGATGGAAGGCTAGTCATCATCATCATCGATTGCTTCTGGCCATTGTCTTGGAACAGCCATCCAAATTTCATCCCATCCACCAGCCTCATTATTCATTAGCAGACCTTCTCTGCTGAGAATATGGTAGGGAGATTTGAATCAAAGAATAACAGAGTTGGAAGGTATTCTAGTCCAACTCCCTGCTTAAACAGGAGACCTTATACGATTTCAGACAAATGGTTGTCCAATCTCTTCTTAAAAACCTTCAGTATTGGAGCACGTATCAACTTCTGGAGGCAAGTTGTTCCACTGATTAATTGTTCTAATTTTCAGGAAATTTCTCTTTAGTTCTAGTTTGGTTCTCTCTTTGATTAGTTTCCATCCAATGCTTCTTATCCTGCCTTCAGGTATTTTGAAAAGTAGGTTGACCCCTCCTTCTTTGTTGCAGCTTCTTAGATATTGGAACACTGCTATCATATCACCCCTAGTCCTTCTACTTTTTAAATTAGATATACCCAATCCCTGTAACCGTTCTTTGTATGTTATTTTGAAAATCTAAACTAGGTGATACTTGGATAGTGTGAGACTGAGATGAAGCTGCCATACCTAAAGATGAATCAGGTTCATAAGCAGGGTGGATAAAGGGGTCCTTGGTGGTTTCTGGGTTTGATTGCTTTGTGACAGGTGTTTCATTACTCAAACTAGCTAACATCATCAATGCTGGTGGATAAAACCAGGAATCTTCTCTAAAAGATCCTTTCAGGAGATTTATATGAAGGAACTAAGTCATCAGAGAAACAAAGGAGAAATGTCAGGTGAACCAAACAAAAGAAATTGGGCTTAAGCAATGGAATGCCTCCCCCCTCCAATCCCATCAACAACTATCAGACTGATAAAGCCATAAGGCAAAAGTAGCTGCCAAACTTGAGAATCAACAAAGCAAAGCAAGCAAGGACTCCGAGGGATAAAAGTCCATTCACTCTTTGAATCATCTTTGGATCCAGATTTGGTGGCTTCCATCCTTCTGACTACTGACACATTTTTGAGAAAAACGTGGATAAGTGTGGATGGGTGTTTGTGTGCATATGCATGCATATGAGAAAAAGCAAATATATATTGCAATTAGTAAAGTTTGCTGTTATTTTAATTTCACTGGGTCTCTGCATATTCTAAACCAGGGATCCCCAATTGGGCCGCAGCCTGTTTGGAACAACCAGTGTGTGAGTGCGCATGTGCAGCTCCACTTGCCTGAGTGGCGGAAGTTCGCACTCACATGTGTAGCTCCATTTGCATGAGTGGCAGATGCTCATGCTTGCGCAAATGAAGCTGTGCACACTCATGCATATGCCTGCCACTCACACAGAACCATCCCTTCTCCCCCCCCCCCCGCACCAGTCTGCCAAGCGGAAAAGGTTGGGGACTGGTGTTTTAAGGAACTGGTTGTGCCTCAGTGTTTGGTTGAAAGTAATCCTGGCTATTAACCAGGATTAGGTCACGAATGAATGACCTAAGCCAAATTTGAGACTGCATGTAAGAATAAAAGACCATTAGGAAATCCCAGGGTTGTAACCCAAATTTAGAGATTTGGAAAAATAAAATCCTGGAAAACAATAAGGACAACAACAGCCACGACATGGCGTTGACTTTGCTCAGAGGAGACCTACTTTTGTTCATTCCTGGACACTGCTTGAAGTTCAGCTCCCTTCTCTTCCAGGCAACCTTCAACCTCTCTAATATTTTGGGAGGGTACAAGAAGTGGAGGTGTGGGCAGTTCTCTCCGGGGAAAATTAGATGGATGGAAGATCTGCCCAGAAGAGGGAGGCGGCATTTAGTTCAGAGACACAAAGCCAGTTTCCAGCAGCTGGTTTGGCAGCTCAGAGGTCTCCTTGCTACACCTTGAGCTTTTTATAAACTGTACTGGACTCCTTCATGTTTAATTTAATTCATTTATGTCATAGATTTCTCTCTTGCGTCCAAGGGACGCAGAGCTCGGTATTTGGTCCTTTGTCCTCTATCCTCACAACTCTGCATGGCTCATATTTAGCCAGTGACATTACAGCAGAATCTATTCCTCATTCTAAATGCATTCGGCATCTGTGCCAGGTCCTTGTCTGGCTTTTTCTACACTTTTGTATAGTTTTTCTTTTTCAGTGAAAGAGCTATTGGAAAACTGCATTTCATGTCATTTGCAATTTTTCCTTATATATGTACTTTTACATGCACTGCTATTCCTGATAAATGGAGTTTTGTTCACAGTTCTCCCCAAGGACTGTGGTTTTATACCAGCACTGCTTTGAGTATATAATTCTTTTTTTTTTTTTAAAGCGGGGGCGTGGGGGAAGCAACTCAATATATTTTGTTTGGAAGCAGCTTTTCCAAATTTGCGTGCTCTGTGTAGATTACTTTCCATTGTATATACAGTACTTGGCAAAAACCTTTGAACAGAGAAGAAATAATGATACTCTTTGGAGAGGCTCCCATTTCATTTTCCCTGCATCTGAGGCAGCTTTCTTTTATGTCCACTTCTTCTATCCCACTGTGGCAATTGTTGGGGATGGAAAGTCCTGCCAGGTTGGTGAGTTGGCTGAGGTTTCCTTGGTGTTAATGGTAGGCCATTTTAAAAGAAAAATACCAAAGCACAGGTAATCAGGGACGTCTTGTGGGATGAGTAAAAGATCTGGAAAGAAGGAAGGAAGGAAGAAAGGGGAAAGGGAAGGGGAAGGGGAGGAGGAGGAGGAATATTCAACCAGGACATTAAGCAAAGAAGGCATTCTTTAAGATCTGCCTAGCACATCAAAATCCAGAATGTGCTGTTGGAATAGAATTATTTAACTGTTCAGCTAGAACTAAGGAGAAATTTATTTATTTATTTATTTATTTTTATTTTATTTTTATTTATTTTATTTATTTTGTCAAACAATTATTAGATAACAGGTATAAGTATAAACATGATTATAAATACATGAAATGGATATGAATAAGAAAAAAAAGAAACAATAGGACAGGGACGGTAGGCACGTTTTGGTGCGCTTATGCACGCTCCCTACAGACCTCTTAGGAAAGGGTTGAGGTCAATAGTAGACAGTCTAATGTTGAAGATTTTGGGGTTTGGGGAAGAAACCACAGAGTCAGGCAGAGTATGCCAGACATTGACTACTCTGTTGCTGAAGTCGTATTTCCTGCAATCAAGTTTGGTGCAGTTTATCTTTAGTTTATATCTATTTTGTGTTCTTGTATTGTTTTGGTTAAAGCTGAAGTATTCATTGATAGGTAGGACATTGCAATATATAATTTTATGTACTATACTTAGATCAAACTGAAGGCGGCGTAGTTCTAGGTTGTCTAGGTCTAAAATTTAAGGTGGCATAAGGTATTCTGCTATGAGTAGAGGAGTGGAGGACTCTTCTCGTAAAATATTTCTGAACTTTCTCAACTGTGTTAATATCAGATATGTAATGCGGATTCCAGACTGACGAGCTGTATTCAAGTATTGGTCTAGCAAATGTTTTATATGCTCTAGTTAGTAGAGTGATATTACCGGAGAAAAAGCTACACAGAATTAGGTTAACAACTCTTAATGCCTTTTTGGCTATGTAGTTACAGTGGGCTCTAGCACTTAGATCATTTGAGATATTCCAAGGTCCTTGATAAAGTTTGTGTCATCAACAAGGTCTTGACTATTCAGCTTGTATTTTATTATTTGATTTTTTTTTTGCCAATATGCAAGACAGAGCATTTACTTGTTGAGATCTGAAGCTGCCATTTGTTTGACCATTCTGACACATAGTCGAGGTCTTTTTGAAGGGTAGCAGCATTGTCAGTGGTGTTGAATAGCTTTACATCATCAGCGAAAAGAACGCAGTTGCTCTTAATATAATCACAGAGGTCATTAATATAGAGTATGAAGAGAGTTGGTCCTAGAACACTGCCTTGGGGGACACCACTGTTGACAGGTATAGGATTTGATAGGACGCTCTCAATTTTGACCATTTGTTGCCTGTTTGACAGGAACGCTTCTATCCAGTTATGCAGGTATCCAGAGATACCATAAGACCTTAATTTTAGGAGTATTTGTCGTGTACCACTGAATCAAAGGCTTTACAGAAGTCTATGTTATTTCCGCCAATTGCTTTGTCCTGATCAAGTTGTGTAGTCCATATGTTTTTACAGTGCAAGAGTTGCAGATTACAGGACAGTTTCCTTCTGAAGCCAAACTGTTTGTTAGAGAGTAGGTTGTTTGTCTCTAAGTGGAAGATAATGGATTGGTTAATAATTGATTCCATGACTTTACAGGTGATGCAGCATAAAGACATTGGTCTGTAATTTTCAACTAGGCTGGAGTCTCCCCTTCTCCCATTTTGAAGATGGGAATGACTATGGCTAGTGACCATAGATTTATCAAGGAGCTGGTCCTGAAAGATTTTTCAAAGATTATGCTTAGAGGTTCTGCTATGGCAGTGGATAGCTTTTTAAAAAAGTAGGCACAAACTCCATCTGGTCCAATAAATAAAGATGGTTTTAGATTGCGTAGTGCTTTTTCAACATTGTCTTCTGTAAAATTGATATGTATTGGATCATTGTAGTTGTCTGTGGTTCGACTAGGAAATATTGGGCATGATCCATTGCTGTTTACAAATACTGAGCCAAAGAATGTGTTAAGGAGGTTGGTTTTAATGGTGTCATTGTTGCAGTGTTTACCATTCGGTTCTTTTAGGGGTGGGATGGACCTTGAGTCTTTTAGTTTGTTGTTTACAAAATTGAAGAAAGTGCGGGTGGAATTGGTGCATAGAAGGTTTTCCTCTTGTTTAGTGTGATAATTGATACATTCAGTCTTTATCTGGTGGCATAAATTTTTGTATCGGCTTTTAAAGTTGGCAACATGACCAGATTTGTTTTTCTGCCAAAGGGATTTCTTTTTGGATTGGAGCTTCCTTATTGTTATGGGTAATTTGTTATTGGTACATATAGTTTGATGACTCTTTTGACTTCAAATAAAAATATGTTATAATGATCTTCAACAGTATTGCATCCAATGAATAGAATTTGCCAATCAAGAGATGAGAGATCGTTGTCTATAAGATCATAGTTGTCTTTTTTGAAGTTATAATTGGGGATCCTGTTGTTATGATGATTATGGTTAGAACATATGGGACATACTTACGGGACCGCCTACTGCCATCGTCAACCTCCCGCCCTACTTGGGGTCCCGCCGCCTGGCCGCTGTCGGCTGACGGCCCCGAGAGTTTGGGCTTTCTCTGTGGGAGCTCCCTCCCTATGGAATGATCTCCCCCCGGAGATACGGGCTATGACGGATATTCTGACCTTCCGGCGCGCAGTGAAAACCCTATTTTTTAAATAGGCCGGCCTGGCCCAGTAACTGTGTTTGTGGTTTTAACTAATTTTAATTGGGGTTTTATTAGCTTTTAATTTTTAATTGAATTTTGAATAGACAGCCGGATCAAATTATTTAATCTATTTTTAATCGTATTTATTGTATATTTATTGTATGTTTTTTAGTAGGCTGTACACCGCCCCGAGTCTCTTTTTGGGAGAGGGAGCGGTATAAAAGTTTGATTAAATAAATAAATAAATAAATAAACATATGTTGAGACAAAAGTCAATCATGCTGTGGTCACTGTTGGAAAAGGTTTCATTAATTTGTATTCTGTAAATTGAATTCAAACTGTTGCAGAAGATGAGATCGAGGCAGTTGTTAAGTCTAATATTGTTGGTTACCAGTTGTTCCAGTCCTAGTGTGGTAAGACATTGTACAGGGTTGTATGAATGGGTTCAGATGTACATTCATTTAGTGTCCAATTTATAAGAGGTAAGTTGAGGTCACCAAGAAAAATGAGAGGGTGTGGGCAGGAGGCAGCCCATGTCAGTAATGAAGTTAGCTTGTTTGCATGAATTATATGATAATAAGGGGCACGATAGCAAAGTAAGAAGCAGATTGAGATTGAGATTGAGAAATTATAGTTAGAACAATCAATCACTGGAACGGCTTGCCTTCAGAAGTTGTGGATGCTCCATCACTGGAGATTTTAAAGAAGAAATTGGATAACCATTTCTCTGGAATGATAGGGTCTCCTATTCTAGCAGGGGGTTGGATTAGAAGACTTCCAAGATCCCTTTCAACTCTGTTATTCTGTTCTGTTCTGAATATGTGTATTGATCATCATGGTCCCCACTCATTTTCATATCCTGTTTCTTTTCATTTTGGGAGGTCCAGTTTGGTTATTGCATCACACCCTTGATTGTTTTGAACAGAATAGAATACTTCATTGGCCAAGCGTGATTGGACACACAAGGAATTTGTCTTGGTGTAAATTTCTCAGTATACATAAAGAAAAGATACATTCGTTAAGAATCAAGAATCATAACATACAACACTTAATGATAGTCATAGGGTACAATCAACAATCAAATCATACTAGGTAACAGTCAATATAAATCGTAAGGATACAAGAGTCAAAGTTACAGTCCTACAATCACAAGTGGGATAAGGAGTGATGAGAAGATTAGCAGTAATAGTAGTGCAGACTTTGTAATAGTTGAACAGGGTTGAGGGAATTATTTGTTTAGCAGAGTGATGGCTTTTGGGGAAACACTGTTCTTGTGTCTAGTTGTTCTGGTGTGCAGTGCTGTAGAGTGTTGTTTTGAGGGAAGGAGTTGAAACAGTTTATGTACACGATGTGAGGAGTCTGTAAATATTTTCACAGCCCTCTTTTTGACTCAAGCAGTATACAGGTCCTTGATTGAAGGCAGGTTGATAGTAATGTTTTTTTCTACAGTCCTAATTATCTTCTGAAGTCTGTGTCTGTCCTGTTGGGTTGCAGAACCAAACCAGACAGTTATAGAAGTGCAGATGATAGACTCAATAATTCCTCTGTAGAACTGAATCAGCAGCTCCTTGGGTAGTTTGAGCTTTCTGAGTTGGCACAGAAAGAACATTCTTTGTTGTGCTTTTTTGATGACGTTTTTGATGTTGAACTTCACATCCAGGGAGGTATGCTGAAATGAGTAAGTGAGAGAGGTTCATTTGTACCAGCCATAGCAGAAGGAATGAGGTTTATTTTTTTTAACCAACATTAATTGAAACCAGGCTTGTTTTTGTCAAGAGTTAGAAGCCCTTCTTTTGATAGAAAAGTTAGAAGGGGTGGTATTCTAATGAGCAGGAACTAACTTGATTGCAGAACTCTCCCCTTACTCTGTCCAACTTGTATTAGAGTTTGCAAATTGCTGTAAGCCTTTGCAAATCTCAATTTAAGCACACCAAAGTAGTCCTTAACTTATAGCCATTGATTTAGTGACTGTTCAAAGATACAATGGCACTGAAAAAAGAGATTTATGACTATTTTTCACACAACTGTTACAGCATCTCCGTGGTCACATGATCAAAATTCAGACCCTTGGCAACTGGGTGATGTTTATGATGATTGCAGTGTCCTGAGATCATGGGATCAGCTTTTGTGACCTTCTGACTGGCAAAGTCAATGGGGAATCGGGATTCATTTCATAATCATGTTATTAACTTAGCAATTACAGTGATACACCTAACAACTGTGGCAAGAAAGGCCATAAAATGAGGCAAAACTCATTTAACAACTCTCTCAGCCAAATACATTTTGAGCTCAATTGTGGTCATAAGTCAAGGACTACCTGTATATCAAGATAAAATCCAAACAAATGAAGGAAAAAAAAAAACAAATACAAAGGCAGTACTTTTCTTGTGTTGCTAAAATCCAAAGCAAAACTGGGCTGTTATTTAAAAATCCACTTTGAATCTCATCTGGAAAGGAATTTAATTCCCAAAATACCTCTCCAAATTTCACTGCCTTCAGGTTATAAGTTCTGCATAATGAGATATTTTAAAATGAGAGAAGAAATTATTCATCATTAAATCTTAGTTGTGCCCACTTCAATGTGTAATGAGTATGCAAAACCAATATCTAAGATTTTTATCCAGATGGGACTCCCCAACTTATTTTTGTCCTTTATCTAGTTCAAGTGTAGCAGTTCACGCTAGAGTTTATTTTCTGAAAATTAACTGGGGAAAAGGATGAGGCACCAGCTCTGAGTGTATCTCACCTCAAAGAGAAGCTTCCAAGATATAGGCAGTCACTCTAGGAATGGACAAATTGGCCACATACAATTGCACAATTTCTTGTTTCTTCAGGCCTTGCTTCCCTCCTTCCCATTACACATTAGTAATGCTCTATTTAAAGCTGAATTCCATTGCTACGTATCACAGACAATTTCCCTAATCTTCAACTTGTGTGAATTATTTTCCATGCTGTCCTGCAGTTTTTTTGCTTATTTGTGCCATGCCCACAGTTTTGTGAAGATCATTTAGAGTTGTGGGGTGGTTGATATCCTTTACTCTGTGTGTTTGTGTGTGTGTGTGTGTGTGTGTGAATGTGTGTGTAATTTCCTTGGGATTGCAAGAAAGCAACAGTATAAGGAATCCTTTTTATCTTTCAAAAGCCTTGACCTCCCATCTCTCTACTCCAGGGGTCTCCAACCTTGGCAACTTTAAGACTTGTGGACTTCAACTCCCCAAATTCCTCTGCCAGCTTTGCTTTGCTGGCTGAGGAATTCTGGGATTGAAGTCCACAAGTCTTAAAGTTGCCATAGTTGGAGACCCCTGCAGTCTATTTAGTTGGGACCTGGTTCCTGACTTCTTATTGTTGGACTGCAGCTCTCTGCCTGTCCTACAAAGCAAGGGACAGTCCTTGAAGGACAGAAATTGTGCACCGCTGTGTGATACGTCCATCGGCCTCTGGATTTCATCTCTCACTTTTAAGGGTGGAGCATCGAGAACATTCAAAGCATTTCAGTTTCTGGACAGTGCATTGGTGTTAATCTAATCTTGGATTTCATCTTGGGTCTTTCTCTTTGCCATTTCTGCTCGGTGCATTCTGCTGCACATTAAGGAGCATCTTGAGCAAAAACACGGTTCAGACAGAAGGGCCAACGGGCAGAACAATGATCACAACAGTGGGTAGAGTGGAGAAAAGCGGATTAGGCACGGATAATAGAAATACGCACCCCATTTATAAATGGAAGCTTCAACCACCTTTTTTTATTGCCTATTTCAGTTCAAATTAAAGGGTGCCCTTGGCAATGGATATGCTTCCTCGCTCTCAGAGCCTTTCATCTGTTCAACATGATTTTTAATGCCACTCACTTGGCCTCAAAGATTCCTCCCCAACTACACTGCAGTTTATACGTCTACATTTTTTTTTTCATTTTTCCTGCAAAATTACTTTGCTTTTCCAGTTTTCATTCTGGTGAAAGCCCCAATCCAGATTACTTTTTATATAGAATTGATTAGTCCCTTATGTTATATTTGGAAACTAGGGGAGGTCTCCTTTAGATTTAGCTTTGGTCAGTGTTCGTGGCCCACTCATCTTTTTATGAGAGGAAGGAAATACGTTGACAGGGCATTTAAAATAGTTCTCAGAATGTTCTTCTTCTAGAGCTGAATCTATGTATGAATCAGCCATTAAATATTATAGGGGAAAAATGTAGTACCTCCAACCATGTCTGTATACCAGCAGAACAAACTTATTTAATTGTTCCCTTCCCCACAAATAAATATGCACAAATTAATGAGGGACTCTCCAGAGGGTAGGAAAGCACATCTTATCATATAAGAACAAATCATCGTTTGTTACTCTATGTGTCACCCTCAAAGTACAGGGGAAAGATGGAGAAGGGAAATCATTGGGAACTGCCTAACTACAACCCACTAATTATGTGACCCTCAAGGCACATTCTCCATAAGACATTGCCACACTTGCTTTGGCAATTTTGGTATATAAAAATAGGACCCAGATTGTTGGGGAAAATATGCTGATTCTCTAAAGCACTTAGAGAGGGCTGTAAAGCATTGCGAAGCGATATATAAGTCTAAGTGCTATTGCTATAGAATTGGCAGGGAAGGGTCTCAAGAAAGTCAACATGGGAGCTCTGATTGTTGATGGCCATTTTCAGCAGATATTGGAAATCATAAAAAAAAAAAAAAACCACTGTGGGAGAAAGAATGGCAGAACCTGGGAGTAAAAAGAGGAATCACCCTAGAATCCTTACATTGCTACAACCGAACTAAGTCCAACCTCCCTGGTTGTGCCATTGACCCTTATCTAGCTCTAAGCTGCTTGCCACTGGTTGAGAAGATTGCTACACATAGGCTATAACAATAAATAAATCTATATTTACAAAGTGTACACTACTACTACTGTTAATCTTCTCATCATTCCTTATCACGCATCCCCTCCCACTTGTGACTGTAACTTTGTTGCTTGTATCCTCTGTTTCCTAGTATGATTTGATGTTGATTGTACCCTATGACTATCATTAAGTGTTGTACATTACGATTCTTGATTCTTAACTAATGTTCCTTCTTTATGTATACTGAGAGTATTTACACCAAGACAAATTCCTTGTGTGTCCAATCACACTTGGCCAATAAAGTATTCTATTCTATTCTATTCTATTCTATTCTATTCTATTCTATTCTATTCTATTCTATAACAATAAATCAGTTTAATTGAACTTTCACATTGGACCTGGGTTTTTTGTGTGTGACATCCCGCCACCATATAAAATGGAGATTGAATCGTATCTACATGTGGTATATGACTCATGTATTTACACAAGATTTTGGAAACAGAGAGCTCCAGTTGCATGTGTGCTCGCCAACATTGTTGTGTGGTCTTCAAGACACACTGATCATAGTTGCTGCAAGTTGGAGACAGATTTTCCTGGGGTTTGGAGCTGAAAAAGAACAATCACAAACTGCAATGAAAGCCTTTGCTTAGGTGCAATAGTTTAAAAAAACCTTGCTTAATCACTTTCCTCCCCCCAAAAAAATCTGGTGCCATCATTTTGTGTTCTTCCCTTACCTATTGAGTAACCCCAAATATGTCAAGTGCAGTCTCCAACCATCAAACCAGCTGGTGTAATGAACACACTTGATTGATGTAAAATGACTTGCGAGAAAGAAACGTTTGCTGGCTTGGATTCAAGACTGTTTTATGCAAGCAAAAAAGCAGAGCCAGAAAGTCTCTTTTGTTCTGCCTCAGCTTCTTCTGCCCTGCCTGATGCCACTCAAGAAGGTGGGTTTTGGAGAGGCGAAGGAATTGGAGTGGAAAATGTTGACAGAGGTCCTAGCTACGTGGGGTGCAATTCGAGAAGAGGACAGGAAACGTAATTCACATCAAGATTCTCTGTCTTAATCTCTAGAAAAAGTTCCATGTCTTATTATTTGAAGAAGGCAATCATGTGCATGGTCTCAAATGTAATGTAAATAATTATTTTGTTTAATAGTTGGCTAATAGTTGATTAACATTGGGAACTGCACAACAGCATCCCTCCTCTCTTTTTCTCTCTCCAACTAAATGTGAATCAGATTTTGCAGAAAGGCTTTCATTGTGCTATACACAATGAGGTGTAGTTCAGAGCAGGGGTATCCAATCTTGATAACTTTAGGACTTGTGGATTTCAATTCCCAGAATTCTCCAGCCAGCATGGGGATAGAGGGAAGAAAAAGGTCAGCTTTAGGAGACAGTGTCAGCTCTTTGATAGCTGCACTTCAGCTTTTGGGAATTCTCTGAGAAACCCCAGTAGCCACACTGCTTTTTGCAACCATCCAAATGAACTAACATCATGTTTTTGAAGAACCAACAAAGTATGGGGTAGGAAGAGATCTCAGTTTTGCCTGATTCAGTTTGTCCAAGGAGAACATTAACACTTAAGATGTATTAGGTTTATGATGGGATGGCAGTATAGGACAGAAAGACCTGTCACTGGGAGTTAAACTATTGTGTCCATCACCCGTCTTCATTGACTGGCATAAGATCTCTGGAGCATCAAATCTTCTTAGGCAAAATGTTTTCTGAAAAGCATCTTCTTCCTTAAGATTCTCTTCCCCTTGCTTTCCCTCCCACAAAGTCTACTGGTAAATCAAGTGATCTCTCTAACTTTCAACTGAGGACCCAGCATTACCCCATTATTGACAGCTTGACTCTCAGACAGAGTGAGTAGGCTCAAAAGTTACTGGCGCTTAGCTTTCATCTAAAAAGCTTGTTTCCCTTTAACGGAGTTGACAATCTTTCTCCTCTCTCAGAGCTCTGAAGTCCACTTTGTTTCGTTTCCATTTATGATTCTCATTGCGGGAATGGTTTCCACATTATTGGTGAACTCTGCATTTAAATTGCAGAAATCAATTGTCTCTGAAAACTCATGAATGGCGCATTTTCCTTTGAAAAGTCTTGCTATTTGAGTCTTCTACTTACCAGTCCCTCTCCTGCTCAATCTCTCTCTCTCCCTTTCCCTCCCTCCCTCTCTCTCCCACTCTCTCTCTGTCTGTCTCACACACATATACTTTGTGCAGGGATTCTGTGCTTCACCCAGCCAGCGCTTTGTTTTCTTTAATTATGACGGGAGATGAAGCCATGCAGTGAATCACCTTTTCTTTTCCACTTCAAGAAATTTGTTAATCACATCTGCCTCCTGTTCAGCTCCTCTTTCCATTGTGCAGCCAAATAACAGAATTTGCCCTTTAAGAAATTTGCCTTTTTCTTTATGCCCAGAGCCTCCGTGGGAGGATATTTATTCAAAGTTTGTTTCTCAAATAAAGGACACTGTCTAGCATATAATGTTATCTCTGGGGAAATTAACTGGAACATGTATTCAGGTGTCTGCAGGCATCCTTTGGGATTTACTGTAGATCTGGTATCTACTGGTATCTGGTTTGGAGATTCTGGATTTCTATATATATCCAGAAGAGTAGACCGTTTTACATTTTATTGGCAACAATAATTCTGCTATGCTAATTTTTAGATTTTCAATGGTGACTTTGAAAAGTTTGGCGTCTCTTGGATGGAGCAATATCGGGAAATCAGACCTACAAGAGTGTTTGTCCAAACTGTTGAATTCTCTGTAGGTATTGAGCTGTTTCTATTAGAAAAAAAAAATAACAAAAGCCCACCTCCTTCAAAATCTCTAATATATAATTATTAGTTCTTCTCGGCCAATTATCTGAAAATACATATTATTCTCTTCCCTTCCTTGATCTTTTTTGACAGACTAATGTCTGAGTTGAAAGAGGTACAATGATAATCAAAATGCTGACTACACATTTTATTGTTAGGGTTCCTTTGAAATGGATAACATTTCTTCGTTAAAGGAGTATTACTGCCATACCTCTTAATTCTCCCCTTTTCATTCAATAGCACTGACTGAACCATAAAATCTCCTTTTCCAGAAATGAAAGTGTGCCATAACCATTTGCTCTAATGAGCCTTGGTGGTACAGTGGTTAGAATGAAGTACTGCAGATTACCTTCTGCTGACTGCCGGCTGCCAGCTGTTCAATTCTTACCAGCTCAAGGTTGACTCAGCCTTCCATCCTTCTGAGGTTGGTAAAATAGGATCCAGATTGTTGTGGGCAATATGCTGACTCTGTAAACTGCTTAGAGAGGACTGTAAAACACTGTGAAGCAGTATATAAGTCTAAGTGCTATTGCTATTGCTCTCCTGCAGTTTTCTCTCTACACAGAGAGGCATCAATCCACTTACCGTTCATCTCCCACACCACATTCTGGTCTCTACTTTTTCCCGATTAACATACTTCAGAATGAAACAGATGTATTGGATAATAAAATACTTTAACATAGTCAATTGCTGACAGAACGTTGGCAGTGCAATGTTTCATCAGTCATGAGTTGCAAATATGAATACGTCATCAACCTTTAAGAGGTATAGACTTCAACTTCTGGAATTATGCAGCTCAATTCATATCAATCCATATATCTCTTAAAAATAACTGAGACTGAGAAACTGATTTAGACACTTAGCAGTTGTGTAATGGAATGGCCCTTTCTGAAAAGATTGGCTACAGCCGAGGGGCCCATCCAATGGTAGTATTCTACGGGTTTGGCTGAACTGGTATTTCCAAGGATCATCTGTGAGTGAACCGTTCACTCCGATGATCAGCTGCTGGGCCCGCTCACCTGCCCCGGCTCTATACTGACCTTCATTTCCTGCTTTTCAAACTCAGCTGCTTCACGTGGCTCATACGATTGCCGTATGTCAGCTGTTTTACACACAGGGCTTGCAGCAGAAGATGAGTTGCAAATGCTGAGTGCATACAAAGTGCATGCTCACATTGAACCGGTTGGAAAAAATTTTGGAACCCACCATTGGGCCCATCCCTGCTTCCTCTGAAAATAGCTAAAAAACTCTTGGCCAAGAACTGGGAAAGTATAACCAAGAAACCTTCTCACAGTTTGCTTAAAAAGTTTGTCTTGAAGGCCCTCCATTTTGTTAAGTGAAACCATAGTTAAAGAAACTTGGGGGATCTGATTTGTGGATCTCTAGAATATTCCTTCCTTCTGAGACTGGAATGTTGTTATCTTCTGGTGGTCTCCTATGTATGTACTCCATCTGGTTTGGGGCACACCTGCTCTTGGTGTGAATGATTGGAAGCAGTTCATCCTGTTTGTTATTTCTCTCTTTAGCTCTAGGTGCACGATTTCAAAAACGTTGGCTCCAATTAGGACCCACTGATACTGCAGTGAAATGGTGGTGCTCGTCTGGAGGAAAAGGTTAGCTACGATGCTATCTTGTTGACCATCAGTTGATTCCTACAGGCTTGATCCTGTTGAGTTCTTGGTGGAGTGCTTTTGTTTCCAGCCTTGCTGACTGAGACTCTTGAACTCTAAATGCCAAAGTTGGAATCAGGGACGTTATCTACACAACAGTATAGACGGTACGCTCTGCTTATTGTTTTGCTATAAGCTTTTCCTGTTAGACAGTAGGCAGACACTTACCAAGAACAATTCAACTTCTTTTCACGATGATGTTCCTGCATGCTTGACAAGTCATCCTGTGCCCACTGCAATTTTGCAAAGTTAATTGTACGATAATAGTATAATTTAGGATCTGTTAGGAATTGTACTTTACGCTGTTGTTTGCCTTCAGCAGGATTTGGGTCTGTATTTTGTCATGAAAGATTAATCAGTTCCTCTAGAACAGGAATCGAATTGCCCTTATACAACAATCCTCCTTCTGTTCCCTCATCCATTGTTACAAGGAGCTGCGCTGAAGTGAACAATAAATGGTGCAAGCCCTTCCAAATCAAATGGCAGTTTTAATCCTTGGGGCCAAATTGGGTTTTTTCTTCTTCAAAACTTGCAAACCTTACTCTGTGTGCTAAATGCAGATGCCACTTATAGCATCATTACATGGCCAGTGGACTGTTGTGATTAAGAATCAATTGGTCACTCAAAATTTCTCGTACCTTGATTGCTATCTGGCACTCTCCATTCAGGAGGCTGCAGACTTGAACCCTCCCTCAGCTGCCATTATCTAGACTTTAGCTCTGGCAAGTAACAGTTTTATTCCAAGAGGGTGATTTAATCATTCATGCAAACAATTGACTTTGTGCAAACTGAATTTTAATAGTCTCTTCTAATAATCAAGTAATAGATTCCACAGATATGTTGTAGGCAGGCAAGTTTAAAACTCTAGGCATGGTATGATGAAAGTTGAAGTCAGAAAATTGTGGCTTGCCTTCCTTCTTCCCTCCCTCCCTCCTTCCCTCCATCCCTTCTTTAGCAAGTTGCCAATCCTTTTACACACTAAGACAACAGGTAGTTCACAACTTATGACCACAATTGAGCTCAAAGTTTATGTTGCTAAACGAGAAATTTGTTAAGTGAGTGTTGCCCCATTTTATGATCTTTCTCGCCATACTTCTTAAGGGAACCACTGCCGTTGATAAGTCAGTAACCCGGCTGTTAAGTGAATCTGGTTTCCCCATTGACTTTGCTTGTCAGAAGTTTGCAAAAGGAGATCACATGACTCCAGGACACTGCAACCGTCATAAATGTGAGTCAGTTGTCAAGCATCCAAATGTAAATCAAGTGACCATGAGGATGTTGCTATGGTCATAAGTGTGAAAAACGATCATAAGTCACTTTTTTTCAGTTCCGTTTTTACTTTGAATGGTCACTAAGTGAACGGTTGTAAGTTGAGGACTACCTGTATTGTAGCAGACTCTGTCCACAGGACACTATTGCAGGAAACCAGAATTGGAAAGTATGTTGTATATTTTTTTTTTTAACCACCATTTACCTCAACAGTTTTCCTCTCTGCCAAATATCCAGAAGATCCTCAAAGTCAATTTATACTTTTTTAGAAATTTAGCAAATCAGTTGGCAAATTAAAAAGAAAAAGAAATGCATCAGGCAGAGGTGGGTATTCAGCAGGTTCTGACCAGTTCTGGAGAACCAGTAGTGGAAATTTTGAGTTGCTCAGAGAACCGGGCAAATGCCACCTCTGACTGGCCCCACCCCATCTATTCTCTGCCTACTGAGTCCCAGTTGATTGGCTGGGTCTTCTTTTATTGCCCTGCACAGGAGAACAGAGCTGGAAAGCAGGTTATTGATGTGGGGAAGCAATGGGGATTTTGCAGTATCCTTCCCCTGCCATGCCCACCAAACCATGCCCACCAAGCTGCACCACTGCCCACAGAACAGGTAGTAAAAAATGTTGAATCCTACCACTGGCATCAGATGTGTATTGGAGAGAAAATATAAAAATGTACACAAGGATGATTGTTAGGGAAAAACATTTATTCATTAATTTGACTTAATCGTTTATAAAGTTGGATGCAACCCCAATCACAAGAAGAAAATGCTTTTCAAAAAAGGCTAAGAGGATAGCCTACAAAAATCCCCTCCCCCCCAAATTTCTAAACAGTGCTGCAGGAAAGATGTGGCCAGGGGTGGGGTGTGCGTGTGAGAAGTTTACAGGATATGAAATCAATTGAATTGCTCTTTCCTTTCAGCATGTTTTCCCAGCTGGCGCCAAGCTAGAAAGGAGAAGAAAGAGAATTTTGTAGGAAGGGAATGGACTGTGTCTTATATTGGATAACATATTTACCTTTTAGGGAGGTGATTTATATTAGTTGTTCTGACATAATTAAATCTGTACGCAGAGTTGGGAAAATGGTCTACATCATGGATCTTCAGCATACTAGATCAGCAGAATAAGCTACTTATCCTTTATGAGTGGCCTTTTGAATTGGGAGCGTCCTATCAAATTCTGTACCTGTCAACAGTGGTGTCCCCCAAGGCACTGTTCTAGGACCAACTCTCTTCATACTCTACATAAATGACCTTCTGTGATCATTTCAAGAGCAACTGTGTTCTCTTCGCTGATGATGTAAAGCTATATAATACCTACAGGCAATACTGCTACCCTTCAAAAAGACCTTGACTATGTATCAGAATGGTCAAACAAATGGCAACTTCAAATCTCAACAAATAAGTGCTCTGTCCTACATATTGGCAAAAAAAAATCAGAAAATAAAATGCAGGCTGAATAGTCAAGACCTTGTTGATGATCCAAAGTCTGTCAAGGATCTTGGAGTACTCATCTCAAATGACCTAAGTGCTAGAGCCCACTGTAACTACATAGCCAAAAAGGCGTTAAGAGTTGTTAACCTAATCTTACATAGCTTTTTCTCTGGTAATATTACACTAATAACTACAGCATACAAAACATTTGCAGACCAATACTTGAATAGAGCTCATCAGTCTGGAACCCGCATTACGTATCTGATATTAACATAGTTGAGAAAGTCCAGAAATATTTTACAAGAAGAGTTCTTCACTCTTCTACTCATTGCAGAATACCTTATGCCACCAGACTCGAAATTCTAGACCTAGAAAACCTAAAACTACGCCGCCTTTGGTCCTATCTAAGTGTAGTATATAAAATCATACATTGCAATGTCCTACCTGTCAATGAATACTTCAGCTTCAACCATAACAACACAAGAGCAAACAACATATTACAAACTCAAGGTTAATCGCACCAAACTTGATTGCAGGAAATACAACTTCAGCAACAGAGTGGTCAATGTCTGGAATACTCTACCTGACTCTGTGGTTTCTTTCCCAAACCCCAAAAACTTTAACCTTAGACTGTCTACTATTGACCTCACCCCTTTCCTAAGAGGTCTGTAGGGGGCGTACATAAGTGCACCAACGTGCCTACCGTCCCTGTCCTATTGTTTCTTTTATATTTTATTTTTCTTATATGTATCCATGTATTCATAACTATGTTTTACTTATACCTATTATCTTGTAAGCAATTGACAAATAAATAAATAAAATAAATGAATGAGCGCATAAGGTATTCTTAAACAGTATTTCTCAACCTTGCAAATTTCCAACAATGTGAACTTCAACTCCTGGAATTCTGAGAAATGGTCATTCTGGTTGTGGAATTCTGGGAGCTGAGGTCCTAGAAATTCCCAAGGTTGGAAAATACTGTTCTAGAAGTAAGGCTCTTGTCTCATTCTGTGGGGAGTGGAAGTGGAAGTATTCCAGATAAATAGACTTGTCTGACTGAATCTAGGTATTCTGGCACAGTGCTGAAAAGCCTCCAGATGAAATTGAATCAAGAAGGGAAAAAGATACAGATGAACTAAGGATTATTTTAAAATTATTTTTAGAGATGCTCTTGCTCAATTTTTTTTGCTAACGTGAATTTTTTTTAAAAAAAAAATTCTTTAAAAACAAAAAATACAAAAATCTCATTTCCATTAACAGTTATTGTGTCATTGTATATACATGTTTCTTATTTTGTGACTATACATTATTTTTATCCTTATGGTACGAATGGGTGAAGGATAAGGAGAGATGCTCTTGCTCAATTATGAATGCCTTATTTTTGCTCTGAATTGTCAGTCCCCCTGTCTTTGCTCAGGATAATGTTTGCTAGCTTTGTTATGCAGATCTCAGCCAAAGTTGGTACTTTCTCTCAACTTCTTTCTTCACTGCCTTTATTCAAAGAAAATATTTTGTTTCTAGTAACTTGGTTAGAAGGGGAAAACTAGGGTCATTTATTTCAAAGCTTATTAGTGGAGGAGGGAGATGCCCTATTTTGTTCAAGATGTAACTATTTACCTGAGGGAATAATCAAACCTAGACATGTGGAAGAGAGTGAAGAGTTGACATTCCAGAGAGGCATCTGGCAAATTACATTGGGTGTTTTTTGAAAGGTTTCCCCCACCCCTTCTCTTTGCTACAATGGCGTAGTTCACAATGAAATACCAAATTTGAACAGTATTTCTTTGCAAAGATGGATTGTGCCTGGTGGTTTATGCAAACATTTGAAACATGTGTTTTTCTTTTCTTTTTTTGTTGGTATATGGAAGATTTTTCTTGTTATTACAGAAAATGTTACAAGGCTTTTCTATAAATTCTGAGAAGACAGTAAATAGAATCAGTATTTTGACTAATCTGATGAAGGAAAATAGATATTATTTTAAAAGAGAAATATAGGGGAAAAGTTAGGGTTTTTTTGCATTCAAGTCATGAGATAGTATTTCAATGAAGCAGACTCTTTTTAAAATGTGGTATCTATTGGCATGGAAATGCTTATATGCAACAGAAGACTTAAAAAACAGCCTTTCTGGATGGTGAGCAGGTGACCATCTCTGTGGTGAGGTTGGTGCAGTGTAAGCTTTTTGATGTTCCTCCTTTCAACTTACTTTCTTGCATGTTGGATAAATCAACATCTAGCTGACCTTACGTGATCTCCAAAAGCTAAGCAGTGCTGGACCTTATTCCAAGGAAAGTGGAAATCCTCTGAGGAATACCAGAGAAAGAGACTACACTGGGAAGGAAGGAAGGAAGGAAGAAAGGAAGGAAGGAAGGAAGGAAGGAAGGAAGGAATCTCTCAAAAGATATTGATCTATTGTGCTGATGCCAAAACTAATTCCTGGATGTGTGTAATTTGTTGGAACTTTAATCCTCTTACTAAATTATGATGAATGTATTAATTCTGATATATTTTTGGTGCCTTCTTGTTTATTTCACAAACGTCCCATTGGAGCTCATGTTAGTCTCATGGTTGGTTGGTCTCTCTCTCTCTCTCTCATCTATTTTCCCCCTCTGCATTTCCTAATTGGAAGAGTGCAGGACATAATAATTTAAGTCAGACTGTTATTTATTGATAGGAAAACATGTTGAAATGGTAACAGCAGTTTGATGATGCGGTAATGTGTTCCCTTCCCTGGAAGTATTTAAGTGGAGTTTAGACAAGTATCTCTTGAGGATGCTTTGATTTGGATTCTTGCACATAGGAGGGGGCTTGAGTTCATCTTAGGAATCCATGAAGTGGGTCTCTGCATATTGTTCCAGCACGTACAAAATACATGTTACAGTGCAACTCATGGTTACTGAATAGGAGTGAAGAAGCTCTCACGTATATATCCCCTTGTTATCTATTGTATATGAATGAGGCTTGCCAACAGTCCAGGTCTTTTGTTTCAGTTTCTTAGAGTGAGAACAGGCCAGACAGAGGTAGTTTATCCAGATTTTCTTATGTCATCTCTGTGACTGAAGCAATGCATGTTGTGAGGCATGTATCTCTTGTACCATATTGGGAGAGTTTAAGTAACTTCTGAATGAAGCTCCTTATAACAATGACAAGTTTTGCAGAAGGAAAGGAATAAGTTTGCAGGCAAGTTTGGAAGTTCTGGGAAACGTGAGAGGTCCCTCAAATACTGCCCTTATTTCTGCAGTAACTACAGAATGATAAACTTCTTGGATACAAACAGATAATCTGAATGGTTTATATCTAGGTTTACACTAATTTTCAGAACTGTTAAGTAATTCTGAAACTATACTTAGCAAATACATATTTTTAAATTGATTTTCAAGAACAGGTTTTAAAATAATATAGAATGGCGAATTTAGGTTAAACTGGCCAATTTAGGTTCCAATCATGTTCCAAGTATGATTCCATTAGATATGAAACAAGAGAGGTGCCTCAATATTCTGCTCTTATTTCTGCAGCAGTTACACAATGACAATTATTATTTTAATTAATTATTATTAATAATAATAGTTATCCATTAATGTTGGATATCAAAATAGTCTGATCTGATGATGAATAACATCCTGGCTATTTTTTTTATACTTCCTGCAAACATCTGGCAGCTACCCCAGCTCACTCCAACGATGCTGGAAGAACCTATCTTTTCTGTTTCCTCAAATGAATTCCCCCCCCCCCCTGCAACAAATTAAAGTTGATAGTTGCTATCCTTTAAATAAATTTAAAAAGTATAACATGACAATAATATGGAGCATGAGCTGACTTCTCTGTACTGAGGCTTCTAAATGTCAATCTTCAAAAGCTATAATTTGTTTGTATTGATGCTGTAATCCAGCTGTTGTTGTCTACATCATTTTGATGAGTCCATTCTTGTGATTTATTTGTCCACTTTTAAGACACTTATTTATTTTTTTGTTAAAAAGGACATTCAGTAAGTAATTGCCACCATAAGAAGAATCAATTGCATTCAATTGCTAAAAATCCCAGCAATAAAACAACAACAAACATTAGTTTCTATGTGACTGTGGACCCTACATTCCTATTTTGAACTTAGTCTTGTAAATTAATTGGGTTTGGACAGGATTGTATTAGCTATCTATGGTCAGTTTTCTTTCAGGTCTTTCCAGATTGTAAATTTTGTATCCTCTTTAACCATGTCAGTATTTTAATTTTCTGTAAAGGGGATAAAGGAACTCTGGATATTCTAACCCCTTTAATATCTTATAATAGAGTTATATTTGTAGAAAATATATAATTAAGTTGTTTTCATAGTATTATTAATACCAATTGATTATATTTATGTTAAGTCACTACTACTAGTCACAAGCTAGTGATCCTTTTCCCTTGAGGCCTATGAAATGCAAGCTTCTGTATGCATTTGGATCAAAAATGTAATGTAAACCAATCTATATGGACTGCATTTCATTCAAATTAATTCCATTATTTTCAACAGCATATGCACCTAGCATGTTCTCATTTACTATCTGACACAATTAATTATACAAAACTAGAGATAAAGCAGGGAATAACAACTCATTGTCTGATACTTGTGTTGTTTCACAGAAACACCCTAGATTTTTTTTGAAAGGGGTGGGGGGCGGATTGTCTTAACTGTATACAATTATCAAAGATATCTTCCAGCAAAGAATGCCTGGTCTAAATCAGAGGTGGGCAACCTGAATGCTACAAATGGTTTATTAGATTTTCTTCTATATATTGCAGTGTTGAAATTTGACTGCAAGGCATTCAATACAGACAATGTAATTTCCAAATGATTTTTTTCTGGGGTAACCAAATAAAACCAGTGTATTAAAGTTGAAATAGGCTTGAAATGTCTACAACACAAAGCACACAAGCACACATATAGATACAAAGAAAAAAAAACATGAAACAGGAAATTCTGCCAAAGTTTCCAATCGTATCATAACATAAAATTTCTCTGATTAAAAAGTGTACCCTTTGGTCATAAAAAATTGTCTGCCTGTGCTCTAAAAAAGAATAGAATTAGCCTGATTGATGAGATGTTTTTTCAACAAATCCAGAAGTAAATTCTTATTAAATTAATTGCTTAGTACTCACTATGTGCCATGGCAATTATGAAATAGGCTAGAAATCTTTAGTTAAAATGTCTCATCTGTTATCAAATTACTAGATAGTGTTCACGCTACTGCTGTACTTTTTCATCCAACTCAGTGCATTTTACAAATTTGGGAAAAATATTTTTATGGAATTTGTATAAAAATTATTAAGATCATAATATTTGAAAGCCTTTATAAGATAAAGTGCCATATTTATAGTTAATATGTTATTATTCATAGGATCAGAGTAGACTCATAATTAGAAAATAAGACTAGACCAGTCTATAGGTAATCTGGATTATTTTAATCTACATTTAGACTCATTTATAGAACAGTTAACCAATTCCGAAACAATATGCAGCAAAGCCTTTGAACCTTCCCCAAAAATATTCCCAGAAAAATATTCTGCTAAATTGCAGTTTTAATGTGAAAATGGGAACAAGGAAATTATTAACAAGGAACAACCAACTGCATGAATTTAACAAGCTAATGTTAGGGAATTAAAGTTTAATTTTTGGCCTAGTGCCATTCACTATTTTATTCTATCCCAGCATCTCATTTTAGGTGCTTTCTTCAGCTAAAAATGTACTCCTCCCAGTGTTGTTCAAAATTCCTATTTTTCCTTTTAATGAAATTGTGGAAACTTAAATCATAGAAAAATAGATAACTGTGTACTGTTAGCACTGCATGTTTTCATTATACAGTTTAATCCTACATATGTTTATTCAGAAGTAAACTATTCATCTTTAAGAATTTAATTCTAGGTACCATAAATGATTAAAGCATTGCAGCTTTAAATGAAATACCAAGTTATAAAATCATACATACTGCATTAGTATGTACTGATAAAGAAGTATGAATCTGTTGAATTTTGATAACAATCTTTGCTCTAGAAAAGCAAAAAAATAAAAAATATAGTTAAACTTGAATTTAAAAGCCATTAACCTAGTCAAGTGAGTCATTATAAACAAAGCTCAGTTGTGTCTCCAAATATATTTTAGCATTTAAGAAAATTGTTGTTCTCAAGTAAATTTTTAAATGGATAATGCTTGATAAAAAGGTTTAAAATAAGATTACAAGTTATTATATTAAATATATATTCTTTTAGGTGCTAGGCAATAAACTGATTCAGTTTAAATAAAAACTTAACTCACCAACCTTAATAATGATGAATCAAATGTGAAAACTAGTAGCTTTTATTGATAATACAACTATAGATCTGTTATAAAATTACATGGAATTGTAATAGTGCACATGAAATATTTTTTTCTTTAAGAAAATAATTTATCTGTTATAATCACAACACATTGTTCTCTTAATTACTGTAAGTATATTTTCTTGCAATGAATTGGCTGTCTATAAATGATGGATCCACCGATGCAACTTTAGCAGCTATAAATGAATGGATGCAGTTTAAAACTGCTGTCAAATCCTGAAATTCTAGTTCCTGAAAGGAAAATAAGAAAAACAGAAAAGGTGAAACAAAAAGCATTAATAATATTTTTTTCTATAGATTATTACACTCTCTAGTTTAACCAAAGATGGCTTTCTTTAATATATAACTTCTCACTTGAAAATGCCATGTCGGTATTTTAATGCTCAAGGTAATTGATCTGATGTAGTGGGGACATTATGAGAATAATTTAATTTGCCCTGCTGTTGTGGTTTGAACTTACCAATTATGAGTCCATGTGCAAAAGATGCTGAGAAAGGAACACGCAAACACATGCATACAAATGCACACAGACTTTAAATTCTGCACTTTGAATATCTTGTTGAGAAATGCTTAGTATATTACTATACTATGCTAAGCTCCTTCTCTGTTTAACTGTGTGAATAAAGGAAGGAAAAACATTTGTTGGCGACATGGAGCTAAAGAAGGAATATCATCTTATATCCAGGGGTGGGATTCTACCAGTTCGCACCTATTTGCTATAACCAGTTGTTAACATTCTAAGCAGTTCGGAGAACCAGTTGTTAGAAGAAATTACTGGCCTAATCCTGTAAGGAAGGCAGGAAGGAAACATTCTGGTGTTGCTTACAGAAACTGCCTCTCCGTTAACCCTTATTACATTCTTGGCAGGACTAGATTTCCTGTCTCAGGAACTTCTCTGGAGTTTTTTTCCCCTCCTTTGCTCGTACTTTGCTTGTGTAGAATGACCATTCAAAGTTACTGGCACTGAAAAAAGTGACTTATGACCATTTTTCACACTTACGACTGTTGCAGCATCCCCACAGTCATAAGAGGCCAGGCGAGGAGATGCGTGCCTCGATGTGAGTGATATTGAGTTGGCCACGCCCAGCCAATAACATGACCACCAAGCCATGTTCACCCAGTCACATGATTGCCAAGCCACACCCACCAACTAAGCCATGTCCACAGAACCAGTTGTTAAAACATTTGAAGCCCACCCCTGCTTATATCATAGGTGCTGCCACTAAATATCTCCCGAAGAAACATCTGAAATGAAACTTCTGAAATGAAAAAATGTTCTTCATTTCAGATGTTTCATTTCAGATATATATATAAAGTCAAAATGCATTCTGATATAATTAGCAATGTTTGGAACATTGGTGGCTATCACCAGATTTTGCTCAGAGGCATCTTCTAGATATGGTGAAGATTCCTCTGAGATGATATAATTGAACAGTTTCAAAAGTAGCCAGACAGAGTTTTAATGAGGCTTTATTCATTCTTTGGAAGATTTTTTCTATGCCCTTTGTTTCCATTTTCTAAAATAACTCTTGTCTTACTAGAAGTCACTGTGGACTTTTTGGGACAAAATCAGAGGTGGCATTCAGTAGGTTCTGACCAGTTCTGGAATTTTGAGTAGTTCAGAGAAACGGCAAATACCACCTCTGGCTGGAGATTTTACAGTATCCTTCCCCTGCCACGCCCACTAAGCCATGCCCACAGAACCGATAGTAAAAAATATTGAATCCCACTACTGGACAAAATCTTAGTTTTATTTCATTGTTTTAATAACTTTCCTAATATTGTTGGCATGTTATGAATTTGATGAAGTATCCTCATTATGTTCTGAGGAGCAAATTACTGAAATATGGAATGAATGCCTAAGCTGAATCCAAGGTGGTTTAAAATTCATCCTTAAAAATTGTGCATCAATGGTTCCTCATCAAACTAGACTGAGCTATTAAGATGGTTCCAGAAGGTTTAGTTCTCATCCCAATGCTCTTAAAATAGGTTACTTACTTAAGCTTCCTTTTAAGTCAACAAGATCCATTAATTGTCAGACTGCAGTCTAAACTGAAATCTCATTGCAAAATAGTCCTATTCATACTTGCTTGGGAATATTGGAAAGCTATGCTTCCCACAAAACAGACATGGAACAGTGCTGATAAAAATAAAAGCAGGGAATAGACCACTCAACCCACTTATAGACCAGTCTATTTGAAATAGCCCAGGTCCGTACAGTGGCCTTACTTGTTAGAAGAAAAAAATACGTTTCGACTGGAAGAGTTTTCTTTTTAACAAAATCCCCAAATGGAGATGAATTTCTTTTCTCCAGCTTTTTAAATTCTCCTCCCTGACTACCAAGTGCTAGAAGAACACAACCAGAGACAATAAAATGTTTTTGGTTACCAGAAAATAGCACTTCTCCCCTATGAGAGTCAGCCTCCTGAAAAATGTTCCCTTTCTCCCCAATATTGCCATCACATCAAGTCTTTTGGTTTATTTGTTTGTCCTAATCTAAGAGAGTCATTTGTCTAAAGCTGAACTGAGAATCTGCAGTCTGTTTTTTGTTCTACAGGATCAGCCTACCAAGGTCTTCTCACTGGGATATTGATTTCTCCCTCTATGATTTTACAACTTCACTCAAAGGTAGCATAATGTTCAGGAGTTATGCTTTGTAAAATATTTCTTCCTTTGGGCATAGTTTCTACTGTTTAATGGATTTTCTTTTTTCGCAGGAATTTTAACCAAGGAGTAAATATTATCTAATGTTGTCATAATACAAGACTATTAAAGGTTATTTCCAAGGGAAATAGAAGCCTAGGAATGTTTCCAGGTTCTAAGAGAAGCTGGGAACTTTTTGAGTTTTTTTTTTTTTGGTTTGGGGTATGCTGTCTATATGGTTGGAAGATGAAATAAGAAACAAGTTTTGGTTGAAGGTTCTCCTTTGTCTACTTTGTTCCTACAGTCTTACAACTTAAATGACCCATTAAAAATGGGGGAACAAAGATTACAAGAGCATCTGCTTTGTTCTTCTGACATTTGCTAGTTTGTCTACTCAAGGGGAATGAAGTTCACATTGCTTGATTTCATTATGGGTTTCGCATTATTGGTTGCACTTTGCTATCCAGCAATTGCAAATCCCATCACAAACCTGGCCTTTGTGACAGTACAGACTACATTAATAATAAATATTCAAGTTATCCACCTTATTTTTCCTCCCATTCTAGCAGTTTGAATAAAAAAAAGAATATGAAAATTAAAAAACTCTGCCCATCAGACCACCTAATCAACTTTTTCTTTGTTCTCTTGGCATCAACATAAAGTTACTGTATCTATTTGTGCAACTAGAGAAAATCTCAAATTACTTAGGAAAAAGTGAACATTTGTATAAGTTTCAATAGGAAAAACTAGTTTGTGAAGTGGATTATGAATATACTAATATACCAGTTAGGTATGTTGGTAAATTGTAAAGCAGTTGAACCAAATATTCACCTGCATAATATCTGCATAATAAGATTGAAGGTCCATAGACCATAGGCTGTCTCTATGTACAAAAAATAAAAATGTGACCTGTGGAAAATTTAAATTACTTTTTTTGCAGTTCAGCCAGCCAATCAACTACCTCAAATGTTGATTTAAAAAAAGACTGGACCAGGAAAACAGAATGGCAATGGAGTGGAAAGGCAGGATCACTAGGAAGAAAAGCTATGAAATCTCATGGCTTCCTCCCAACAGCGGCTCCACTTAAGATCACTAAGATGGGAAATGAGGGGATTTAAACATGTGCAAGTGCAAATGTGAGAGTGTGTCATTTATGTGTAAATAAGTGCACATCCCCAGACTATCAAATGATGTGATCATCTGGTCTGAAACCATCCAACACCATCGAAGATAGAATAATGATGAGAAGTTATAATGTGGAGTGAAAATTTATGCTTATATGCATTTTGAATCATGTGAATCATATTTACTTCTTTAGAAAGGATTTTTTTTTTTTTGAGGCATAAAGGAAGACAAGCAGATGAAAAGCAACTGTGAATACAGTGGGTAAATTTGATAAATAGAAGTAATGTGATTAGGCAGAAAATCGTACATAATTGGCTTCTTTAAACAATTGTTACTTATCCACCAACTTTTAATCTTTGACTAAATAATGTGCATCCATGAATAGAAATTGAAATGTCTGTCAAATAAATAACTCAGCTCAATACAATAAGATATAATAAATATGAGAACAATATTGATTAGTTATTGGTAATCCACATTGTGTGGAAATAAAGAGAAATTATGCTATAGATTACCTCTGCAATATGAACTAGAAACCTAGATTACCTTGATATATTTTGTATTTCTATAGTATATATTCTATATGCAGCAAAATATTGTACCCACCTTTGTCTCAATCTGTTTTGTTTCAGTATTCTGAAAAAGCAGTTTAACTCGAGTTTTTCCATCATCCGATGATCCCTTGAGCTGAGAAAATTTAAATCTCCAGAGAATCTTCTGCAAGGAAATGGAGAATTCTTAACATTTTGCCCATTGGCTAAAGTTGTAGCTTTAGTTGGAAGAACTGTGATCTTTGCATATGGACACGAATTATGAATCAAAATAGAAAAGATCATCCTTGCAAAAATGTCAACTGTATGCTTCTCAAAAATAATTATTTTGATGATGGGTTATGATCATGCACTTACTGTAGTCAAACAATGTACTAGAGCCATTCGGACCAGTCTGCCATACCCAGGAATGTCTTTCTGAGTAATCAAAAGTCTTTTTTTCAAGTCAGCAAGGTATTTAAATCCACATCCCAAAAAGAGCTAACATCAGCATATCTTCATGCCTCCCAACATCTCAAAGGCATGTATAAATAATTTCCTAAATAGCTATGATTGTTCCCCTTGTAGAGAAGCATCCACAGAATCCACAACTCATTTTGTGTTATATTGCAGTTTCTCTAATGATGTCAGGGCACACTTCATAACTCCTTATTTGATGACAATTATGATTAAATTTATGCAGTTACTCTTACTAGCCCAGTATGTTTCTATTTCCTTGAATGTGGTAAATACTGTTTGCAACATATGATAGGTCTTGCTGATTATTATTATTTTTTTAAAATATGTATGGCTGCACAACTGCACAAGCTCTGCAGCTCTGGATAGCTTACTACAAATCAACCAACCAACCAACCAACCAACCAAATAAATAAACTATTCAAATTAAAATAATATTAAAACATTTAATAATCTGGAACTCAAAATGATCTCCCTCCTATAGACAGAAACTCTAGTCATCTTAGTTATAATTATATGCTTATATTTTAGCAGGAACTGCTCAATTAATTTGTTGATTTTCATAATTTTAGTCAATGAGCATAATAAAGACCTCCTACAACATGTTGGTATTGACCTGCTTAGATACACATTTGGCCTCAGTTTAATTTGAATAAGACCAATGGCTATGCTTTTTATATTCTCAGGAATAATTTGCTATAAATATTTTATTGGCATGTATAATAAATTAAGAAGTTTGACATTTATTTGTACAGTATTAAATAAAGTATACGTTCATAGTAGGTCCATTACTTCTGTACTTTTCCTCCTATTTTAATGGATTTCTAGATTTGAAGTTCTGTTCTTTATATTCATGGAAGAATATGAGCTTGCTTGCTATGATTCAGCATTTCATAGACTTGTCTAATAAATTGATTTAGTCAGAGCAGTATTTTATTGATCAAATGTACTGTTCTATTGTTAAACGTAGAGAAAGGTATTAAAGAGATAATAATTTATTTGGGAATGAAAGTGAATTGGCTAATTTGATTTAAGTCAAGAGTTCTCCCTTTAAATTAAATTTGCTGTTTTTAAATCCAATGCATTGTTTAAATATAGCTTACTTGAAATATCCAGCAATGTTTCCAATAGCTTTTTAAATGTAGTATTATACATTTATCATATTTCAAATGATTTTTTCACTATATTCATATTGGAAAACAGCCAGTCTGATTTATTGTTCATACATTTTAGAACTTTCTTCACTATGCAATTGTTCAATATCACATTCTTTCTAGAGATGCATTTTAATCAATATATTGAGCTGTTCTGATGAGTGGGGGAAATTTTGAAGACACATGGGAAGAACTGGAAAGAAGGAAAGAAGGTTGTTTCTCCCTCTTATTAATATGCTTTCTCTATGAAAAACAAGCATAGATCAGGGAGACATTTTCCCAATTCTCAAGGTGAGTCAGAGGAGCAGCAGGGCCACAGATTCTGAAGAACTAAATTGTTCCCTATCTATCCATAGAGCGCCCTTCTCTTTAGTCAATCAAAGCAAGCCTCAGTTTCTAATCTTCCACCCTTTGAAATATAAAAAATGGAATTTTTCCCATTCCATAAATTGATATTCATATTTCCTAAACTAATAGCATAACATATTTTATATTTTATTTTCTGATACTACTTACCTTTGTTTTATTGTCAAAACATGTGAATCCCACAGCAAAATCTAAGGTGAAGCACAGACTTTCTCCTTGCCAGGAACATGCAAAAGTTTTAGACTAGAGAAGGGATAAAATATGTATTTGTTTAGTGATTTAAAGTGAAGCATTGATTCTAAATTGTAAGAGCTGTAATCTTTTACACTTAGAAGTTTAGTAACAATACATTGCAGTTGAATAGGAGTCAGAATCCATGTAAAATCACAGTCCAAAAGGGAGTGATATGCTGCATCTGAAACATTTCTAATATTTGAGATTATTCACATACTTTTTGACTTGGGGGTTATTTGATTTATCACATACATAATCAAGCTAGTGATTTTCACCATGAAACTTTGTGATTGGGCTATGCAGGAGCCTGGGCTTTCCTTCCCTTCCTCCTTTCCTTTCCTCCTTTCCTTTCCATCAGTCCATTATCTATCTATCTATTTTTCTATCTATCTATCTATCTATCTATCTATCTATCTATCTATCTATCTATCTATCTATCTATCTATCTATCTATCTATCTACTTACCTACCTACCTACCTCTCTTTCTATCTATTTAAAGTCGTTGAGGCAACTTGGAGGTTTGTCTGTGTCCTTGGGGCACCTGAGCGGTGCAAATGGCTATGGAGTCGCTAAAGTAACGGAATGTGAGGTAACGAAATGTGAGGCAACTGGCAGTTGGAACCGAATTCTTTTCAGGTGGGGAGGGGGAGTAGAACTCCTTAGCATCAGAGCATGTTAATTACTGTATTAAGAAATACTAATGATCACCCAATATATTAATAAGATTAAATATATTATATTGCATATTTTGATAGCAGCGAGAATAGCTTTCGCACAATTATGGAAAGGAGCTAATATCCCTTCAGAAAATTTAGTTATACAAAAAGTATTGGAATGTGCTGAAATGGATAAGCTCACATTGGAAATGAAAGACAAGGAGGATTCCAAATATTATGCAATATGGGATAAATGGTATGAGCGGTTAAAAACCAGATATAAAGATTTAGAAGAAGGATTATGATAAATAAAGCAAGAGACCTTAAGAGATTATCAATGTAGATATGGATAGCTGTCTGGTTGTTCCTAGGATGTATTGTAGCCAGTCTTTCAGCTTAGGAGTCACAGTCCCGAGTGTTCCTACCACCACTGGGACCACTATTGGTCTTTACTTTTCACATCCTCTCCAGGCTCTGATATCTCTCCAGCTTCTCATACCCCTTCTTTATGAAGCTGTTGTCATTTGACACTACTACATCTAGCAATCACAGCTGTCTTCTGGTCCTTGTCTTCTACCATGATGTCTAGTTGTTTGGCCAGTACCTATCTGAACATCTGGATCGAGAAATTCCATGGATCTTCACTTATTCTCTATGATCTTCTCTGGAATCTCCTAGTTGGACTTGGGAAGGTCTGGCTCAGACCTGGACATTTTACGTCCCCTCAGGTTGCATCTGGCCCTTTGGCTGTCCCTATCAGTCCCATCTAAGGTCAATCAGAAATTACAAATCAGATGTAAATAAGTGTGCTTCAGGGGGCAAGAGAAGAAGCTGAGCAGGTCTGGCTCTGCACAATCACTATGCACTCCTCAGTTGGCTGGTGGCCACAGGAAGGCAAAGAGAGAAAATGGTTTTCTTCATCTGAACAGCGTTCACCCTTTGCCTGGAACAGCCTGAGGAGCTGAAGTGATGGAGTTTGAGGACATCAGATCAGGTTCAGCCCTTCAGAACAGTTCCAGTTTCTTATGTGGCCCTTTGGCAAAATTGTCCACCCCTGGTCTAGCCTGTATATCGCACAGATATTCCTGTACACAATACCAGTTACAGATAGTCCTAGACTTACAAAAATCCATTTAGTGATCTTTCAAAGTTACAATGGCATAGGAAAAAGTGAATTATGACTGTTTTTCACACTTAGGACGTTTGCGGCATCTCCATGGTCACGTGATCAAAATTCAGCCGCTTGGCAACTGACTCACATTTGTGACCATTGCAGTATTCTGGGATCGCTTTTGTGACCTTCTGACAAGCAAAGTCAATATGGGAAAGCCAGATTTACTTAACAGCAACGTTACTAATTTAACAACTGCAGTTATTCACTTAACAATGGTGGCAAGAAAGGTTGTAAAATGGGGCAATATTCACTTAACAAATGTCTCACCTAGCAACGGAAACATTGGGCTCAATTGTGGTTGTTAAGTTGAGGACTACCTGTACTTGGTTGTGCTGTTCACTGTATGCTATTCCTGCTGCATCTTACATCCTGCCATTATGTGGTGGACTATCTTTGAGGCCCCTCTGCACCTTCTGCCCTCAGGTCCTGTCTTGTTTGGACTTAAGTTGCTTAATTCAAATGAATTTGCATGAAGGAATTCAAATATAAATTGTCAGGTTATTTTGTAACACCCTATATGATCTATGTATTTGAGATGAACAAATCTCAGTATAGTCCAATGTCAATGTGTAATTGAATTATGTGTCACATCTATATTATGTGCCATGATACATATTAATACTTAACTACGAATGAACAGTTTAAAAATATGAATACCTCTGAACCTTTCAACGTTTTTTACAAACTGTTCCCGCACAAATTTATTCCAAATGTAGTTGAGTTGACAATCACTAATTTTAGTAACCAGAAGAAACTTTTTAACACATTATTTAAAAAAGAAACAGTATACAGAAGATGTAAAATGCTGCAAAACTTGCAAAAAATTTACATTTTGATCTATATTTGCATATTTTTATTTTTTTACCTGCATTACCTTTAACAATAAATGTTTGTTCATATATGATGAGTAGCACCTAAGAGTTGATAACAGTTTTCAATTTGAAATGTGAAAACTTTTGTCTTGAATAAATTTTATGTTTTGGGCTAAATATCTATACAAGCATTGTTTAAAGTGTGCCCAATAACGTGAATTGGTACAACCTCGAATTAAGTAGACATGTATTAAACATTCTCAGTTTGCAAATATATTTCTAATAACTTTTGAGCAGCGAGCTTTATGAATATAATTGACCATGATAATTGGTTTTCCTTGCACCATGAATCCTAATAACAAGGTCCTTTTTTACGGATGTTTGCATAGAATAGGATTAGGCCTTTGGCAATAGCAAAAGAGTTTTCTAACCTTTTAAAAATATCTTGCATGTGTGGATTTGGGGCCACAAATTTAACTTAACTCAGTCATATATAGTGGCTTAGAACAAGTATAATATTTTATGCATGTGCATAACTGCAAGAAAATATCGGAAAAGCAGCTCCGTACACTGTACATAGAATATAATAACATTTAGACCTAGGTCAAAAGAAGCCTTGGCAAATATGCCTTGAGGGAAAAATTTAAGTACTACAAATATAGCAGTCACACTATAACTATAGGTAAGTTGCTTAATGTTTCTCATACTTTGTGTGACTGCATAAACGTTAGGTTAAAAACAGGGTCTACAGGAGTGCTTATAAACATTTTTCTCTAGTGAATTTCTGCCCTATTTTGTGGGTCCGGATTATTTATTTTGGTTACAGGTGCAAAAGATCCAAAATATATTCCTATTCATATATTCAGTTTTGAGACTGGTGAAAATCAAAATGTACTAATATTATGCTCTTATTAGATTTTTAAGAACCATCTTGGTTTCTTCTCTCCGGTAGTTCATACACATCTGTGTATATGATCCTCAAAATTCTGTGTGCAGGCTTTATTAGTTGTGTACATAAACACATCAATATATATTCTTTTTTCTCTCTTCAGAATATACATATTTCTTTGCATCCTGAGCTCTGTGGACATTAGTTTTTTTTCTTTTTCTTTGGTAAACTGTGTGACAGAACTCAAGAGTTTAATATTTTGGTACCAAATATGATTCAGAAGCTTTGCCTTCAGAAATATATTTGCAATAATTATCAATTTAAGGAAAGGCTTTAAAACTATGAAGCAGATCCAGAGACCAACACTCTTGATCTAACTCTAGCTGATCCAAAATATATCATAATTATGAAATGAGTATTTCTTGTACATCTCTGTAAACAAAATCAAAATTCGTTCTTCACACTGCTTCTTAGGATATGTAGAAAACTGTGAAACAGGCACCCTTATCCTATATGAGTTCCTTTTGGGTCTTTTTAAAATACAATTGTGCGATTGCCATTAGCAGGGTACTATTATTGCTTTAAAAAATTATCAGTCACATATAAGCTAGAGCTGCATACCGTATCTGTTTCATTGCAGCAAGACTACAAAAATTATACTGCATGACTAGAGTTATCCACAGGATCCAATGTTTAATCCAAAATGATGAAAGTGGTTTTGTGCAAAGCTCTGCTCCTTTTATATGTGGGCATAGCCAGCATCGTGGCAGCAAAGCACAGTTTTCCTTCCCCCCCCCATGTGAATAAAAAGATAAAAATATTAATGAAGAAGATTTTTGGACAGAGTTAAGATCAATTTAAAAATATACCTATTGTTGGAGCAAACCAATTACTCCCCAAAATCTATCCACATGCTGTCACTCTCTAATAATTGCTTGCCATAATATATTCAGTAAAATTGTGCTATTTTAGTGCACGCACCTGCCTCTGTATATGGATATTGAGGAAGGAAAATAAACAACTAAATCAAACTGTATGCCTAAACTTTTTTAAAAAAATAATTGAAATGCATATAAAATTTTGCAGAGTACAAGGTAGAACCGATCAAAAGTGAAACAGAATAATTTCAATTTGCACATCCTTCCAGAGGTTGCTCACTAGCCCTTGAGAACCAGTTGATTTGCTCCCAGACATTGCTTGATAGACTCTGACAGATTTCCCTACCTTTTTCACTTTTTGATTAATAAACCACAGAGCAATCATATATGGATAGTAAAAATCCAAATAGCCAATAGATGGCAACAAAGATATGGAAAACTCTTCCTTGTTGCTCTACAGATTTTGGCAACCTAGACAAAGTAGCTCTAATCTGATACAGCTTGTTCAAACAACTATTAAGAGCAGCTTTATCAGTATGCATACTTGATCACAATACAAATCCTTTTCAAATCCTTTTTTTCTGTTCTTCTTTGTTTTGATTCATGCAGCTGTCTAAAACTATCGTGGCTGAAGCATGTATCCTCACTTAGGTTTTCCTCTGAAAGGTAATGTATGTAAGAAGCATGAATGTAAGAAGCAATATACAGGATCAGACCAAGCACTTAAATAAAATAAGGATAAAATGGAAGTATATTAAGAAAGATTTTTTTCTTCCTATTGCAGATCATCTATTATTACTTTGGCTGCTTCTTTGTGCAATAATTCTAGCCCAAATGCTTTTGGGTAAGTACTAATGTAGTGTATAGGTGATTTTTGGCTTACAACAGTTCGTTTAGTGATCATTCAGAATTAAAATGGCACCGAAAAAAGTGACTTATGAATATTTTTCACATTTACATTGCTGTATCCCTATGGCCAAGTGATCAAAATTCGGACGCTTAGCAACTGGCATGTATTTATGACAGTTGCCGTGGTCATGTGATCATTTTTTGTGACTTTTGACAAGCAAAGTCAACAGGAAGCCACAACTGTGTTTCTAACTGAACAATTGCAGTGATTCATTTAACAATTAGGGCAAGAAAGTTCAAGAAATGGGGCAAAACTCCCTTAATAACTGTCTTGCTTAGCAACGTAAATTTTGGGCTCAATTGTGGTTGTAAGATAAGCTCTGTACCTGATTGTCTTCTGGGCCATAGACACATATACAATTACCTCTCTAATGATCTATGCAGATCCTCCCACTTTCCTCACTGTGTGAAATTATGGCTCTTAAAATCTAAACACTTATTAGGGGAAGCAACACACCATATTTAGCAGGTTTTACAACAGATCACTCTCATACAGTCCAAAAGTAGCATATAATTACTGTAGCTTCCTGTGTTCAGAACTGAAATGACACACAAGTGTCATCTTACAATGAAACAGAAGTAGAGTCAGGGAGTGGATCTTTGGCAATGCTCATTACAGTATTCCTTTTGGGATTTATTTATTCAAATTTATATGGCAGCAGCTTCCCACAAAAAGTATCTGAACATCAGCATTATTTGCCTTTTTTATATATCAGAATATACAGCTGGAGGCAATAGATATATTTATTTGTTTGTTTGTTGTATTAGTGTGTTAATCACTGCAAAAAAACTAGATGGTGTACAAAGACAAAGAAACTATTTAAAATAGGCCAAGTCTAGCTAGGAGAAGTAGTTTGGCATTGGATTAGAAGTAATGGAATTACAAGTGTTTATCCTGCCTTAGTCACCATGCAAGCCAGCTAGCTTTGGGCCAGTCACATTGTTTCTTAGTCCTAAGAAGGCAAAAATCATTTCTAAAAGTGTTCAATTGCATGGACTTGTCTAGCTGGTTGCCAGAAGTCAAGAGTGACTTGAAAACATTCACTTAAAAATCTCGCCAACAATTAAAGAAAACACAAACTATCCACATCAGAGAAATGACAATAAAAATAATAGACAACAAGTGGGATCATAAGTCACTCTTTCCCTGGGCTTTTGAAGAAAAAAAAAAAACCCTAGATCTTGTTGACTGCCAGAATTGGGCCATAACTTCAGGAAAAATGCTATCCTCAAAGGCAGAGGGCAGTCACACCGAAGGCATGTCCTTGGGATCTCAAAGGATTTGAAATTGTTTGGCTGATCAGGTTGATTAATTGACCTGGAACAAGTCAACTCTGCCAGCAAGCTGATAAGTAAAAATAATAATAAAACGCTGGCTGTAAGTATTCAGGGTCCAAGTTATGAAGTCCTTTATAGGTGACAACCAGCATTTTAAATTGTATTTGGAAGCCAACGGAAAACTAGTGCAGTTCACTGATTAGTGGTGTCACATGGGTGAAAAAAGATTCATCCATAACTATTTGTGCTGCTGCATGGTGGACCTGCTGGGCCTTCCAAGTGGAAGCTGATAGAACCTACTGCAATAGTTCAAATAAGGTAACTACTAAGGCAAAAATGAGTACAGTTGGCATGCTAGATATACCTACACCAGCCATAGTTGAAGTTGCTCATCAAAGAGCCAGGAAGACTCCCCCAAATTATGTAAGATCTGGCGTAATTGAACTGAACTGAAAAGTAGCATTGGAAATTCTCTGGAAATGAATGAATGACCTTTGTATCCTGAGCCACTCAGCCTGCTAGGTTGCTGAGCTAGTTAGGTTGCTGGGTTTTCCCAACTAGATCCAAGAACCTCCAGGATCTAGGAAAGGATCCAGACAACATTGCCTGTTCAGACCAGGGTCAAGATATATTCTGACAAGACCTGGAATTATGCAGTGGCCTCAAGATTAAAGCTTTTTTATCCTGTGGACCAGGCTCAGTGCTGTATAGACACCAAAAGCTTTGCACTTAATTAAAACACCCAGATGCAGGCACATCTGCATTATGGTTGTAAAAATATAAAAGCACAAATGCATCAAGTAAGGGAAGAGGAGATTGTTGGCTGGAGATGTTTTTATACAGCATGGAATTCATGATCCTGTGTGTTATCAAAAAGGAAAAATCTGCAGCTGGATGCCCAGCGGGAACAAGCAGGACCCAAGAGAGAGATCTGCTGAATGAATTGTAGTTTTTGAACAACAGACCAGATGTTAGTGCAGATAACTTGACAAAAGTGCTAGAATCCAAGAAGCCCAGAAAAGAATTATCTTCCTTTCTTTCCATTCTTCTCCCTAGAATGTCAGCAAGCTCTAAAGTGAAATCACAGAAAGAAACTTCAGGAATGAGTGAGGGACTGAACGTTACAGGTTCAGGTTCAGTGCAAAAAGCTCTATTTGAAACTGCAAGGAACTGTATACTGATAACTTGCAAAGGTGATTGTATATATTAATTGTCACTGTAAATAGAGAACTGTGTATGGAAAATTCCTGTCTAGTTTTCCCATCCTCCACCTTCAATGATATTGATTGATGCATGACCCAACCTAACCAATGACTTCACTCACTAATGACTTCACTCATGGGTAGAGAAAGTTCCAAGTCCTAAAAAAATCCTACAAAGCAAGATTTCAGGTTTCATGTTTTCTATTGACTAACACTGAGTGGATAGAAGAAGGAGAAAGAAAGAACACTGGTGAAACATAGAGGCAACCACACCCAACTTTTGGATATGGTTCAAAATAAAACTACCATCAATGGCTGGGAGCAAATAGGACCAAGAAAGACACACCAACTCTATTCTGCTGCTCCCAGAGTTAAAGCACATACCATTACCCAGCTGATTTGAAGTGAATACTAAGTACCAATTAAAGAAGATGAGCATGGGTTTAAAATTAGAGGAAGAAACTTCAATAACTGCATGTATGCTAATGACACTATTCTGATAGCTGAAAATGCAAATAATTTGCAAGCTCTGGTAATGAAAGAAGTATTACGAAAACATTGTTTTTTCTCCTTTCTGTTCAATCTTGTCCAATTCTTGGAGATTGGAGATTCCTGCAGTTTTTTTGGCAAGGTTTTTTTCAGAAGTGGTTTGCCATTGCCTTCTTCCTAGGGATGAGAGACAATGACTGCCCCAAAGTCACCTATTTGGCTTTGTACCTAAACAGTCTCCTGGTTTCTAGCTTACTGCTTTAACCACTACACCAAAATGGCTCTCTTAGTGAAAACACAGGCTAAGGTTAAATATAAAGAAAACAAAACTAATGGTAACAAGTACAGCAACCAACCTAAAATTTGGCAATGGAAATACTGCAATAGTGGAAAGTTTCTGCCTTTTGGGATCAGTTATTAAACAATGAAGGAACCAGCATACAAGAAACATGCTGCAGACTAATACTTGGTAGTACAGAAGTGAAGACCTTGAGAAAGATACTAAGATGAGGTACAAAGATGAGAGTCATGTAGGTAGTGGTTTTTCTGTGATTTTCTATGGAAGTGAAAGGTGGACTTTGAAGAAGGAGGAGTAAAAGAGGACTGACTGCTTTTGAATGTTGGTGTTGAACTTTGGAGAAGGCACCTGAGAATATACCATGGATAGCCAAGAAAACAGACAAATGGATCATAGAACAAATCTTACTTGAGGCACAAATGTTGAAACTATCAAAGTTTTTGGACATATTATATGAAGCGAGTTAGCTCTCTGGAGAGGTAGGGAATGTGGAAGGAAAGAGAAAAAGAGGATTCCCATTAACAAGGGCTTACAGCAGAGAAGACTACACCATTTTAAGACCTGAAGGAGTTGGTAGAGGTTAGATCATCCAGAAAAAAATCTATGGTAAATAACTGCTAATTGTTGACACTGACTTAATGGCACACAATAATAATCTTAATATATTTTGGCATTCTGATTACACTATATCATTCTTACATGTTACATTCTAGATATTGGTAGAAAATGCCCTATTTTCCATTTCAATGTAGCTGAAATGTTTCGTGTTGCATACAATCTCACTATATGTTCTAATGTCTTGTAACTGACAAAAAATCCAAGTAAATTTCAAATTAGCAAACAAATAAAGAAGTTTACTTTTGAGACATAAGATGTGTACTACATCTGTGTACTAGGAGCTTCTAAAATTAGAGTGGAAGCAAACTGGATTTCATAATGGAGAAAGAAATGACTGAGAAACCTGAATTTGTAATATGCTCCTATGCATAATGAAAACAATCTAAACCTTAATTGTGTAATTAAAGTCGTTCTTCTAGGAACAAACAGATCATTATCTTCTAATGACCACATAAATCTGGTCTTATTTAACTGCTATTCATATCTCACCGAGTTTATAGAACCTATTACCCAGATATATTTTCTTTGGTTTTCCCAGGAAGAGAGTTAAATATATTTTCCTCCAAAAAGCAAAATATGTAACCTTGCCTAGATTTATCATTTGCTATGTCTTAACTATTATGAATTTAAAGTTGGAAGCATCAACATTTTGACAAGAATATAACAAGATGTCAGCTTATGCAGAATTCAGTGTTGTATGATATAGTGACATTGATTAACTGACATGATCAAAACAATTTTGGCAAATCTCAGAGCGTGTTTTTCATAGTTAAATATGCAAATAGAGTTCAATTGTGATGATTATATATTAGTTTTTAAAAAAGGGTGTGCTTGATTTTCCTATAAAGATCTGATGTTAAAATGACCATCTAGAAGTCATCCTGGATAAAAAAAAGGAATGCTGAATTAGATCAACTAAGCAGGATTACAATTGATATTTTTAATTAGATTTACATTAGGAGATCTGCCTGTTTAAACCTTATGATTCTAAATTTTTAATTGTTGATATCAGCCAAACATAATTAATTCCATAATTCTAAGGGACAATTAGAAGGGGTTTAGAAAAAGCTATCAGTTATATAGATTTATAGATACAGGCAGAGGTGGTATTCAGCAGGTTCTGACCAGTGCTGGAGAACTGGTAGCAGAATTTTTTAGTAGTTCAGAGAACCGACAAATACCACTTCTGACTGGCCCCGCCCCCATCTATTCACTGCCTCCTGAGTCCCAGATGATTGGCTGCGTCTTCTTTTGTTGCCCTGCACAGGAGAAAGGAGCTGGAAAGCAGGTTAGTGGGGTGGGGAATGGGATTTTGCAGTAACCTTCCCCCTGGAATGGGGTGGGAATGGAGATTTTACAGTATCCTTTCCCTTGCTATGCCCACCAAGCCACGCCCACCAAGCCACACTATGCTCACCAAGCCACGCCCACAAAACCAGTAGTAAATTTTTTGAAATCCCACTACAGGATACAGGTTGTCCTTGACTTGCAACTGATCACTCAGTGGCTATTCAAAGTTACAGCAGACCCCAAAGTTACAGCTACTTATGACCTTATGATCAAAGATATGGCCATTGCACTGCTCCTGTAGTTATGTGAATAAAATTTAGGTGCTTAGCAATCTGCCTCCATTTATGACTGACTGCAGAGATGTTACAGTGACCACCATGGCTTTCTCTCCCCCCATCATTGCAGCTGCTCCCAAAATGGTGCCTTCTTCTGGGACAGAACCACATGGCCAGCAGGGAAGCTGAAGGGCAGAGAGGCCTGCTCTCTTCCCTCAACACAATCTCTGGAGCATTCAGGAGATCTTCAGAAGATAAGTGACTGATGGGTGATAGGAGCTGGAGAGGAAGGTATGGGACCCAGTGAGTCCAATATTTGACAGCATAACATATAAATATATTTTATACAGGTAATACTCTACTTACAAACATCTGCTTAGTGACCTTTTGAAGTTACAGTGGCACTGGAAAAAATGGACTTATGCTCATTTTTCATATTTATGATAGTTTTTCACACTTGTGACTGTTGCAGCATCAGCATCCCCAAGGTCATGTGATCAAAATTTGGACACTTGACAACTGGTTCAGGTTTCTGATGGTTGCAGAGACTTAGGGCCATGTGAATCACCTTTTGCGACTCTCTGACAAACAAAGTCAATGGGGAAGCCAGATCCACTTAACGATCTGTGGCACTAACTTAACAACTGCAGTGATTCACTTAACAATTGTGGCAGGAAAGGTTGTAAAAATGGGGCAAAATTGTCTTAACAATTGTTTCACTTAGTAACAGAATTTTTGGGCTCAAGTGTGATCGTAAGTCGAGGACTCCCAATATTTAAAATGTAAAAGACAGCAGGCCCGAGGTCTGTGGGGACTCAAGGTGAGCACAGTACACTTCAGTGGTTGGGAAAGATCTTGGAAAACCTGGGACAGGTGGGCCTGGGTCTAAGCTAGATCTCCCACATCATGATCCACTGAGTGATCTGCTGGATGCTTAATAACCACATCGGGGAGAGCAGGGATGGGGTTTGCCAAGTGAGATGATCACAGGACCCTCACAACTTGCAACCATAATGGCCAAGTTCCATTATGGTTCTAGGTTGAGGCCCATTTGTATGGATTTAAACTATCTGTATTGCAAGCAGTGAAATAATTAATTTTGAAATCCTTTTAAGATAAACCCTTCTCCACTTATCACAGATACTGAAGGAATGCAGTAGCAAAGGAGGTAACAAGTAGAAAAAACACTTGTCTTTCACGTTACTAAATTTTTATAAAAAGGGTAAGGAGGAATCACAAGAGGGGTTTCTTATACTGAATCTCTGAAGACTTTCCGAAGTCTTGTGATGAACTGCAAATTATAATTTGCTCCAAGCTGCTTGCAAACCACCTTCAAAGGTTGTTGGGAGGAATCGAATCTGAACTATAGTGCGTAAGGTGTATCATAGTAGAAGTACTGCATCCAAATGGATGATTAGAAAAGATTTAAAAAATCTTTAGTTTTGTATTCCTTGATATTATGCCATATTTAACTTGTAGAATGGAAACATTGTCCCACACAATTTTCTGCACATTTTATTTCACTCCTAGCCAAAGCCCATCATGCTTTCCTGAGCCCCATATTCCTACACTTCAGTGGTGGGATTCAATTTTTTTTACTACCAGTTCTGTGGGTGTGGCAGGGGAAGGATACTGTAAATCTCCAGTCAGAGGTGATATTTGCCAGTTCTCCAAACTACTCAAAATTTCCGCTACCGGTTCTCCAGAACTGGTCAGACCCTGCTGAATACCACCTCTGCTACACTTGATACCACAAAGAGTCTGCAAATTGTATTTTTAAGCATATGTATTTAAAAAAGGGAATTTTTTTTCTTATCAGAGAAAAGGAAAATTTGTGCTTCATTATCTCCAGATGACACTGTTCTTCTTTCACATACCAGTCTGAAACACCAACTTGAGGCTCTAATGAAATATTGGTAATATAATCAAGTATGATAAAACTAGATTTTTGGTTTTTTATTAAAAAAATTCAAAAAATACAATAGGAAAAGTCAACCATATAATAATTCAAGTCAAGAATACTAGTTAACTGGATCTTTATTCAGTTATGATCAGTCATAATTTTGCTTTGATACTTTTATCAAAAGGTGTGGAATGGCTGTAGATATTTTATACTGCTGTAGCAATACAAGATTTTAATGCATAAAAATCTCATCTTAAATCTTTTATGAAACTTCAGTTTGGATTATAGTTGCCAACAATAACATGACCCAATTGCAGGTGAAAATTTTAAGAGTTCTTTTATAGGTTCCAAGTTGTGTTCCGAATTCTGATATTCTCATGGAAATTGGGTCATGCCCCATGAAAATAAAAAACTGCAACGTACAATTATATTTTGATTTCCATGATAGTTTTTTAAAAACAAGGGAATATTGCTGTCTGACATCCCAAATAATTTTTATTTAGATATGTAGTTTGAACTGGTAAACCAACAGATTGATCAGACTCGTATTAATCTTGATTCTTTGTTTTCCAGAGCATGACACTGAAATATTATTGTATTACACAAGTATCATTTGACAATTCCGTGCAGGAATTAATGGGAAACACCACAGTTCCATGTACAGCCTTCATCTTTAGAAGCAATTTCAATTATGCTTTTCTGCTCCCTATATATTGTAGCAGTTTACATTAAAAAAAAATATACAATAACTTTTGTGTTGCTGTCAAACTTGTTATATAGTGGATTTCAAAAGACTATCATGTCTCCCAGATATTGACTTTGAACCTGTGGGTCATGTTTTATTGTGTTATAAATTTTACAATGGATCTTAAACAAGTTCTTTATTAATAAATGTTTTCTGTATTATTATTATTATTAATAATAATAATAATAATAATAATAATTTATATACCGCTCCTCTCCCGAAGGACTCGGAGCGGTGCACAGCCATATAATTAAGAACATTAAATATACAAAAGTTAAAACTAAATTAAATTAAAGACCCTGGCTGTAAAACAGTTAAAACCCCTCCCTTATTTAATATAAAAATTAAAATACCCAAATCTAAAATCAGCTCAAGCCGGCCTGGTCAAAGATAAAATATATCACTATATTTTATCTGTTAAACTGTTTTAACATAGGCCAAAATTTAAGTTTATCTATAATTTGCTATTTGGATCTTTTGGCTAATAATATTAAAGTTGAAAACAAAAAAATAATTTTAATAATTAAAAATAGTTTGATAGTGGACATTGCAATACCTGGGCACAGCAGAAGAGAAGAGAAAGAAATGGAGAGAATCACAAAATACAAAAATCTACAAATAGGATGACTGTGGCAAAAGAAAGCAAAGACAGTACCAATACTGTCCCAATACCCAAGGTGCCTTGGGTGCAATCCCAAAACATCTGGAACATGACTTGAACAACATCACCATTGACAAAATCACTATCAATTGGTTGCAAAAGGCAGTTTTACTTCGAACAAAATATATCCAATATCTTAAATGTTATTAAACAACATCTGCCTATCCCAAGTCCTTGGCAAGGACTTGATAGGTGGTCAAAAATGCCAAATCATAACATAACATAACCAAATCATAATCAAACCATAACAGAATTGAAAATTGAAAAAAAAAGTAATTATATTCTTTTTCTTCAGAACACATCAATAATAGTTCAGAAATATTTAAGACTATGTTTGTATGTGTGTGCACATATCACAGTTGTTTTTATTTATGGAGATTACTTGTAAAAGCCATGAAAATGAGATCAATAACAGTATTCTGAAACAACTGCAGCAAAGTGACAATGAAGTTAGAAGAAAAGTACATTAATCAAGGTTGCTATCGATAAATTTGTCATTTACTATGGAAATTCATATTAAGAAAGTACCATAAATTTCAATTTCCCTTATGAAGAATGCCAGGCTGAGGTGCGGTAAATCTTTGAAATAATATTTTTAACTGACCCATAAAATTGCAGTTAACATTAGACTTAATTAATGAATTGCTAGTTTTGTTCTCCACCATAGAACTGAGTTTTATAAAGGAATACTTTTACAGAAATATATCCATTTCTGAAGATATCTCCTGTCAGAAAAAGAACACTGAAGCATGTTGTTCTCTGAGTCCAGTTTTTATTTTACATTTTGTATCTGCGTGTGTGTGTGCCATTGAGTTCAACATTGATTTCTGGTGACTGCCTGGATTAGTCCCTACAGTTTTCTAGGCAAGATTTTGAAGGTGGTTTTCCGTTGCTGCAGTGATGGGATTCAATTTTCTTTATTACTGGTTCTGTGGGAATGGCTTGGTGGGCATGGCAGGGGAAGGATACTGTAAAATCTCCATTCTCATCCCACTCCAGGGGAAGGTTACTGCAAAATCCCCATTTCCCTCTCCCCAACCTGCTTTCCAGCTCCGTTCTCCTGTGCAGGTCAACAAAAGAAGACCTAGCCAATCAGCTGGGACTCGGGAGGCAGAGAATAGATGGGGCGGTACCAGTCAGAGGTGGTATTTGCCAGTTCTCTGTACTACTCAAAATTTCTGCTACCAGTTCTCCAGAACTGGTCAGAACCTGCTGAATAGCCACCTCTGTAATGCTGGCTTTCTGGGGCTGAGAGAGAATGATTGACCCAAGTTCCCCCAGCTGGCTTCGCTGTCTAAGGCAAGACTAGAACTTAAGATCTCCTGGTTTCTAACCTGATACTTTAACTGCTACACTAAATCGACTCTCAGTATTGTTTTACTTATGTTCTTAGTATTTGTATTTTAATGTTATATTTTATCTGTCTACTTGCAATAGTTTTCCAAAAACATTTGGAAGGCACACCCATTCCTCTACATAAAGCAACATCTGCTCTGAAGAAGAGGCAGTTTCTTTGATAATCTCTAGAAGACAGCAGAGGAAAGGGAAAATAACTAAAAAAATCCACTCTATTCTATTGACAGATGTCTTGTATCAACAGAAGAGCATCTATTGGATAATTCATTTGTCAGTATCAAATTTTATAATATATTGCTATTGTGATACTAGTACTTTCCTTAACTATAAAGAGCTTATAAAGAGCTTACTGCTTATAAGCAATATCTTGAATGACAGGGAGCGACCTTCCTATAATCTTCTTGGTTGTCTTTACCATTCTCTGAATGGACTTTCTCTATGAGGCACTGCATCCACCAACTTATTAAATACTAAGTTTGAACAATCCCATCCTTGTCTAAATGTGTATGTATCTCTCTCCCCATACATACACACATATAGGCAGGACTCATACAAAATTTGAATACAAAACATATATAACATACATTATACATTTATTCAAGTGGCAGATGTATTTTTCCCTATTACTTACCCCTGTTCTCTGAACTTCCAAAAAGATTGCTTTTTGAAATGATTTCTCCCATATTGCCAGCTCACTTCCTTGTTCCACATTGAAGTAATGACTCTTGCCATGTCCAACCACAACACTGAAACAATATGGCCTCTGGTCTTCAAGCTCATAGTCTTGGTGAATACCCAAATATAAATTTGCTTGTAGCCAACAGTCATTATTGAGCCAGAGCTGAAAGATATATTTTTGAAGATATTTCATCTAAAGTAGAACCAGAATAATTTGATCTTGTAGAAATAAGTTATTGACGTTTGGGAGTCAGCCTTCTTGCATCAGAATCATGCTGATATTTCACATTGTTACATTGAGAAATTATAGTGGCTCTCTTGTTCCACAGCCTCTTTTCATTTTTTCCCCCAAAGCAGGAATTCCCAGTAATCAGTTCTAATCTATTTATCTGTTTATCAATCACATGCTAAGATTCATAGGAAAATATCATCCATTAACATCTGAATAGCCTAGATCTCTGCTAAAAGAGAAAATTTCCTGATCCTGGTGGCTTTCATTTATTTGATTTGCCCTACTTGTTGGAAAATAACAAGCATCAGCATCAGAAAGTCATATGTTGACTAGACTTAGACACATCAGATTAATAAATAAATTCCTACTGCTATAACGTTTCATGCAGACGAATATGAAGAGGGAAGAAAAGAATGCATGGAGTCTTCAGATATCCTTCTAGGCAGTTCTCATTTCAACAGAAGAGACAGGCTGAGACCCTTAGTTAGTACCTGTCTCCAAGTGATACATTTATAATCGATATAACTGGTTAGTGGGCCTTGACTCACTTTCATTTTCTGCACACAATACTGAAATTGTAGAATGGGAAAAAGTATGAATATAAATCTTTACTGGAAAATGAAACAATATATTAATCCTGATGCAACAGTACATTTTTGATCCAAGAGATCTACTTTATTTACTTAAAATGGAAAAGAGAACCTTTAGCCCAAGGGCCACATTAAATCTGCACATGTCTGAGATATACTACTGAAGCCTTCCTTGCCAGAGCCTTTTCTGCTTAGCTTGAAAGCAGCAGTCAGAGCATAAGGAAAACTGAATACCAGCTAGTTAAAAAAAGTCTAAATATCTTGTAGAAAATGAAGTTTCTCCTTTTAGACTACTACAATTTTTTTTAAAGCCGCATAGAAGGCAATCTTAAAATATTCCAGAATAATTGCAAAACATCTTAAAATTACCACCATTACAACTATAAAGCAGTTGATTTTAATCTAAGCAAAGATACATTCGACAGATTAATGGAGTACAGATGTGATGGAAGGAATGCTAAGTAAGACGAGCAAATCTGTAGGCCATTTCTAAAATGGGATGAATAGTAACATACTGCTAATTCAGATATGATAAATATTGCTTAATTAGAATGAACATTTAATTTATGATGCTAAAATGACAAATAGCAAGACAATTAATAACATGAAGATACTGTATATTTACACTCATACGTGTTTGCATTAACACTGTTGCTTGGAGCAAACAAAATCTTCATGCTGATTGATTTTAATAAAAAGTAACCTTTTTAAGAAACTACCCACATAAATCATGTAAATCAAGATAGCCAAGTTCTTAATTTTAAGTTGTAATTACTATTACGGATTACTTTATTTATACATGTTCATAATCAGGTAACTGTACAGCAGAATTGCTGGGAAAATTTACTATTAATGAAAAACTATTAGATAGTGGAATTACTTCCACTATCTATCCATTTAACTGAAAAAGCCTAAAATATTAGATGTCAATAAGAAAAAAAAACAAATTTAGTTCATCTCAGTATTAGTATTATGCATATATACAGAGAGAACTGTTGTTCAATGCTGATAGTATAATGTGCCATTTCTACATGAATAAATAAAAGTCACATATTATGAATATTTATGCTCTTCACTTCCTATATGGAAAATTATTTCAATATGTTAATTGCAAATATCATAAATGAAATTATATAATGTTAAAAATTAGAACTCAGAATTCAGTACAATCTATGACCACCATGTCATAATTTTTTAGAGTGATTCACATTTCACCAGCTCAGTTTCCGATAGTGTGTGACTTGGCACTGAAAAATAGTTAAGTAAGGTGCTTGCCAAGCTGGAGAAGAAATTGTTCATTTTCTACATCCCAGTGTTACATTTTTTAAATTAGATGCAGTTTATGGACTTGTAAATGTGAAATGATTTTGAAAATGAACTCACACTTGGAACTTTTCATTTGTTATGACAGGACTTTATCCAACTGAAACACTAGGTTTGATTTCTAAAACCAAGAACAAATCAACTTCCAAATTACTTCAAGCCATATTTCCAGAATTTCTACTTCTTCAGTTTTAAAGTGCCATGCTTTTGGAAAAAGGACAGAAAAGAGACTCATTCCTACTTCTAGGCCCCGTTTCATGAAGCATATGCTTGCTAACTTAAGGCCAAGGCCTTAGGAATGATGAAAAGAAGGGATTTATGAAAAATTATAAATAGAAACAAAATAAATATTACAAGATGACCAATCTTGATGACCCTTAATGATAAAGATTGTCAGAATGAAGCTTAACAATATATGATAATGAATAGCAAACCCCAGTAGCAGAGACCTATGCATGTTCATTTAGACTTAAAATGACTTTTACTATTGACTGGTTTTAAGACACTTGTAAAGTAATGATGCAATAAAGACTCTATTAGTCTGGAAATGTTGCTAATAATGAATGTTTCCAACATTCCTCACCACTGACTACATTGGAGCCACTCAAATTAATAAACTCAGCAAAATTTAGGTGGCAATAGTAATTTCTCCCTCAAAGTATTCAGTTTTCTGGAATATATTTGGAAAGATAAATTTGCAGTGTTGTCTATTCTACAGATGTACTGTAGCCGGTGTACATGTTTCTGAATACCAAATACTACATACTATATGATATTAAATATCAAGGATCAGAATGCATTCTAGTTTGTACATGGGAGCAGGGGTGGGATTTTATTTTGGACTGGTTCGGGCGAATCCCTTGCTCCGAAGATCAGCTGGCAGCGAACCAGTTCGCTGTGACAAGCATGTGGGCCTGCCTGCCCCTGTGCTTCATTTCCCTTTTTTGGAGCACAGCTGATTCACGCGGCAGAGCAGTTTGGCACACCTCAGCTGCTTTATTCACAGGGACTGCTGTAGAAGGTAAGTATTCAAGCTTTTTAAAACAAGGAGCATGCGCAAAACACGTGATCACTGAATTGGTTGTTTTACTGGTGGAATCCCACCCCTGCATGGGAGGGCTTCAAATTATTATCTGGGGAGAGAGTCATGGGGCAGGGAAAAGAACCATTAGCCATGGAATATTCATGTGAATGTACTAACGATAAGACGTGCCGTTTTAATAAAGACAAATCATCAATGGATTTAGTAGAATACGTGGCACCACCTGGCTGAGTTAGAAACTAGTAATAGCTGGATGCAAGACTAACAGGGACATCTGCTAGACTAAGAAGTGAAAAAAATACCTCAGAAAAAATCTATCCAAACAACTTTTGTACTGTTGCCTAGAAAGTTGTTTGAATGTTTATTTATTTTATTTTATTTATTTTGTCAAAAGCTTACAATATAATAGAAATAAGAATAAACATAAGTTTAAATATAAGAAATAGGAACTAATAATTGGGAACAATAGGATAGGGACGGTAGGCACGGTTGTGTGTGCTTATGCACGCCCCTTACAGACCTCTTAAGAATCGGGTGAGGTCAATAGAGGTTAGTTTGAGGGTAAAGGAATGGAGGTTTGAGCAGGTGACAACAGAATCAGGTAGTGAGTTCCAGACATTGACCACTCTGTTGCTGAAATCATACTTCCTGCAACCAAGTTTGGAGTGGTTTACATTAAGTTTATATCTGTTGTGTGCTCTTGTGCTGTGGTTAAAGCTGAAATATGTCCATAAAGACACCAGGAGTCAACTTGAAGGACCCTTTACCTTTAGTGGTCAACAGAGGAGAATTATGGGGAGAACAGATTCCCAGAGATTTAGTGTATTGCAAATTCATGACTGGTAGAGAAACGAGAGACCATATATATATTGTTGAACTGCCAATCAGAAATTCCACAGCTAGAGAACCTCTACAACTGCCTGCAAAGGGCTGGGGGGAGGGGCAGTTGGAGATATTCAGGGTCCCCCAGGAATTCAATCAAATGTTGGTCTGTGGAGGACACATCAGCTTCTCACTCAGAACGGAAAACAGCTTAAAAGAGTAAATGGAATCTTTGAATTTGTAATGGGGAAACCTTAATCTTTCTTGAAAACCATATTTACCCCAGCTTAATTGATTTGCTCTAAGTTTCCTTCATTATCATTTATACTGAAATGTTAACAGAACAGAGGCTAGAGTTGCACACTGATGCTTTTGTTTTCAGTTAATGTATTCATGAAGACTGACAATTCAGTGTTCATTTATTAAAATGTCAAAAACACAAAGTACTGAATCCTGAGCAATTTATTTCCATTTTTCTTCACTCACCAAAATAACATCCAGTGTTAGAATTTGTTTTTACTATGTAGTTTTTAAAATTAACTTTCCCAAAATATGTAGGCAGTCAGGAATATACAGTCAAAATTATGTATATTTTTAAAGAGGTCAATTGATCTATTAATGGCCTCTGAAGCATTCATGGGGAAGCAGCTTAGAAGAGGAATTGATAATACTCCAAGTATAAAGTTTAATCTTTCATTTTTCCTTTATAAATCTAAAATCTAAAAGGTCAGCAAACAATTTTATAATTTTTTTTGTAACTTTTTAAGTTTCCAGGAAGTTTTCATCAGGTTAAGAGGTTAAAGAAACCCAGAAAAAAAGAACAGAATGGAGGAGTATTGTTGATATTAACTGTTTTACTGTTTTGCAGTCTTAGATAATTTATTTGAAGTATGTCATGCAAGGTAGGTGATATTAGTTATAATATTATTAAGTTACATACATCCAAAGAATGACAAAATAATTGTGGATTTTCTTCCTTTTTTTTCTAGAGTATTCATAATCACACTCAATGAAAAGCTTTTGGAAACTAAGTTTGCAATCATTACACAAATGTCTTGCCTCAATATGAATTTTGTATTATTTTAATGCTGTACAAAATACTTTATTTGAAATGTTCCAATTCAAAATGCTGTGTTCCAATTTTAAAAGCTGTTTCTGGCTTTATCATAAGAATCCTGATATTCTTATGAACTTTCCAGAAATGTTTGAACTATTTTAATTAGTTTTCACTCTCAGTGAGATCAGAAATAGAAGTTTTGAAGTCAAATAGGAGAATTATGCATTTAAAGCATTTCAGACTTGAAACATTTTACACATTCCTAATTTTTCTCCATTCCTGATCAGCATGGCATTTTTACATATTATTTTATGAAGTTAATTTAAGTCCTGTGGCAAAAAAGGTTCCTATTCTGTTTGTTTTTAATGGTAACACTTTACATATATGTATGATTTAAACAAGATAAGTGTCTAAATTAAAATAAAAAGCAGATTATGACTATGGAACGTAAAATCCAAAGCAATCCATAGATGATGTGATGGTTAAATCATCAATATTATCACATGGATTACAAATGAGGTAATTCAGAAAATGTTCTGTGTTTTCTACTGGAAAATCTATCCTGTTTATTTTGATTGGCAACTATTCTGTCACTTCTTCAATCTATATGAGACCCTTTTTCCTGGAAATACCATCAACAGTGAGAAATTTTGCACGAAACATTTTTCTAGGACAAAGCTGAGGACAAAACTACCAGATCAACGCAATTAAAAAGGGCAATGTCACTTTCGCATTATACAAATCCACAATAATTTACTGTTAATATTGGCTAAATTTATTCTGACTAAGTTTTATTCAGTAAATAATTAACATAATCTTCTATATTGAATATTTTATTATTCATAACTTACCTACCTTGTGAATTTTAAATAGAACCTCACAGAGGTTATAGGTTTTTTCAGCTCGTATCCAGTCTAATGTGCTTACCTGTACAGCCAAAAGAAAATGTTATTACAGTTTCATACTTTTTTTGCTTAACAAAAAATTATCCTGCTATTATATAGGGTTTTTTTCCATTTCTTTGAAAAATTGTTAATCTTTTCATTTGTATGCACTAGTTAGCTGAAGGCTGTGCACTAAGTTCTTTCAACAAGAGATGAGCATGGTTAGAAACTAGTATTTGTAATGTTTTAATAGATTTTTTTTCCTTTTTAAATGACAAGTAGTGGAAATTTTGGCTCTTAGCTAAATATTCAAATTCTTCGTGTTTTGTTTTTTATGACCATTTTCTCATCAATGATATACTGAGCATTATCTGTACAATCTCAATAATTCCTTTGTACACTCACTGATACTGTATTATATCTCTTATTCTTTTTCTCCTTTCACTTGTTTGTTCACTTTTTCACTCCTTTTTTAAAAAAAGATTAAATCTATAAAATAAAACCAAAACATCCCTCCACATGTACTTTTTTTTAAAAAGCAGAGAACTTGTGGATATATAATTCCACACGTTATTTATCTTGAGATAATAATACTAATTGTATCCTATCTTTATATGGGAAGAACACAAATATAGAGATAAGTGGAAAGTTTGGGCCTTAAATATAATTCATGCATATATCCCATTTTTCTTTTGTGAAACTGTTTGAGTTGTCAAGAAAACTTCCAAGAAGTTCCTAAACTCCTAAGCTGTGTTTGCTTTAACACCGGGATAGTATTATGGATCAGCAGATTATTTTCTGAATAAACAGCAAGAGAGAGGGCAAGATTCAGCACATGCTATGTAATTAGCAGGAAACAGGAAAGTTCATTTGAGGATACCCTCCATATGCTTATAGTATGTTAAACATTTTGATCAATCAAGCCATCGATCAAGTTTCCTTTTTTAAAACTGTTATAGAGATTTCCAGCACTGCTTCAATCTTGTGTCATAGTTTTATACCAGCTTCATTCCACAAACCCTGAATTTTTGCCAAATATATGCTGTGTTTCTGATAATACCTAAAACCCCACGTGGTCATATTTATTCAGATCTTAATTCAGAGTTCAGTTTCTTTCATCATGGTTACAATAGCAGAAAGAGAATTAGTTTCTTTGCTCTGGTGCTGCTGTTAGTAGATTTTTTTTTTTTATGCAGAATGAGCCTCTATTAAATAACTGAAACCAAAATGCTTTCTATAACCTAGTTTTGGGAAAAGTAATGGAATGTCTTCAATTCAGGGGCATCTGTGGGGGAGGGGTTGAGTGTGGGAAGGGTTGAGTGTGTGTATTCCAATGCTGCATGCGTGACGCCAAATAATTTTGGGATGTGATGCTGCAGTTCAGATTTTGCCATTCTGATGAAAGCAGGAAGAATGCATGTCATTCCTTCAAGTTGATCTGTGTTTTTCTATACTTGCTATAAATCGGTAGAACAATTTTTTCACTCTCAGTTTTGGTGACACAGTTGGAGTTGACTCACCTATATTTCCTTCTTTATATCAGGCTTAACACAATAAAAGTTTAAAGAATGCCTCATCTAGTGCATTTAGGATCATTTTTAATTGCACACTCATTTAAAGATGATCAAGGCTAAAATAAACAGAACTGGGCATATTCTAAGCATTGTATAAAAAAAATGAATGAACTAGTGAAATTTGTAGTAGTTATGTATGGTCAACATTTACACCGGTGATGTTTTATAACCTCTCAAGTGAGAAAATACTCATAATACAGTGGAGAAAAAAACTCAATAAGGAAATTGACAGTATATGCAATTTTTTTTCTCTGAAGACTGTCATACTTTTCCAAGCTACAGAATTCTACACAAGGCACTATGCAATAATGTTTGTGTGTGTGCATTTTATGTGTGTATTTCTAGTCAAGAAGAAACTAAGAAAATGTAAATCTCCAAATCTGAAAACTAGAAAATAAGCTCTCCTGAATACAATGGGATTTCCAAGTAAGTATGCATATTCAATAAAGCAATAATTCTTCATTTCTGATTTCAGAATTATAGTGTAGGTGCCCAAATGCAAATACTTACAGTGTTTCTGATATATAACACAGGTAGAATTCTAGGAAAATGAATAATTCCTCTGTAAAATGATTTACAGATTATCATATTTTACAATTTTAAAAATATTTTTAATATCCTTATTTCAAGGAGCTTGAACTTGGTACTCTTTGTCTTGTTAATATGTTATTTGCAAACCAGTGAGACTTGCCTATAAAACAAACCTCCCAGAGTTTTTCCATTACTATCAAATTTAAAATCTTCTAAAAGTAAACATAATTAAAATGAATTAGAAGTGGGAAATGCCTGGTAATAGCTTATTGAGAACATTCTCAATTCACTGTTTTATTTAACACGATAGAGTCTAGAGGTCAATAGTATGAAAGACTTTTGTTGGCAACAAGACAAAAGCATAAAACTTAATTTTCAATTCCTAATTAGCCTCTTGAGCCATCATGGTTGCAAAATAATTACAAAGACTATACCTACTTAATTCTTGAAAAGTTGTTTAATCCTACAGAGTCCTGTTCAGTCCCGTTTATAAGAAGTACCATAATTTTAACTTCTTACAAAGGCAGAACAGAACCCGATATCACTAAACCTGTGAGCTTTTATAATTAATATACAAGTGAGACTCAATTTTAGTTGTTTGATTGATAGGTGAACAATTCAAAGCATAAGCAAGGCTACATTAAAATGGTAGAAAAAAGCACTATCTGAAATTAGTAATAATATTTTTTCAAAGCTGATATAAATATATAAATTGATTTTTAAAGGCAGCTCATTAGAATTGTTAAACCTGCAACTAAAGGAATTAATTTAATTTCCCCACTGGTTCTGAAAAAAACTCAAAGTAGGAAACATTAGGTTGCTGTTTATCATCAGCCAACTTCATTGCTTAAACACCTTTTGCCAATTTAGTCTGAGCAAATTACAGATTTACAACTTTACGCATCTGAATTTTTAATTACATTTGCATCACAGTGAGAACATGAATCAAGTGTAAAGAAAATAATGTGAAAATTGCATTCCTAAAACACTTCGAATGCTATTCTGCGACCCACTTACCACAGAAGCACTCTTGAATTCCAATGGCTTCATTTATAGATAAGCTTATACTGAACTGCAAACTTAACATTAACATTTTATTGGATTCATGTGGGACTTAGTTCTGAATAAATATATGAGATTTTAGAGTCAAACTGTAGATGTTGCTAGTCAGGAGGTTTAACAAAGGTGCTTATTTTGGTTACTTTTATTGTATTTAATTCTGAACTGAGAGATAATTTTGCACATGACCTGAATTAGTTGTAAATGGTTATTACATTAGATTGTTGTTGAGAGTGATCTGATGTGACTCAGGCAACAATCAAATCACCAAACATACTATGATGATTCACCCCCTAATTTATAAATTGGAATAATTAATAGGAAGAATAGGTGGAAATGTCACCTATAGCATGGTATCAAACTCGCGGCATCACATTGCCGTCACGTGATGTTTTGCAATGGTTTTCCCATTCATGGAGCTGGGATGGTTGTGGTCTGCGTGTGACGCATTCGGCCTGCAGGGTGCCAGTTTGATACCTCTGACCTACAGCAATAGTTGATGCTTATGTAACCTTTGTGCAGGTTAGAGGGGAACTTGCTTCCTATTTATACCTTTGGATTCTTGCTTCCAAGTTAGATTTGGGTCTGGAGTAGCCAGGGTTACCATCAAAGCTGCCTATATTTTGGTGACTCCTTTCTAACTGTTTTCTTCTGGGGGTGGTGGGGAAAGCTTATTCCTTCATAGGAACAAAATTCACAAGAGAAGAAGACAACAAGAACCTACTCTTCCTGGATATTGTCTTATAGAAAACAATAGCGGGTAACAAACCCAAATATATTGAAAATTAACCCATGGTAACCAAGTGCTTCAAAAGGAGCTGCGTTGAATCCCAACAGGCTCAAGGTGGACTCAGCTTTCCATCCTTCTGAGGTCAGTAAAATGAGGACCCAAATTGTTGGGGACAATATGCTGACTCTGTAAACCGCTTAGAGAGTGCTGTAAAGCAGTATATAAGTCTAAGTGCTATTGCTATTATTCAGTCAAGTAAAAACACATCGCAGTACCCCAAAGGAAGCAGGCTACTTATACAACCTCTTCCAATGCAATTGATACTGATCCAACTTTTATTAGCACACAACCTTTCATAATACAGCCATCACAATCCATTAAAAGGATAACTTTCCCATATATAAAAAACTTCTCTGAGACAACCAATGGACTATTAAAATGCTTTTACACTGATCACTTGCATACAAACCAATGAAATCCCCCCAAAAACTTAAACAGACTGAAAGATGTAGTAACCAGAAAAGAATCAAAAGGAGTCATCTATCATGAGCAATACAAGGACTATAATAGCTGCTACATAGGACAAGCCAATAGAACACTGGCCAGTAAGCAAATTGTTTCCTGAATAAGTCTCCAGACAATTTATAGGTAGCAATACACTCATATATTTTAAGACAGAAAATTATTAAATGTTCTAAAACTAATAAATTACAAATATTAAAATGTAGGCTTAAAATATTTTAATCTATGACTTAATTCTTTAAAATAGTTAACTAAATAGAATAAAAACTTGCTCCAAATCAAATTCTTACCGCATACAGGAATTATGTAATTTGTCATGTTGGGCAGATTCACTTTTCCCTAACTGCAAAGAAAGCAATCCATGGTGTCACAAACGAGTTGGAACATTTAAGAGGAAATTCAATTTACTTTTAACATTCCAATTCCTCATATCATCAAGGAACCGAAGTAATTAATCATCCCTATATTTAGCACACAACCAGCATTCTAATGGGTAATGCGGCAGATGTTCTATTTTACGTGGTCTGCAAATATCAGCTCTATCTTGTAATGAGATGATTGGGAATCTGCCTTTTTGCATCATTTTACACATTTTCTCAAATCAGACATGAGTAAAGATTATATGATCATCACTTTTTATTGGAAGGACAAACACTTTTCTTCTTGAAAATCGGATGTAATTCTTGCAAGGACTTTGGTGCTCTCTGAGCTTGGTTGACTTGCAGATGTTTCAATACCCAGTTACCATTATCCACTACCGTCAGTGCTGGAAAGGAGTGGGGTTTGCTCTCTGTTTATATACAAGTGAGTTGTCCTGTCCTTGATTAGGTTGCTGTTTACTGTTTGATTGTCTGAGTTAATAGTTCCTTAGACCAAGTTAAGTCCAAGAATGCTAGAGAATTCTTGGAAACCTGGCACTCAGACAAATCACATCAACAGGCACATAGAGATAACCAACTTCTACAAAACATTCAAAAGAGATAATAAAAAGATAAAGTCCATAACATCTCCTTGCCAGCAATTATCACAAAAAAGCAAAGATTAACATCAAGATTAATACCAGATCAACAATTAAGCAATAAGCAATAAATTACTAAATTCCTTGATTGGTATTGCTTATTTCAAATAGTAAACAACCCAGCTTAATCAAGGAACCACCAAGAATACTCCCACCAACATTGACAGGGCAAGCCACTTGTATATGAACATAGAGTAAACCTCTCTCCTTTGTAATACTGATGATGTTAGATGGCAGGGTAATGAAATGTCTACAAGAAAATAACCAAGCTCAGAGAGTACCAAGGACCCCATTGTTCAATTCTGAGCTACAAATATTCTCTTCTATTGCATTTATTTCTAGCTAGCCATTTCACTGATTTTATAACCAACAGAACTTCTATGTCCATCTGTTCTTTAACATCTAATATATTTTGACATATATATATATGTCATATATATATATATATACATACACATGCACATGCACGTGCACACACACACACACACACACACACACACACACACACACACACACACATACATATATATATATTTGTTTTCGGAGGTTTTCGCGGGTATTTGTATGTGGATCTTTGGTTCTTCGGGTTTTCTCCCGCGTATAATTGGAAATATCTAGGCGATGTTTCGATGAAGTCTCATTCATCATCTTCAGGCTTGTGTCTTCGGCCTTGTGATTCTCAGAGTAATGTGAGCTTGCAGCTGCTTCTTCCTTTTAACTACTAGTGGGGGTGTGACTTGATTGGGTGGGGGCTTGGCTGTGTTCTGATTGGTTGGGGGGTTGGCTGTGTTCTGATTGGCTGGGGGTGTGTTCTGTTCTGGTGGGGGTTTGGTTGTACTCAGGTTAGTCTTAGTTGCTGGGGGATTTGAGCTGGTGAGCTGTGATCCTCTTGTTTGGCTTCGCGTTCGTGGTCATGCCAGTTGATCGAGATCATAAAGAAACAAAACTTACAACCCAGCGATCTATTAGTGAGCTTCGATGTCATATCCCTCTTCACCCAAGTGCCTATAAAAGAAGCCTTGACAGCCATCCAAAATAAATACCACCCCCACAAGCACATCCTAGATCTGACCATCCATTGCCTATCCAATACATACTTCATCTACAATGGACAAAAATACAAACAAATAGAAGGAGCACCCATGGGATCACCCCTCTCACCTGTCATTGCAAACCTCTACATGGAACACTTTGAAACACAAGCTCTAGAAAGATATGATCACAAACCCAAACTCTGGCTCAGATACGTAGATGACACCTTCATAATCTGGCCACACGGGAAAGAAAAACTGAACAACTTCCTCACACACCTCAACAGCCTACACCCCAAAATACAATTCATCATGGAAACAGAAGCTAACAATCAACTTCCCTTCCTAGATGTCTTAGTATACAAAAAATCCAATGGCTCCCTAGGACACACCATTTACCAGAAGAAAACACATACAAACCACTATCTACATGCACTCTCACACCACCACCCAGCACAGATCAATTCCGTAGCTGAGACACTCATCTCCAGAACAAAATGCTTAGCTGATGAACAACACCTAAAAACCGAACTACACATTCTCACTAACGTACTAACAGCTAATGGATTCCAAAGAAAGAAGATTACTCACCTAATCCAAAAAGAAACCCCAACCAAAATCCAAGACAGAGAACAAGAAAATGGCAAAGCCCTCCTCCCATATATAAAAGGAACTACAGACAAAATCAGCAGGATCCTCCAAAAACATTAAAACAGCATTCTGCACAAACGGAAAAATATCCACCATCCTAAGAAACCCTAAAGACAAAATTGAGTTAGAAAACCAAGGAGTATACGAAATCCCGTGCACCTCCTGCCCCACCACATACATCGGACAAATTAACAGAAGAATAAGTGCACGCATTGAAGAACACAAGAATTCAATCAAAAAAGAAGAACCGACCTCTTCCCTGGTCCAACACCTCAAAGCCACAGGACATAAGATTGACTTTAAAAATACCAGAACTATCGCCAAAACCGAACACTTCAACAACAGAATAATCAGAGAAGCCATAGAGATAGAAAAACGCCCACACAGCATGAATAAATGAGATGACACCTCCTGCCTACCAGCCATTTGGAAACCCGCCCTCATTAACAAACGAGTACCTAACATGAAGAAGGACACCAGACCCACACCCACGAGGGCCACACAAGAAACTACCACCACACTTCCACGTACAAAGCAGATTCACACCCACACAGAAGATGAAACATGACCACAGACCAGAAGCCGTACCACAGCTACATCACTATCTGCTTCAAACCCCCCCAACCCATACATGAAGGGAACTGAGGCCCACCATGAAGATATGGCATGATCACGAACGCGAAACCAAACAACAGGATCACAGCTCATCAGCTTAAATCACCCAGCAACTAAGACTAACCTGAGTATAACCAAACCCCCACCGGAACAGAACACACCCCCAGCCAATCAGAACACAGCCAAACCACCAACCAATGAGAACACCCCCCCCACCCAATCAGAACACAGCCAAGCCCCCACCCAATCAAGTCACACCCCCACTAGTAGTTAAAAGGAAGAAGCAGCTGCAAGCTCACATTACTCTGAGAAGCACAAGGCCGAAGACACAAGCCTGAAGATGATGAATGAGACTTCATCGAAACGTTGCCTAGATATTTCCAATTCTACGTGGGAGAAAACCCGAAGAACCAAAGACACACACACACACATATATATATAATAGGTACAGTGAAAGTCCTCCACATTAGAGCCATCTAGTAGTGTTTGTTTGGAGAAAATTATGCAACTAGGACTTGTCAAGGTTTTTTTTTTAAACCATCTGTTCATGTAAGCAAATTGGATGAAGAATACCTCTAATTATTTGGGTTAACCTGGGCCTCTGAGTTCATCTTAATGGGCAATCAGAATTCAGCTCTGATGGTATGTGGTAGCGAAACTCTTGATGTTCCTAAGACCAAATATAGAAAATGATTTTGGACTGTTTCAATTCCCTTCACTGTTAACAAACTTCCATATTTGATATTAAAGGTCAGGAAGGACAGCCTCTTTGCCTTAGAAGTCTTCATGATTGATTTAACTGAACCTGGATCCCTTTAATTCAACAACCTGTTCAAAATTTAAATACATGTAATTGTCTTCAGCTAGTTCCTTTTTATCTGAGAAATACTGAGATAAGGAAAATATCCAACCTGTCTTATTTTATAGGAATTTTAAAATCACTTACACTGCTTCCTTTCTTGCCAAAAACCGTCATTTTTGATGTCATACTATTAATTACTAGATTTATAAGATACGTCCCTGAATAACAACTGGCCATTAGAAGACATAATGAAAATTAGTTAATCTCTCTACCCACTGAAAAATTCAAAATTATTTCAAATAGGAAAGTGTCACATTTTAGATCAAATCAAAACTAAAAATGCTAGTGAGTTTCTGATTTATGCGAGTTCCTGGAGGCATTATGACAAACCAGACATCAACAGACATAATGATAAAACTCACTGGCATACCATTTAAAAGATAGAGGCAATCAAAAGCCTAGAAAGAAAGGAAGCGGTCTAGAATACATCCTCTCCAGCAGCCAACATTCAATAAGCAGCACAGAGAACCAGATAAATGATCAGGACTGTATACTTCTATATATTTATCTAGGGTCCTCTACCAGAGGCCTGGGAATTTGAGGTTCTGCATGATATCTTAATTATTCCTAACAATGTGCTCTTCTGGACAGAGAGCTCTGAGGTTGTTCTTGGGACATGTTGGAGTCATTTTCCCTGCTTAGGAGTCATGGCCCCAAGTGCTCCTACCTTCTATGGGACCACTTTGGACTTTCTTTTCCACTTCCTCTCCTGATCCTCCTTCAGGCCCTTATTCTCATCCTCCATCCTTATGTTGCTGTCACCTTATGTTGCTATCACTACCACTGTCTTCAGGTCCCTGCTACTACCACAATGTCTGGCTGATTGGCTAGTAACTGGTTGTCTGGATCTGGAAGTCCCAAAGGATCTTAATCTTGTTGTTCTGTGGAATCTCCCACATAGTCCATACACTGTGCATATGTTCCTGTATATAATGCCAGCTACTTGGTTGTGCTGTTCATTGTATGCTGTTCCTGCTTGCATCTTATACCCGTGTAAGTATTATGTGTTGGACTGTCTATGAACCCTTTCTGCATAATCTCCTTCTTGCATCCAGTCTAGTGTAGTAGCTCCTACTTGTACAGATCTGGTGCTTAGGTTGTTATGCTACTATGATCAATGCCCTGATGCTGTTTTTAGTCCAGCCCTTTCCAGCCACTGATACAATGTTCCAATGTCAGGCATCTCCATCATCTTTCAATGATACATCCCATACAAAATCTTGTTTATCATGGCACTTCCTGTGCTTGATCTTCCTTCCATGTCAGCTGTTGCCTCAGGCACTGTCTCAAGCTCATTTTTGGGTGCCATCTTGGTCACGATGCCATGAATAATGGACACATTGATGCTCTTGGTTTCATACAGGACAGTGGCTTTGACACCCTCTTTCTGGCTTGTGTGTGGTCTCTAGTTGTTGGATTAAGTATGGAAATCTCTGTACATTGTGAGACCTACCAGAACTTCACATCAGCAACTTCTATGCCCTCTTTTGGCCAACTCACTATAATGGTAGCATAGCTGATGACTGACAAGGCATTCATGTTGATAGTGTGGATCTTATTCTTCCCAATGATCTGGTTCTTCAAGGCCTGTCTTTTTGTGTGGTGATTTTTGGATGTTGCTGTCTTCCTTGTGTCTTCATCATGGTTCCCATGTGACTATGGGATACCAAGATATTTGTAGTTAGTTCGAAGTTCTGCTATGCTCGCTGGTAGTTCCACCACATCAGTCTTAACTACCTTCCCTTTCTTGATTACCATCTGGCTAATGAAACATACATACATACATACATACAATCAGCAAATTTTGCTTTCCCATGTACTGATATCTAAAATAGTAAGAAAACAACTGCAGAAAAACAAGCAAGCTCCGAGGACACCAAGAACTCAAGAATAGTGCCATTCAAGCTGGCAAATGAAGTTATAACAAGTGAAAAATATTTTTAACTTGTGTATTTCTTTTTTTACCCTGTCATGGCAATAGATTCTCGCTCAATTATCTACTGCTTTTTGCTCTGATTTTAAATAACTTCCACTTGTGGATAGGTCTCATATTCTAAAGATAAAGATAATTATTGAATAATAACAAAAAATAACCTTTGTTCATGCAATTTCTTTGCCTTATTAGAGGCAAATACTGTGTAAATGTATATAAATATACATTTATATCTATGTATGAATGAAGAGGTCCCAAAATTTGGCTTCTAAAATAAAGTTCAGTCCTGAAATTATGGGTTTCTACTTTTTATCTAAAAATGTAAAATCTACCCACTATTCTATACATGGTGTCTCTACCGATCTTTTCAACATGTCTCTCTTTTATTCCTCCTTTGAAAGTAATTTTGAAAGTGTAGCAATATATCTGATGTAGAGCATCCCTTAACACTGCCTAGTTAATGTTAGTTAGTGGCACTTCAGCTTCAAAAGATCTTACAGAAAAAGTCATGCTTTGCCTCTACACTTGTACTCACTTTTGTTTTAAAAAGCCTTTGAATTTGATTACTTCCAGCCTTGTTTTACATCATTCAATTCCCTATTAAGGTGATCTGGATGTAAAACGAGTATGAGGTCAGAACTGAAGACAAAGTGATCAGAACACTGGAAGTTACTTTACAGAGGGCAGGTTTATTGACTGGGAACTGATTAGAAGAATATAAAGAGAGACACTTTGGTGTAGAGGTTAAGGCTACAGGCTAGAAAGTGGGAGATTGTGAGTTGAAGTCCTGCCTTAACCACAAAGGTCAGCTGGCTGAACGTGGGCTAGTCACTCTTTCTCAGTCCAACTCACCACATAGGGTTGTTGTTGTGGGAATAATAGGAGGAAGGTGTGTTGGATATGTTTGCCACCTTTAGTTATGTCTGAAATAAAAGCATTATATAAGTAAATAATTGGGTGTACAGGTGTGCTATGCTGTATTATTTCTGAAACTCAGAAAACATAGTCTCTCAACTACCCACAATGCTACTTATTAGCTTCTCAGACTGGGTCTGAAGAGAGTTATTTCAGACCTTGTGCTTGGGCCAGTGCAGGACCACAATATTAGTGAAAAGAATAACAGGTAAGGTAAAGGTAAAGGTTCCCCTCGCACATACATGCTAGTCATTTCTGGCTCTAGGGGGTGGTACTCATCTCTGTTAGAAAACCAGTGCTGTCCGAAGACATCTCTGTGGTCATGTGGCACAGACACCAAAGGCACATGGAACACTGTCACCTTTCCACTAAAGTGGTTCCTATTTTTCTTCTTGCATTTTTATATGCTTTTGAACTGCTACTGTAGCAGCAGGTTATAGGTTGGCAGAAGCTGGGACAAGTAACAGGAGCTCACTTTGTTACGTGGTGCTAGGGATTCGAACCACTGAACTGCTTACCTTTCTGATCAAGAAGCTCAGCATCTTAGCCATTGAGCCATTGTAAAAGCTAATATTTTCATATTGTGGTCTGAAACTGAGTTCAGACACTGTTAGCTCTATTTAAACAGTTGAAAGCATGTATTTATAAATGCATGAATGCATAAGCATGTATCAATATGTATGCATATATTTGCAGAAAGAACAATAAGTGTTCCTAATTAGAAATATGTTGTTTTGCTTCCATAGTCTTCAAGAAATACTGCACTATTACTGACTTTGTTTATACAATTTAGAGCAAGCACTATTCTTTTAGAAAAGCAAAACTATCATAACCTTTTGATCATACTCTACAAAGGTAATTTCCATCAATATTATGGCAGCTTCTGTGAACTCACTCTTAAAAGAACAGATTTTTTGGGATAATGGACTAAAGCATCTAACCAAGACTGTAACCCAAGGAAATTGATTAAACCTTTCTGATACGTCAGTTTTGTTTGAAAGTTTCCATTATGATCAAAGTCTCTCTTTTTTGTTGACTGTTTTTAGTGAAATCTTTATGCAGTTCTTAAATAATAGCCCATCAAGTCTGTCAAGGCTGACTCTCTGCTTTGTCCCTCTAATTCTGAATTCTTGAACATGCTGATCTCAACAAGAAGAGCCCCTTTAATATTTAGTAGAGATATCAAACCATTCCACAAAAATAATTCTGTTTAAAAATATAACTCAGCCTTGAAAAGATCTATATATGAGAAGAGTTTTTCCCCCTTTGATATTTGAGAGCACAAAAATCATTTGGAGGATTGCAACATGGGAAACTGTATGTGAAGGCTCCCCATCTAGACCAACTCTTTCTCCTTCACCTGCTTTCCATTTCTCAGGTTTTCCTACGATCAGAAATGAATCCAACAGGATGCTGCAGCTGCCAAAAAAGGCATACAGACCTAGGTTGCATTAATGTGGGAGACAGAATCAAGTTCAGGTGTAGTGCTATTACAGGGCTATGAAATTCCCAGACCATGGGCCAGATCCGCCATGTGCTGGTCATGCCCATGCCTGGTTTAGCGAATGGGAGAAAAGTCCTGTGACATTGCCATGACAACGTGAATTTGACACCCCTGTGCTTCGAATATTGCAATCAGTTCTGGTTGCCACGATAGAAAAAAAAGATGTTGAGACTTTAGAAAGAGTGAAGAGAGGAGCAACACAGACGAGTAGGAGACTGGAAGCTAAAATATATGAAGAGCAGTTGCAGGAATTGGGTAGCATGGTAAGGGGCTGCCACAAAGAAGAGGGGTCTGTTTTCCAAAGCAACTGAAGGCAAGGAATAAAAGCAATGGTTGGAAACTAATCAGAGAAACCCAACCCAGAAATAAGGAGAACTTTTCTGACAGTTAGAGCACTTATTCTGTGGAATGGGTTGCCTTCAGAAGTTGTGGATACTCCATTACTGGAGGTTTTTATAAAAAGAGACTGGACAACCATTTGTCTGAAATAGTATTTGTAGGTTTCCTACTTCTAGCAGGAGGTTAGACTAGAACAGGGGTCTCCAACCTTGGCAACTTTAAGATTTGTGGACTTCAACTCCCAGAATTCCTCAAAGCTGGCTGAGGAATTCTGGGAATTGAAGTCCACAAATCTTAAAGTTGCCAAGGTTGGAGACCCCTGGATTAAAAGACTTTCAAGGTTCCTTCCAACTCTATTATTCTGCTTCTTCCCATCATTTCATAACACTGAGGGGAATGTCTTTGTGTCAAATCTTTGTGCCAAAGATTATTTGCTTTTTTTTCTGCAAAACAAAATATTAACTTTTTCCAAGGAAATGGCAGAAACCATTGTTTCCTGCTTTTCTGAGACAAAAAATATTGAGATCAATTCTTCAATAAAAAAGCTTGGTAATCAGTAGCAAGCAACTCCAGAAAAGGAAGGAAACTGAAAGAGCTCCAGCAGAATGCAAGATCGAGAGAGAGAGAGAGAGAGAGATGAATCAGATTTAGATGCCTAAATTAGAACGGTGCTCAAAGGAAGACTGAGGAGTAAATCCCACAGAGAAGATTTCACAACCCAGCATTAATACATGCCTGTCTAGGAATCTTTTTCTTTGCATTGCTTAAACTCTTCTGCTTTAGCAAATAGAAAGAAGGGAGACCTATTATTTCTCTGGGTCAGAATAATATTACTTAAAAATAATTTTAAAAGACTCAAACATCTCACTAGAATTGTCCTGACTAACAGATTATCAGAAGAAACCAGTTCATTTACAAATACCTGGGTTTAGCCATGCTTTAGGAACCAAACATAGGGCTTTGCTTATCCTTAATTAAACAGCTGAATTTTTCCATCCCAATGTGAATTCAAAAACAGGAGACAAAATATAGAAGGCTGGCTCATATAGAATCTGGCAGCCACTGTTTCTAGGAATGTTCTGCAGAAATCTGCCTATTTGTCTGTCTGTGCATATTTATGCTGGCCTTTTGACTAAATGTTCAGTCTCTTCCTACAAACTAGTATTGGCAGTTCTTTGGATAGAGAAGACATGTCATATTTTCTATCCATAAACTTACAGGATATACTCATAAAATCACTTGACAAGGTTAAGTAAATAGGTAATAACAGCATTTGCAAATTCACTAAAACTGGTTACTATTATATCTATTTCTGCCTTGGCATTTTGTGGACAATCTATAGGTTTGGTTAATTTATGATTCAATATGTTGTCTGAACCCAGGAAACCAGTTAATTCTTACTCACTTAGAGCTACCAAAATTTCCATTGCTGTGTGAAATTTTATGTGCCCAATTTTACAACCTTTTTTTTTACCACAGTTGTTAAGTGAATCACTGCAATTGTTAAGTGAATTTTGTGTCATCCCCCATTGATTTTGCTTATTAGAAGCTGGCTGGGAAGGTTGCAAGTGGTGACCACAGGACCCCAGAATGCTGCAGCCATTGTAAATAAATGCCGATTTCCAAGAGCTCAAATTTTGATTCACCTGCAGATGCTATGACAGTTGTAGGTGTAAGGATGTTTGCAAGTCATTTTTTCCCAATGTCACTGTAACAATCACTAAATGAATGGTTGTAAGTCAAGGACTATCTGTAAAGTGTATTGCATGAACACAGACCTAGACTTTAACCAAATAGCCTCACCACTTTGGGATACAATTTCAAATCCCATAATCCTTTAGATGGGGCAGAAAGAAAGAGGAGCTGGCTACTACTTCAATTCTTGTTCAATTGTTTTTATTATTTACTATCTTGAAGCAGCTAACAATATCAGAAAAAGTTCATAGGGGTATTTTCTATTTGTCTATCCTATAAAATCTAAGGGCCTGATAAAAATATGAGAAGAACTTGAGAAGTTTCTTAATCATGCTCTAGTACTGTTAGGACAACTCACCACAGGACAACTTGCCACACCCAATTTGCCATGGCCATCTTGCCATAGGACAACTCACCTTCACATCAATATTGTCAATATTGTTACTCTTTTCTATACTCTCTTTGAATAAATCTTCATCCATACAGATACATACATCACTGGAATCCTCTGTTAGTTCAATATGTAAATGGACAGCACTGAAAAGTAGTGTGGTTGCAATTGATATGACATAACATTGTGTTTGAGGTGGGTGATGGCTTATTTCATCACTGTGATTGAAGTTATTTCTGACTTGCCTGGTACTTTTTTTGTTCAGTAGTTGCAGAGGTGCACTTATATATATTTTATTATAAAGTATGTTTTCAATTATTGTAGCACAACAGTCTTATTAATTAGTAGCAGGTTATATATTTCTGATCATAAAACAAATGCTTTAGGAATTCAATTATCAATTCATGCTAATGCTTTTTCAGTAAACAGAAGAAACATATAATATAAATTTGAACTGTGTGATCATTTAAATCCACTAAAAAGTAAATATTCAATCTGATAGAGTGTAGAACTAAATTGCTTATTTTAATCATTGTTTTCATTTAAGCAGTGATTATAACTCACTAATTGGTCAAGCTATTATGATATAATCTACTATAATGGCATTAGTAAAGAAAGTTCACTGCAAAATGAATAGATATTTTGAAAGCAATGAAAAATTCCTGTCAAGACTTGTTCTATCAGCTTTCAGTCTTGGGCTTCAAATTTTGGCCTTTATGGTATTTTCATTGTCTCTACAGATTGCTAACAATGGAGAAAGAACTATGAACCATGAATTCAGAAAGCAATATAGTGTGTAATTGTGCTCAAGAGGTCGAAGTCTTTCTATTGCTGCAGTAGCTATGTTGCTTACCCACTAAGAATGAGATACCAGGGTGAATTTATTTTTTCAGTGATTATATTAAATATTGAAACATAATTCTTCTTTTAGTGCCTCAGTAGATACTGGATACTTAACAGTTCTGATTTTGACTGTTTTCTCTTAATAGTTTATTCTTTAAAATGTTGACTTAGTCATTCTATTTGCTGTACGACATAAATTCTGCAAAGTGAATTTAGGTAGACTCTACACTCGGCATTATATTCACTGATGATGAAGAGTAAGAATTCTGGAGGGAAAAAAATTCAATATATAATTTATCATCTCTGCTATTTATGAATGTTGCCCTGGGATTCTAGCATCCAACAGGAAGCACAAAGAGCTTCAGCAACCACACAAGAAAAACTTCCTCAGTCACAGGTATACAGCACAAAAGGGCAGGGACTTGACAGCCTAAATGTTGATTTGTGTGTGACTGCTGTGATATGAAGTTGTAGACTGCTGAGTTATGATCAATATAAAAAAAAAACACAGTTGTTTCTTCAGTGAGCTGAAGCCTTAGACTAAAATTCATAGTTAAGAGCTTGTAGGTTTTCTCTTCATGCTTTAATCCTGCCAAATAGATTGTCAAAGCTCATACTTCAGGCCTCCTTCTTAGACCACTCTCTCTCTCTCCCTCTCCCTCTCCCTTTCCTCCCTCTCTCACACACACACAATTTGAATACTCTGCAGGATAACTGTAATTATAATGTCTTGAATAGCACATTGTTCTGCCTTTTAATTAGTTAGCAATATATCAGAGGATCTTGTCTGATGTCTGCAAAACATAGCAATTGGTGAAGACAAATTATGAAAATGTATGTATAAAAAAAATCCACTGGCTAAATCTTTCTAATGATGTTATAGAAACATACTCCTGGATAGAAACTCATAATTTCAATATACAAATAGGAAATTTCATTTTTAAATGTTAAAAAAAAGAACACCTAGCTATCTCTACATTCTTTTTAGTTCCTAGTGCTTGAATAAAAATAGTATCTACACTGTATGCTCTGAATTACAGTTTTATCCTTGCAGTTACTTGGTTTGGGGGAGGGGGAATATCAAAATATGGACTTGTTCATTTGTTGCTTGAAATATTAGAGTACATAGAAATATGCAACAGTAGTAACAGTGGTTAAGAGTTTTAGTAACCTCACATATTTTCAAAACTGAATTTAGTATTTTGTTTATTTTTCTGGCAAAAGATGTATGCTAGGTGACTGTTTCTGTTAATGTTCATTTAGGATGGTAAAGCTCCAATCCATCCCCAGCAAGATCAATGGCAAAAATTTACATTCTTATTTAACAGCTAAATGAATTATAGGCACCAGAAGAAAAGGTCTGTTGTGTTGCTGTACTTGTTGCTTTTCTTACATATATTGCTTATCTTATCCTTTAAATAGTTTGTTACTTTTGCATTTTGAATAATGACTTGATTACAATATTTAGTTGATTAAATATTATTTACATAAACTTATACATTAATAACAAAGAACTATCCTAGAAATATATTTTGAATTTTTCTGCTTCATTAACCTGTGCATGCTCTTTGAGGAATAAGCCCCATTCATTTCAATGGAATTTCCTTCTTATTTGACATACATGGCATTCCCAACACAAGTAAATGCACTTCTAACTTAGTTATAATCTACATAAAGAATTTATCTTGTTCTTAATATATCCTTGTGTTTCTTATAATGTAAATAAGAAATGGACTCAGACCTCAACTCCTGGTGATTACATTATGTAGTTTTCCTTGCAACCATACAAAGGTGATTTGCAGTTGTTTTCTTTCAGCTAGGAGGTGATTTTTTTAAATTACCCAGTTCAACTCATAGTCTTGGAATTTCCTAACTGCCTCCCTTCCAAGTATTACATAGGGTTGACCCTACTTAGTTTCAAAGATCAGGCAACCACAGCTATCTGCTGCCACCTGCTGATCAATCCTTATACTGGCAGGGATAACGGGTACGAAAAGGGATGACTTTTATATAGGGAAACACCCTTTTCTAAATTGTGGAATAATCCGCCACACCACTTTATTTAACATCCCATTTTATCTTATGCCTTTTATTTAAAAGTATAAAAATATACCATTACCATAACCTTAAATACAAAAAAATGTGTTGTTTTATAAATTGAAATGTGTTTTTCCTTCAAAACTTTGCTTTCCTCCCTGCTCATCTACACTTCAAAACCATTTAAATATATTATGAGTACAAACTAAGATTCTAGCTTTGTTTGTATGTAATGAAAACCAATATAACAAATGAAAAAGGTCATTTCATTTGGCCAGCAGAAGTGAAGTTTCCCACATTTCTAATCTCATATTATTTACTTTCTTTAGTTTTCATAATTTTCAATACACTTTTGGAAATTTTCAGAAAGATATTATATGCTTTGTGTTTTCTAGCTCTGTACAAAGTCAAGCTCTGTAACATGTGGCTGGATATGTAAAGAAACTTCTTTGGATTGTTAAAGCAGCTTCGTATTTCACTTCACTCTTTTAAAGTCCAGCTCTGGTATGCAGTGAAAGTGTGCTAAATATCTACCTACTTCTCAATATATAACCAGTTTTTCCTTAAATTTACGTCATGTTCTTAACTGTAGTGTCTGCAACTCTTCCACAAATGCAGCAATTATATACTCTTGTTTTTCATCTTCACAGATTCAAAGCAGAGTAATATCTCTATGTATCCACATCTGTCTGTCTGTCTGTCTGTCTGTCTGTCTGTCTGTCTGTCTGTCTAATCATCCATCCATCCATCCATCCATCCATCCATCCATCCATCCATGCATCTATCTAATCATCCATCCATCCATCCATCCATCCATCCATCCATCCATCCATCCGTCCCTCCCTCCCTCCCTCCCTCCCTCCATCCATCCATCCATCCATCCATCCATCCATCCATCCATCCATCCATCCATCCATCCATCCATCCATCCATCCATCCATCCATCCATCCATCCATCCATCCATCCATCCATCTATCTATCTATCTATCTATCTATCTATCTATCTATCTATCTATCTATCACAATAATAATAAGTTTAGTTTTGTCATTGAAAGGCTTGCATGATTTGCTTATTTATCTTAAAAAAAGAGAATGTTGATTTCTTAAGTGTGGGAGTTAGACTTCTTTTGATTACATATATCAAATAATGGTTTCGCTAACATTCATAGTAGCAAATGTTTTTGTCTAATATTTCCCTACACATTTATTAGGTTTAAAAATATATAATGAACTAGAAATATTCCAGCGCATCATATTTTTTACTGACCATTTTAGCTTGTCTTTCCTTTGTTTAAACCAGGGCTGACAAACTTTCATTGTTATTAAGCACTTGATATTTGTGGACCGAGGGGCATAGGACAATGGGCACAGCAAGGATACATAATTAGTAAATATGTGGACGGGTCCATGATTGGGGGGGGGGGAGTGGAAGTCATGAGTATGTTTTTCTTTAGGAAATTGTATTAAGCCTTTTAAAAAAAAACCCATATACATAGCTTTCGTGAATCTTATTGTTTAAGTGATTCTGTCCCTTAAATCTATGTAAGATTTACATGCAATATTATTTCCTAATAGTAATTTTGAGAATTTGTCAAGATGCAATGCAGTTCATGGGGAAAAGGTAAGAAAACCTGCTTATTAAAAAAAATCTTCTAAATTTGAAGCTGGCATATATCTGCCTCGAATTTCAGTTTAATGGAATTAGTTGGTGACACTTTAGTTTGGTCTGAGGATCTAGCCACCAGAGCATCAAACTGAGATGCAAAATAAACAAATGTCCTATGCAATCATCCAGTCCTCATTGATCTCAATGTTTTATGCATGAGAGGGAAGGATTAAAAGTGTCTGGAAGAGTTATGGTGAATGTTCTTTACTAAATTACAGTTTGCTTCATTATCCAATGGAAAGTGAAGGGGAACCTTCTAGCTGACAAAAACAATAACAGTCACACTTAAAAAAAAAAGCTGCTTACCGGTGGTGTGCTGAAAATATAGAACGATGAACCCTTCAGTGCCAGGAACTTGAATGTATACAGTTGGGGGGAGTCTTCTCCCTGGAGCCTCTCATTCACCCACCCCATATGTATCACCTTCAGTGAACAAAAATGTTTACAAATTAATTTCAATTTATTATGCCAGGGGTAAAATATAACTATTCCTGTAGAGCATCTAGTCAATATTTTTCGCGCATAGATCTATATGCTTTGTCCATAAATTCTGATCCAGCACCTTAAAGTTATTGTAGACATTATAGCAAAGAAATTTCCCCAATTTTAAGGAATGTGCGTTGTCCTACAATTATGGGAAACTGAACAACACAGAACAGCAAGACGGATTTGGAGGCAGAAATATATGTTATAGCTACAGAACACACGGGGCCAAGTTAAAGCACTTGTGTTGTATGTTTAGCACATACAAGGACCTAGTTTTATTATTTCTTTAATGAAGAACATTCCGTGGGAACTTAAAGATTTTTGTCCAATATCGGAATATCAAAATATTGGAAAATCTCAGGAAGATCTTCAGCTGACACAAGATACGTGCACACTTCAAACCCAATAATACATTAAGGCAGAAGCTTACCCACCCAGACACAAAAACCCAGGCACAAACTGAGCAATGTGGTATATGCAGTACAGTGCAGTAAGCCATGTGCAGATCTGTACATTGGGAAAACAAAATAACTACTTCATAAATGCATGGCACAACATAGGAGAACAAACCAATCTGGACAAAATTCAGCAGTCCATCTGCATATAATAATAATAATAATAATAATATAATAATAATAATAATAATAATAATAATAATAATAATAATAATAATAATAATAATAATAATAATAATAATAATAATAATAATAATAAAATATTTATTTATATACCGCTCCTCTCCCGAAGGACTCGGAGTGGCGCACAGCCATACAATTAAAACAATAAATATGTGAAAAGTTAAAACTAAATTAAACTAAAGGCCCTGGCTGAAGACAATTAAAATCCCTCCCTAAAACCCTAAAATTTAATATAAAAATTAAAACACCCAAATCTAAAATCAGCCCAAGCTGGCCTGGTCAAAAAGCCAGATTTTCAAGGCATGCCTGAAGGTCTCCAGGTCCATAGCTATACGTAACTCCGGAGGCAACCCATTCCAGAGGGCAGACGCTACTATTTTGAAGACAGCAAAATTCACATTTTGGACAGAGTGGATCTCTGGTTTGAAAGAGGGATCAAAGAGGCCATCTATGTCAAAATTAATTCTCTCAACAGAGGGGGTGGGATACAACATCATCTACCTCCAGTCTACAACACAGTCCTTTCAACAGTTCCATGAAGGCTCCACACCCATTTGCACTACTCAGATGACTCTGATGGCACAAATAAACCTCCAGGTGGCCTCAATGACTCTCTAAAAGAATGCAAATGACCAGCTGTCTGGAAGGAGTATTCTCACCATCCAGTCAGAGCTGAAGAAGCTTCTTGGATGAGAAGTGAAACATCTTGAAAGAAAAACCAGAAAGTCCAGTTGCTTCTTGAAAAAGCACCTTTGGCGCAACCGTGACCTGGACGACTAAGAATCTCCATAGACATTTTTGTCCAATATTCTACAAATCAGCTGCCCATCCAAAAACATAGAATATTATTAGTTTTGAATGCAGAGAAGAATTGGCCACAGATCCATCACTTAAGTTCTTTATACATATGAATTCAAATTAGAACAGTCTTCTAATTTGAGAGCAGTCTTCCTTATAAAGTAGACCAGATCAAGAAAGAGATTCCACTGGAAGATTCAAGATTACTTTTATTTATATTGGCTATACTGACATAATCTTGCAACTCTGATATATTTAACTCTTTTATATTTAATTCTGCAATATTTTAGTAATCCTCCCTCATCCTTCAAACTGAAGCAATGTGTTCTTTTGGGTTGCTTTGATAATGGATCTTCTTCTCTCATCATTGTCATTTTCTTTACTCTCCACATGAGCAGCCATGTTCTCCATCCATACTACACACACAGTCACAACTTCTATCAAACCCCTTCAGTTCTGCACCGATAAAGCAGATCTGAAGGCACAGTGAAGGTGGGTTGAATGAATTTAGAGAGAACAACTCAAGGAACTGCAGTTATAGAAAAGTACCCAGCTCTTCTTTATTATGGTCTGTATAATTCACACATTCAACCGAACTGCAAGCTTCATAAAGTGACCCAGAAGAGTTGCCCTTTCTTCCAAAGACTGAATTTCTTTAGGAAATCAGTCTATAATGCTGGATAAAGACTGATAGCTCAGTCCTTGGGGCCGATCAATATAGTTCCAGCTATGCTGGAGTATCTGTGGTGCTGGGGTTGCCAATACTTTTGTGCAATGGATATGGATCAGAAGAACCACAACTGTTTGGCCAGCTCATAGGAAAGCTTGTCACTATTCATGGGTATAAACATTCGGGGGAAAGACCACACTCTTTAGATCAGGGATGTCAAACAAACGTCATCAAGGTGACATCATGTGATGTATCGGGACTTTTCTCCCCTTAACTAAACTGGGCATGGGAGGGGCCAGCACGTCTGGCCTGTGGGCAATGAGTTTGATACCCTGCTTTAAATGGATTCTGTCAAGCCAGAAATAAATATCAGTCCCAATTAAATGATATTGCACAGTCTGACTATAGAAACAGCATTTAGAGAAAGTAACAATATTTCTAATGGCCGTTGAAGGGCTTGGGAAAACATGAGCGATGATGCATCAGTCTTATCAGATGTTGTTATATAACTTGTTAAGTGAGGAAGAAGGTCTTGATAGACATGAAATTTATGAAGCCATTTGACACAAGCTGCTTATCAGACCCCTGGCAGAAGGTTCAGAAATGAGAGAGAACAGCAAGGACCAAGCTGAAGAGGCGCCCAAAACGACTTTATCAAGATTGACTGGGCAGTTGCCCTGAAAAATTACAGTTAAACTAGGGAGAGTTGAATAGTTATCAGTTAGGATCAGCTAATGGGCAGTGAACCCAAAGTGCCTAAACTAATCAGAAGCTGGTACTATACACAGGACCTACCAAACTTTTGTAAAAGGTCCTTGAGCACTCAAGTCTTTGGAGGGACTCAGGTGCTGAACCCAGGGTTTTTTTTTCCTCCCCCTTCTCATTTGCAGTTACAGTTTTGCTTAGACTTCTTTGTTTATTATTTCTGGTTGTCATTTGTGTGCCAAAGTAGAAACTGACAGATACCTATTCTGGATTTTTGTGCTTTTGAGAGCCAGATCACCAAAGCCAGAGAAATGTGAATGGAAATGACTAAGGAGTTGCAGCTACAGTATCAACAAGAACGTTCTAGAGATGTACAATTGCCACTAAATATATTTATGTAAGCCTATTAAAGGAATATAAAATCCCAACTCTTCCCAAACTTATCTTGCAAATGTTGAAGGTTTGAAGCAAGTTTTGGTTGGATTTCAGAGAAAAGTGTAATTCTCACAGACTTTCCCAGTCTTAGGATATAATTCATTTCTGGCTTCTGGATGTCATATATCTTAGTCTAAGTGACATGAAAGATCATCCTAGTCCACAGGTCACTGATTCTAGGAATTGGCCAAATAAATTCACATGTAAAGACTGTGCACATTTTGTTAGTTCAAACTCTGCCCAAATGACAGGTTAAAAAAAAGAAAAGCTTCCATTTTTGTTTAGAAGTTTACATGTTGAAGCTTCAATGTAATTTTGAGTTCACCTACCATTAAGAATAATTAAATACCTAGAAAAGAGAATAGTATAATTCCCCAAAAGGAATGTTCTCAACTTACTGTACTTTGTTGAAGAAGTTAGACTTCCTGGCATAACCTTATACAGTATCACTCTTTGTCACTCACTCATCTTTCTTGCTCTAATCTTTATACTACATCTGCCTTTTCTTTTCTTACTCTTTCTTTTGATATCTTACTTGTCTTTCTCTCTCTTTCTTGCCTGCCAATCCTTATGCTTTTCCTTGCAGTTGCTCATTCCTCTCTATCTAACAGAAGGACGGACTCTTTTTTTTACACATGATAAAGTTTCCCATGAGACTACTAGATCTATATAGGTCAGGAACCCATACAGTTCCTAACTAGCATAATTTCCAGCTAAGATGGCCATTGAGGGGGATGGAAAACTGGGAGGTGAGGGAAAACTGTGCCTGCAACAGTCAAAAATGGGAAATAGGAGTTGGCAAATCCCAGCACCTGCCCTCATCATCACTACAGTTGCTGCTAAAGCATCACACTGGAGATAATGGAAAATTTCACTTTAACACTGGATTAGATAAATACAAAGCTAAGTGGGGATAAAAGGAAGGCTGCATCACAAGGAGTCTCTTGAGAATAATGAAAGACCCGAAGTTTGGGGGAATGTATAGATGTAACCTATGATAGTGAATAAAGAGTCCCATAAATATACAAGAGTGTTTTTCCTGAGGATATCAAAGTTCTCAGAATCACTTTCTCTTACTGTCACTGATACTACAGTATGAGAGTAACAATAAGTGTTTTGACATCCAGTTTGCTTTCTTTAATTTCTTCATCTTTAGCGATTTCTTTCTATATTCATTCTTACCTACTTCGTTTAGTTTATTTCATGTTTCCTGCCTTTGAGCTAAACCACACAAGGAAACTAAAGTTATCACTGCTAATACAACTTCTATTATAGAATTACAGTAACAGGATCTTGCAGGTCTGAATGTGCCTCTTGTTCCCCCCGCCTTTATCTTAAAGAGAACTAGGGAGGGTCAAGTCTGAGATGCTTTGCCAAATTACACCACTGCTTTGACTTAGATTCTCCTATCTGCCCATGGTCATTCTCAAGACTACTCTCACAGCTTATTACACTCTAAGACTTTAATTTAGCTACATCACAAACACCATTAGTGCTCTGAAAGAGCCTCAATAACATGCTGAATGCCATCTGACAGGAGGGGTCCATTATTGGCACTATATCATCCATCATTTTATGATTGATTTATGATTCCTATCAATGTGATGTTCTTGGTAAATACAGATGGCTTAATATTGCTTTCTAAAATGACTGCTTGCCTTCAACATCTTCCTAGTTTGTTGTAAACAGGTGCCTGCTTGCTTTAGCTGGACAACTGGGATAACCTTCACACTTTGACATTATATACTCTTGCCATCTACTCATAGCATTCATCACTCATCCCTCTCAGGAAAACACACACACACACACACACACACACACACATACAGCATCACAACAAAACTTGGGAATTCATGGTGTTTAGCAGCAACAACATGAAAATATAAATAGACAAGATTAAAACTGCAGGTCTTGAAATTATTACTTTTTAAAATCCTAGTTCAAGAAATATATAAGCTAAATACTGTGATATTGCAGACCTTATGCAATTCTGAGAAACACTTTGTAACACTTCAGTCTTGCAGCTACAGTCCCTTACACTTCATCAAACAAATGCTACAAAGTCGCCTTCAATACCTGGGAGAGATTCTTGGAAATCCAAAAGATTGCAGTGAGAAAAAGGAGAGATAAAAAATTGTGCAAGCAACAACCTGATGAGAATTGATTAAATGCAGACAACCTATGTATGTATATATAGGACTCCACTGCAGAACTCTATGAACTAGTTGAAGAACATACTATTAATTCTCCTTTTCTGTTACCCGTTGCATATGAATGTTTCTTTTTTGCACTATTTTGGAATTTATAAGTATTATTACAATACATATAGGCTTACAAATTAATGAACATAAACATGTGACACAAACAGATATTCCACAAATATAAAATGCAGACTTGGCAGGTTTAAGTTCATGTAGTTGAAATAGCAACAATGATTTCATGGGGAGCAAGTTTTGTCTTTTAAGTGAACAATTAATGCCTTGGCAGTGAGTATTACACTGCAATAAAAATTAAGAACACACAAAAACTTGTAGCTTCAGGCTTGTTTGTTTAGTGTATATATTCATATACAAATGAATACTTCGTGACAGCAATTATGTATGAAGAAAGAAAAATTAAAGAAAGTAAAACTATAATATATTTTGCCTCCCTGGAATGCTGCATATTTTATATGAATAAATAAATAGCAATCAAGATTAGTGAGTGTTCCAAGAAACTTGGCAGGTTAAGAGGCTAAAGTTCTAAAGCTGAGTTAGCATGCTAATTATAAAGTGGGTATTTTAAATAGTTCAAAATCAACTGGTTTAATTGTACACTAGGGCACAAAGTTGATCATTAAGGTTATTATTGCTAAGTTTCTAGAATGACTTTTTAAACTTTTGTTCAATTATGTCTGATTTTTGGAAATGGCCTGACCCCCCTGCAGTTTTCTTGTTAATGTTTTTCAGAAGTGGTTTGCTATTGTCTCCTTTTTAAGGTGGGAGAGAATGACTGGCCCAAAGTCACCCAGCTAGCTTTGTGCCTAAGATGGGACTAGAACCAGGGGTAGGATTCTACCTATTCGCTAGAACCGGTTGTTAATATTATAAGCAGTTCGGAGAACCAATTGTTACAAGAAATTACTGGCCTAATCTTGTAAGGAAGGCAGGAAGGAAACATTCTGGTGTTGCTTACAGAAACTGCCTCTCCGTTAACCCTTATTACATTCTTGGCAGGACTAGACTTCCTGTCTCAGGAACGTCTTTGGAGTAATTGATTACTAATAGTATAATTGGGTGGTTTTAATTTAAACTTTCCACTTGCCATTTCTGACCAACTTTATCCATGAAATCTCTCTTCATTTTATACTCATCAACAGACAGTAGTGTTAGGGCTACAGCTATAACGCAATGGGCACACCCTATGCTGAGTATGCATTGAGTGCAAAAATAATAAACAAGACCTCAAGATAACAACCAAACTAAAGCTTTAAAAATTAAAGAATTAAATCAAATTGCTATTTCCCCTCTCTCCCTTCTCTTCTTGTGTCTTAGTTTGCTAATCAAAGCATCTGTGCTGCATTGTGTGTTGTACAGAGCTCTTTGAAACCACCAGAACAGAGATGGAGGCCCAGTATAACCCCTGTATAAGAGGATCATGACAGCTGGGCTGTAAAAGTTCACTCAAACGTGTATTTCATGCCTTTTCATCTGCAAATGTACTGATTGGAATATCTAGTGTTACGGCATTTCACTCTGCTGAGAACAGCATTTCTTACCTCAAACTATGTAGACACTCTTATAATAGATGGCTTTCCTGGTAGCTTTTTATACTTTTATGTAGAGAGAATACTCTCTCTGCAGCTATCACTGTCAAATGTGTGATCTTTTTCTTTTTTTTTATGTAAGCATGTGATGCCTCTTTCAGTAAATTTGATAACAGAAATGGTAAGAAGTTCTGCAACTTTTTTATTTAAAAAAAAACAAATATAAGATTTCCATCCATTTGATTATGGTACTTTATAAATTTAATACACATATTTTAATAACTCAGAAAGCATGTCTGAAAATCAAAATCCAAGTTGTATTTATTGACCAGGAGTATTCCAGAGGCATACGACTCCTGATTTGGATCACCTGAGTTGGTAGTAATTTCAGCAGGATATAAAAACTTTTTTTTTTCTAAATCTCAATTTTAATTTAGAGATTGTTATTTCTAGGATTGTAAAAAAAACAAACCGATATATATTCTAAACTGACCCGCTATAGATGTTAATTACTTTTTGATTTCACAAAATTAGTCTTGAAATTCCTGTGATATATATCAAATCTGGGCCATTGCCATCAAACTACAAAGTTGTATGACTTCTGGTGCCTCGCAGGTCAATCAGAAAAGCTCAATGAAAGGCTCAATAAATTTGCTTAGTGTTCACTGCAACAGTTTTGAAATGCAGCTGATAGGTTGCAAAATGTTTGGGAGCAGCACAGATATAGCGGAACATCTCCATTGGAGATTCCAGAGATTCTGTTACTTGTCCTCTTTCCCAGGACAATGATCTCAGTCAGCATCTTGTAAGTATCTCTGAAGTGGATGTGAATAGATCCTGATATATGCTGACTATCATGACACACACAGCAGAAAATTGTGAGTTGAGATGTCATACTTAGGAAAAGTGAAAGCAACTATTTCATACTATGTGCAAATTATAAAGATGTTACACAACTGCAAATAAGCTTCTCACTATTGAGACAATTAATATGGTATTATTCAGAATGAATTGTGGGCAGCAAAATGGACATATGTGTCAACTAAAAATACTTATTTTTAGTTGACACATATGTCCATTTTGCTGCCCACAATTCATTCTGAATAATACCATATTAATTAACTAAAAATACTTATTTTTAGTTGTCAGCAGAAAGGGAGGGGGGAAAGCAGTGCATTCCTTAAAGGTTTCAGATAATCGCTTTGGCAACCAAAGTTTCTGGCAAGCAAAATTATTACTGGAGAGCATGATTGATGACTCTTGGCTATGGATGTGTCTCATTGGAGAATATACATCCAGGGCATGGGAGGAAGACTAGGGTCAAGGGAGAAATGAATGATGTGTCAGAATTGGCTGCAACCGGGAAACGCCGACATGTCAACTTCTAATAAATCAATCTTTTTCACTCTGAGAGATGCAGCTAGAGACTTACAATTTGAATGGGGGTGCATGTCGGAGTCCTGAGAACATGTAGCTTTTGGATGCTCTGGTATATTTTAGCTTAGATACCAATATACAATCCACTCATATCTGCAGCCTGATCATATCGTTGACCTTATTCCAACATATCCAGTCCATCTCTTCTCATACTACTAAAACCCTCCTGTTTGTTTGTAACCTTCAAGAGGGCAAAATGGTGCATCATAGAGCAATCACCATAGGTAAGTGGTTGCTGCTGGGTGGGGGAGTGAGAGAGGGGGTTATGGCGATGTAGGGGAGGCACTGGGTGGGCAGGGAGGATGCATGGGGTGTACAAGAGATACTGTGCAGATTGGGGAGAGGGAAACAAGGGTGTGATGGAGTGCATGAAAGTGCAGCACAATTTGGAGGGTGCTAGAGGTGCCATACAGGAGGGATTTAACCTCAAAATAAGGTCATATGATCACATTTTGGGTGTTCAGCAACTAGTCACCATTTATACCTCACTGCAGCATTCTGCAGTTCCATGACCATGATTTACTTTTTTTTCCCCAGAAAACCAGTGTTTACTTCACTGGTTAGAATGCAGTACTGCAGGGCTAACTCAGTGCTCACTCCAGAAGTTCAATCTTGACCGGCTCAAGGTTGACTCAGCACTCTACCCTTCCAAGGTTGGAAAAATGAGGACCCAGACTGTTAGTAGCAATATGCTGACTCTGTAAACCACTTCGAGAGGGCTACAAAACACTGTGAAGCAGTATATAAGTCTAAATGCTGTAGCTATTTGGCAAAAACCACATATCGGAACAATGGGTTTAACTGAAAGACCGTGCATTCACTTCACTATCATGGTGCTTTGCTTAATGACTGCCCTAGAAAGCAGTTGACTCAATTTTAAAATTGAGTCGGTCATATGACGATCTGCTTTATAATTGTCATACTTATAACTTTAATGAATTGATTCTATTATGGTCATAAGATGATGACTACCTATAGAAGTTATGCAGATATTGTTTACCTATACTACTGTTTTCTGACTATCATAAGAGTCCTTGAAATTAATATTTCAAGGATATTTCCCATTTCCTATTACCTTCCCTCAAGGCAGCAAAAATCTGGCCCCATTAACACTGATGTTGGAGCCTAAACTATTTCTTTTAAGGCAAAAAAAATCTGCTAGAAGCAATTACACACACACAAACACACACATACATTATACAAATACATATACAAATGTACATGTACATACATAGACACATACATTCATATATGTAGGCATGCCTGCATTAGGAAATCACAGAAATTACAATTTCTAAATATACTGCAATTTCTAAAAAGTTGCAATACTGTATGAGTTGTTAGTAATTCCAGTTAATTTGAAAAAAAATATTAGGTTTAGATCTCAAGTAAAATAAAGCTAAGAATATTATTCAAAATCAAGTTGTATGGATTCCATTCATAGCATAACCTAATTCAAAATTTTTGCCAAGAAAATGTAGCCCAGTGATGTGTGTTTTAGAAATTGAGTCACAAATCTAGCTGTCTCCTAAAATAACAGAGAAATAAGTACTTTCAATTTTCTGAACATTATGATAAAGCATACAAAGCAGACTCAAGAAGTGTTCATATTTGCAGAGCAGGAATGGTAAACATTTGGCAAGTTCCAAGAAGATGATATACGAGTTTAAGCTACTGTTTTGACATTTCATTTCTACACGGAGGCAAATATATGAGTCTTAAAACAACAAAAATCACAAAAGTCTCATAGACTTGCAAGAGATTTGAGAAATGCAATAGATTCAAGAAAAATAGCTGATACTGAAATTTAAAGCAATTATGATAAAAATTCTGCTTTTGTAAAAGTGATCCCATTTGTCTTAGATTTGATTCTGTTCTGCTACATATTCAGGGGATGGACTTACAGCAAGGGTAAATAATAAGAAGCAAATGTTGCAAAGATAATTTCAGATGTAATTCCTAACACAAATATGAAGAAAATAAGAAACTCACTCATTCTTCTATCTAACTGGGGTAAAAAAAAACTGCTAATGGCTCAGCTAACCTTTCCCGTTTTTTCTTGAAGATGTCAGGAGTTGAATTTGGAGTTATTTATATAAGAATATATGCCTTGTATATACTGAAGTACGGCTGAATGTATATGAACCAAACCCAAAAAGGTTAAATCATGCCTTTGGTATTTCCATGTGCAACTTTCCAAAACAGGAAAATATATACACCCTTTGTGCTACGAGAATGCAGACATCCTTAAGCTATGAGAATGCAAACTTTCTTTCAGATACTAATTACAAGTGTAATACAAGTCTTCCTTCTTGCATTCAATCACAGTAGTCAAAATTCTCTCAAGGATGTAGCATAGGGTTGATACTGTGAAAAGAGCTAGAATCAACAGGAACTTTAGCTTATCCACGGTCTAGTGTCTGGTGTGATGGTGTTGTTAGTAGCTATGAATCCTATAGTCTGATTGCTCAGAGGAGAGAATCTTACGACTTTAGGGACCAAAACATTTTTATTCCTAAGGAACTGGGCAAAAATAGCCTAACATGCTATCTTTTCTCCTCTGTTTCCTTGCAAGTAAATACTGTGTAAATGTTATCACAACAGTGTTGGGTGTATTAAAAGGAAGAGTACAGAGCCTTGTAATCAAAGACTAATGATAAGTAGAAGACAAAGTTAGGCTAAATAGGCTGAGTTTTCCTCTCTTTCTGTTTTTCTTTGCTTGCTGATTTTTTTAATGTCTAGTGCAGTGGTTCTCAATCTGTGATCCGCAGAAGCGGAGGGGGGCTATGATGTTGTCACAGGGGGTCCATGAAGGCTTAAAGAACTGTTATTATTTAAATATAGAGTTAAGTCTTGGGGGGTTGGTGACTGTAGTCCATGGCCACAAAAGATATTTAGAGGGAAGTCTGTGGTGAATAAAGGGTTGAGAACCATTGGGTTAGGGCACGCAAAATCTCTGTGATCTGCTTTTACATGCAAAGGGAAACAACATATGTTTGGTAAATGAAGGTGAATGATTGGTAAACAATTTTGACTATGGTGCTTGCTACGGCTGTTTCTGGAAGGGCATCTTTCAAGAAGAGATTGGACTGCTATCTGTCAGAAATGGTGTAGGGTTTCCTGCTTGGGTGGGGGGTTGGACTAGATAACCTACAAGGTCCCTTCCAACTCTGATTATCTGTTATCTGTTAAGAATAAAGTAAATAATAAAAAAAGAAAGCTCTTTCAAAAGCACATATTTTCAAAGCAAGTCAACAAACTAAATATCTAATCCTTTGCTTGTTTTCTTGTCATTATACTTTACTTATTCTGAGGACATTCAAATTCCATTTCTGTTTAGTGAAATTTTGCTTTGTAAACTGGCTTATTTCAGGTATTAAAACATACTTTTCCTACCTGCTTAATCTACAAAACGCCACATACTGTTAGGATAATTACAAGTTTTTTTTTCTCTCTCCCCCTCTCTCTCTTTTTAAACGTACTGAAAAAGAAGTGTGAAATCACATATATTTAGGAATAACACAATGAATATCCTACCTGGTCCGAGGCAGAACAGCATTTATTTGCCATCTTCATCTGTAAAAAAGAATAGAAAATGGTAATAATATAAAATAATGGCAATTATATTGTCATTTACAAGTTTTATTCATAATTGCATGGCTCTCATGGTAACTATGTGGTCCCAGGAAAATATGATAGAGAATTGAGGAGCACCAACAGGATGCAGCACATTCATCACAACCTGTTGTTATTTTCTAAATTGAAATGTGCCAGAGTAAGTAGTAGATTCATAGTCTACTTTTACCACAGTTGTTCATGGAGGCACATTTAACATACGTTCCTGCATTCCTCCTGCCTCTCAGAAATAACACTGTGGGCTGGGCTGAGATTGATTGGCCCCAAATCCACATTAAGCTTCTACCATGGAAGATGAATTTGAGTCTCTGAGATCCTTGTCCACTACTTAAATAATGCAATGCAGCATTATTTAAGTAAGCAATGGCTCTCTGGCTCTGAGTAAAATCAGGATGCTGCACCTGGATAGCAGAACACAGTTCTTAAGCAACTCCAAAACTCTATCTCATAAGTACCATTTTAACTGAAACAGCTGAGAGCAATCAAATAACTAGGAAGTAGATTGATCCCTTCAATGTTTCACTGCTGTTGTGGATAGTTTCCTCCATTGGACTAAGAGGAGCTCCTGCCAATCATACTTGAAATGGAACTTATTTGAATCAAAATAGGATGCAATTTTCAAAAGAAAAATACAGTACACAGAATAAGCAAGCAATATCAACCCCATCAGCAACCACAGTGATTTTGTAATGATTGGCAGGCTATAGTAAATAAGCAGATAAGTATCTCTACTTAGTAAAGATTTTAAAAGTAGGCTGACCTGTGCAAGGTGCCATAGAAATGATTTCATTCAATATCTCTAGAAAGCTGGCATGATCATATCTATGTGGCTGTTTAAAAGAGCACAATAAAGCCCACGAGTTTCATATTTGGTCTTGGTTCTATGACCTGTGGGCACAATGTTTACCTTTTGCTATATCCCTTCATACAAATCATAAGTGGAAAAATATTTCATAATTTAGTACAGGCAGTAACCATATTTTTAAGCATTTATTTGTACTGACCTTTCTATAGATAAGTTATGATGCAACTCTTTAATTTATTATGGCTCTTAATAGCACACAAACAAAATTAACCTTAATAACTTGACTTCCCTTAAAAGGATACATTAATCTATCTACTGTAAATCTGAATTGCTTCAACTGTGTTTATGTTTGAGTGTAAGTCTATTCATTAAATATTTAAACAAATCTGGTATTTTTAAATGCAAGAATCTGAATTTTAATTAATACAATCCTTCTGATGTGCAACGTTTGAGCCAAGAACCATACTGTAACATCTGGAAAAGTATGGAATCCAAAGTGAAACTCTTGTTTGATTTGCACTATAGTCTAGGAAATCCAGCTTAGATCAACTAATCTAAAATGCATGTCAATGAAATTCTCTACTGCCTTTGTTCCTCCAAGGCTACTATATACTGTCCATGTTAATAAATCAGGCCCTGAAAGAAAAGCAGAATATAATTCTAATAAAACAAAAATAGTTGTTAAGTACTACCATTGATAAATATATCTTATATAGTAATATTTTTTTAGCTAACAAATTACAGATTTATTTAATTATTTGTTTGTGAAGCCAATTCATCAGAGGGTTTTCTTAGTGCCATGCAAGCCGAAGCTGTACAATAAAATAATCGCAATATCTAGACAAAATGGACTACAACACAGAACTCTACAATAAAAGTGTTTTAACACGTGTTTCAGAGCAATCCTTGCTGAAAATATCATCATATAAAAGTAAAACCTACACTGCATATGAAATTACTGACTTCACAATTCTCTGGGTTGTTAACCATAAAGTAACAAAAGAAACACTGTAAGATATTTTCACAGGCTATATATAAAAATACACCTGAGGGCCTTCAGGCGCGCGTTGAATACCTGGCTCTTTGAGCAGGCTGGCCTGGGCTGAGGTAGTTTTAATTTGTCTCCGAATTATTGATTTAAATTGGGTTTTAAAGTTGGGGGGTGGGTTTAATTAATGTAATCAGCCATTATTTAATCGCTTTTTAATTTTTGTATTGTTTTTTGGGGGTTGGATCTGGCTGTACACCGCCCTGAGTCCCTAGGGAGAAGGGCGGTATAGAAATCCTACAAACAAACAAATAAATAAATAATAAATAAATAAATAAATAAATAAATAAATAAAAAAGAGCAAACAGAACTTGATTCTGAGTAGTAGTAGTAATAGGTCTAGAAGCTGCCCAGAATGACAATGTAAGTTTTTTTTTAAATTCAAGATAAATAAGGAACACGTAAAAAATAGAGAAGAAGATAGCAAAAGAAGTATATGTCTTACATAGATATATTTGGAAGTATGTCCCATATATCAAACATGCCACCATTGTAAAAGACATTGCCTTTGTCTTACAATTGTATAGTATGACAATGATTAACATGTTAATTTAAAAACTTAGATTAAGAACTGCTTTTTTTACAGCAAATTTATTTATTATTTATTTATTTATTTTATTAAATTTTTATACCGCCCCTTCTCCTGCAATGGGACTTGGGGTGGTGTACAGCAGAGATAAAACCCCGCACAATAGAATTTAAAAAAGGTTTAAAAGAATTAAATTAATGGCTGAGAAAAACAGTAAAAAACAAGATAGAAAAGTTAAAATTACCAGAAAATTTAAAAAAAAATTTTTTTTAAAACCCTAATAATTGGTACTAGGCCAGACTGGCCTGTTGGAAAAGATGGGTTTTTAGTGCGCGCCGGAAGGTCTGCAGGTCAGTAATGGCTCGCATCTCTCGAGGTAATTCGTTCCAGAGGGAGGGTGCCCCCACAGAGAAGGCCTGCACCCTCGGGGCTGCCAGCCGGCATCGTCCAGCCGACGGCACCCCAAGGAGGACCCCCCTGTGGGAGCGCACTGGCCGGCGGGAGGCCGATGGTGGCAGCAGGCGGTCCCGTAAATACCCGGGTCCCAAGCCATGGAGCACTTTAAAGGTGACTACCAACACCTTGAATCGTACCCAGAAGGCCACCGGAAACCAGTGCAGCTCGCGCAGGAGCGGTGTAACACAGGAGCTCCAAGGAGCCCCCAAAATCACCCGCGCGGCCATACTCTGCACCAGCTGAAGCCTCCGGATGCTCTTCAAGGGGAGCCCCATGTAGAGAGCATTGCAATAGTCTAGGCGGGAGATGACGAGAGCAGAAGTGACTGTGCGAAGAGTGCCCCGATCCAGAAAGGGCCAATCCAGAAAGTAGATCACACGTTCTTCTGTCATTGTCAAATGCACATTACCATCTTAACTTATTTATGCTCTATAAACTTCACTGAAAGGTACACTGGAGGTAGGAGTGAAGGAGGGATCTCTAATAAATAATAAATAAATAAATAATAAATAATAATAATTGACCTCACCCCTTTCCTAAGAGGTCTGTAGGGGGGGTGCATAAGCGCACCAAAGTGCCTACCGTCCTTGTCCTATTGTTTCTCTTATTTTTCTTATATGTATCCATATATTCATAACTATGTTTTTACTTATACATATTCTCTTGTAAGCAATTGACAAACCAAACCAAATAAACCAAATAAAACCAAATAAAACCAAATAAAATAAAATAAAATAAAATAAAATAAAATAAATTGAAATGAAATGAAATGAAATGAAATGAATAACATAAATAACATAAAGAAAATCTTCTTAACAAGTCACATTTGGCTTGGGAGGAAAATTATTTAAATATAATAAATATTTATATTTTATTAAATATATTTATTATACAGTATAAATATATATTGATTATCTGTGGGTACTATTGATACTTCAGACAATATCTGTTTTGCTTTGTTTGGGAATGGGATTTTCTATATTGTAGGTAAACTATGTATTAGACATTGAATGTTCACCACCCTGATATCAAAGTATAGAATAGGAACTAATTTTAGGTTTTCTAGAATTCTTCTGGATATTTAAAAAAAAAATACTATTGTTCCTTAACCCTTAAATTTAGTCAGCTGACCTCTGCCTTAAAAAAACCCTTCATTTCCCAAAAAAGAAACGTAGTGAAGTTACTGATAAGCAGTACTGACAATAATGAAGCTTGGAACAATAGCTCTTTTATAAATAATGAACTACACCAGAATGCTGCATTCATATTAATCAGCTGGGCAATTTCTCACAAAGCAAAAGTTTTTAGCTCAAACTGGGCAGGAATTCAGGTTGATGTAGCTCATTAAAAAGGATTCCCTACAGATTGATTTTTACTATATATAGTATTTCTCCTGCATCACTGTTCTATATTTCTTATTCAACACAAAAATAGCCAGAGCAATCTGGTTACAACAGAGCAATATGTGAGAGGTTCCCAGTTCCCAGTGGCACAATCAGAATAAAAATTACACCAAATGCATTTGGAAATGAAACCTTTTCAAAAACCACAAGCCTTATCCCTCAAACGTATTTTTAGAAATATATTAATTGTGTTCTAATACTTCTCAGTGTAAGGTCATAGCTAAATAACTGATGACCCAATTCATGAAAATCCTTTCTTAAAAAAATAATAATAATGACACTGAAAACACATATGTTGGCAACAGATTGCATTGGAATCAATGGGATCTGCTCTTGTTTAAGCACAGGCAAGTACAAACTAGAATCACATGATAATGAAAAATAAATGCAATTTGATTTGATTGTATCCCTCAAGTACCAGTCATACTCTCCAATGGAAAATTATGTTGCTACGAAAGAGAACTCAGATCAAAGCCCTCTTTAACATAGCATCAGAGATGCCTTTAAGAAGGTTCTAAAAGCTGGCACAATTTTGGTTGTAATTCTGTTTTCTGAGGTCACCCAGATCGGGGTATAGATACACCAGCCCTTAAGCCAGATTTGTGGAATTTTCCACCATCTGTGAAACAGAAAGGCATGAGCTTTCAATTAGAAACTGTTTCTTTCAAAACAATCTGGCTAACTACTATCTTTCGCTCATATGTCTTACTTTTCAATGGAAAAAAAAATTCCTTGCCAGAAGTGCAAAGTCCAAAAGAATCCAAAATGGCTGATATGCTGTTCTTGAACTTACAGGCTCTTGGAGAGAAAAAAAGCTATATGTACATGGAGCTGCTGCCTGTGCTGAAAAGAGCAACACTGGTTTTGTCCACATGGTTTATTGTTCTTGCCAGATTCTTTGAGAGGAGCTGCCGCTCTTTCAATTCATCATTAAACATCTCTGTAGATCCTCAATTTCCGTAGGCTTTTTCTCCATCTATGCCATTTCGTTCAATGTTTTTCTCATTCAGCCTTACCTACGCGTGCATAATTAGGACATAGGTATGCCCTTGTTCCTATTGCAGTCTAAAGAATAAAGAGAATTTTACTTGGAATAAGAAAGGAGAACATTTTGCCAGCAGGTGCTGACAGTTTGGCAGGCAGCCAGGGATACACCATATGCTCCTTCCCACTCTGAAAATTCAGTATTACAAAATTGTCACACAGTATTCCCCCAGGAACCCCATTGTGCTAGCCATTCTACAAGATGCAGCTATTCAGTCCCACAGCTAGACCAGCTGTTCCTTCTTTAGAGAGGGTGTGGGATTATTTATTAATCCCATTTTATTTAATGGCTAAAGAGCTTTGCTCCCAATGTATTCAACTAAGCAGTGTATGACATGCTCTAAACAAAACCCAAGCAATCTGCAGTCTGCAGGAGGGCTGCCTTTGCTAATGTAAATACTTACATTCCAACTACAAACATTACAAACAGAAAATATGGGATGTAGCACAGTAGCTAATTATTTGAATAAAAAATGGCCTCTCCCAATCAGCAGGAAGGCAAAGTAAACTGGACAGATTAAGTCTTTTTTTTTGGGGGGGGGGGGGTGGAAGGAGGAAAAACCTCTTTGAACTGTACTATCATGAGTATGTAATTGGGATAAAACCAGATTTCAGATGGTGGATATTTATCTACTGGTCACAGGAATTTAGGAAAGGAATGTACAAATTACAACTGGAATAAATTCAGTATAAATACATTTTAACTAGAAAAAATAATCTCTGTAATGTTTAAGGACTGTACAATGAGTTTTACTCATGGAAATCTACTTCATTATCAACTCTTTTTTTAAAAAAGTGAAGAAAACTTAATACCAGCTTATATATCCATGGTATGAATCAGGTAAAGTGTGTGAAGGTGTGTGCATCGGGTACATGAGAGGTGTGGTGAGGATCAATGACGGTGCAAAGGGCAGCTGTGCAGGTTGATGAGAGAGAATGTGTGTGCAAGAGCCATGGAGGTATGAAAGAATGTGGTGCAAGTTGGGGAGGGTGTGCCAGATTATAGGGTAGGATGGGTGTTCAAGGGTACAGCATGAGTCGAAGAGGGGTTGTATAGATACAGTGTGGGTCAGGAAGAGTACACGGATACATGAGGGTGCACAAGTAGCTGGTGGTACCACAGGTACAGAGGGGCTGAGAGAAGATGAGCAGGTGGGGAAGACAGCAAAGAATGTAGCAAATCATAATCATGTGATCACCGAGACCTGCAACCATTTGCAAGTGCAAACTGGTAGCAAAGTGCCCAGGTAGTAATCATATGACTGTGGGGTGCTGGGATGGTTGGAACTCTGAGGACTGGTCATAACTACCATTTGTTCAGTGCCATTGTAACTTCAAATGGTTTCTGAATGAATGGTTGTAGACCAGGGGCTACCTGTAGAGAGTAAGCAGTGCAACGTATCTTTCAAATACACCCAACTATTTATTCCACACCTAAACATACCCTATTCAATAAAGCACTTGCAATTTAATTAAACTGTTAACAATACTAATGATCAGGGTAGCACAGTGTAATCTGGTTTTCAAGAAAAAAGCTTGTCTCCCCTGTACAATGTTTCTCCCAATCATAATGGACAAGAACAACTGAATAATGACAAAATAGATCCAATTTCCTGATCTCATTCTACTTCATTTTACTGAAGTTAGAAGAAAGTCTTCTGAGAGAAGTAAAGTTTGTATGCTAAAATTAAGTTATGCATTGAAGTTAATCATCTCTAGCCTGACAGACGGGCTGTGTGCTCTTGGTAAGGACTTAGGCACAGGAGAGGTCAGGTAACATCTTCACAGTCCTGATAAATTGATTGTCTGTATGTATTTATCAGCCACGAACCATATGTCCTGATTTAGAACAGGTTCCCAGTGGTTTGGATTCTACGATAGTTTTCTGATGAAAATTGCCTCTTAAGAAGCCAGGGAAGGGACAGCCTCAGTACAAAACCAGTGTAAGATCCATATTCAAAAGAGTGATGATTCAGAAGACAGTTTCCTTCCAAATCAAAGCAGCTGGTTTATTAAAAAAAAATGAAGGTCTGATATCAGAGGTGGTATTCGGCAGGTTCTGACCAGTTCTGGAGAACCAGTAGCGGAAAGTTTGGAGAACTGGCAAATACCACCTCTGACTGGAGATTTTACAGTATCCTTCCCCTGCCATGCCCACCAAGCCACCCCCACAGAACCGGTAGTAAAAAAATTTGAATCCCACCACTGTCTGATATACAGTATATGTAGCGTGGCTGTGTATTTGAAATAATGTTTATGAATATAGATAAATAATGAAGTGCATGAAAGAGAGAAGAGTCTTCAGATGTTATTTTGAATAATATTTACATGTGAAATAAACACAACAGAACCTAGACTATATACATATATACATATCTAGAAAACAACATACATTTTGTAGTGTCAAATCACTGATGTTAGTTGATAATGCTCGCAGCCAGTCAGCACTCTCCTGCGCTGAACAAAACTGAAGTATCCCCGTGCTAATTCCATCGAGGGCCAGTACTTCAAATGCATTAGATCTGCAGCAAGAAGAAATATATATATATACGTATATGTGTGTGCGTGTATACCATCAAAGAAGCTATATCAGCAATTCTTAGTCTTCATCTGATCCCTACAAACTAGCAATTATGCACTATAATTCCAGGGAAATGGGAATATAGAGCCACCATAGAGCCACAGAGTCAAGTTATGTAGGTTCTGTATGTGGTTTCTACTAGAGAATTATGGGAGGTTATTTTTAGTTATTTATTCTTATTTCAGATTTCAGAATGGTGTATGGTAGTTTTTAAAAAATCCTACATGGGTCAGGAATATCATATAGGTGACTGGGTGGATCATACAAGCTCATTCAGCAGGTATCTTTGCAAATGTATTTTGTGTTCAGCTGTTCCAGATCTCACTTCTCGAATTAGCCTTTTATTTGAAGCTATTGATCTATTGCAAACATATATTACTGACCTATAGCAGGATAATGTTTCTGGAACTAAAGGACACAGTGGAAGGCTATACATCAACTTTCAAACTTTGAGAAAGAAAAGAAATTCCTATATCTATTTTATATTATTATTGTGCATTTAATAATCATTCCCTGTGCATTTAACAACCTTTTCTTTGATAGTTTGTGTAAAGCTTCCCAAATTGGAATACACAGGAGCACAGAGAAGCACCTAAAAGATGTGTCAGGAGGAACTGCATGGCTACAGTGAAAGCCACCTCACAGTAGTTAGGAAAACTGTAAAAGACAAAGTTGCTTTAATAAGTCATAGAAAGAGATGCTACATTTGGGCTCCCTTCTGTTCTGAAGAATCTCTTCAAATTGAAATCTTAAGCATTACAGCACCAAAAGAATTTAGTGGCAACTTTGAGGAGGCTGTGAAGGGTACAGTTAAGGTTTTGAGGAAATCTGAAAGTTTTGCAATCTTAGTTTACTGCCTTTCTCTTATTTCCCATCTATAATATGGATGCAGTGTAGAAATAAAATAAACAACTATTTTAAGATAAACGAAAAAGAACAAACCAATTATTTGCAGAACGTTTAGTGTCATACAAAAGTGAAACATTGACTGAGTGGATTTCTATGCAATATAGCTAAGTGACAAGTAATTGCCATGGGATGATTTGTGCATTGCTGCATGTAAAACAGAGATCAATAAGAGAAATGTGATACAAAGTGATTTGGTGCTGAAATAAGTAATCAAGGAGAATCATATGGAAGGAGGTAGTCCTTCTCATTCCGTATCATTTAGATAACAATCAGCACATTGAACTGCACTTCAGAAACAAGCTAGAATCCAGGGCTTACAAAACTTTATTGGAGTAATGTGAGATTGAAAAAAACAAAACAAAAAAAAAAACAGCCTGCTTATTGCATTTGGAATAGCTTGGAAATACTTTTCAAGCTGTGTACTACAGTCAATAGAAGCCAGATCAGAAGCCAGATTTTTGGGTAATGCTTATTGCACAAATACATCTGGGCATTTAGAACCAAGGTTAGGTCCAGAAATATTTCCAAATTTTTTGGCTTTCAAGAAAACTCAAATCCTATCCAGAAATCTTATCTTTTCTCTGTTTCAGTTTTGCTAACTAACAGCATTCTTATATTGGCTAGAATAAACCTCAAAAAAGTGGCCCACATCCAGTCCATTTCTGGCTCATCTTACTGATATAGTTTTGCTGTCTTCTTTTTTTCTTCTTCCTTTCTGGGACTGATAAGGATATCAATGGATTTTATCTATACAATGACATCACCTGGAATACTCCCAACTCTCCAAAGTTTAATATACAGTATTGGTTAAAAAGCATGGAAGATAAGAGATACTCAAAGAGCTCCTATAACTTGAAAGCAAAAGGCTCAATTAGCAATTTCTCTGTCACAAACTGCCTCTCAGACCATCTCAAAATAGCATCCCTAATCTTCAGCTTGGAAAGCCTGAAACAAAGCCACACTCAATTATATCGAAAAGCTAAAAAATGTTGAGAAGCTAAGCAGAAGCTAAAGGAATGCTTTCCCTCCCACCAGTTTTCAGTCTAGTCCATTCCCTAAGGTGACCAACCATTCCAAAACCCAGCTTTGAACACAGAGGTTTATCCCTGCAATACAAATTCCCAGTTAAGGAGGAGGATTGGATTTAATTCCTGATACAAGTAATATAGTGGCTATATATATGGTCTTTAACAGCAGCATACATACTAGCCACTTGCTGGTTTTATACAGAATTGATACAGCATAGCTTAAGGAGCCAAATGAGATCATCCACAGTTTTTCTAATTTTAAGGAAATGCTGCTTTCTAGATTTGGATGTTTGATACCCAATGTTCCAATTTTTGGTGATTTTATTTCATTTTTATCTTGATATAATTCTGCTGTCTTCTTTTTTTTTTCTTCTTCCCTGGGATTGCCATCTGCCATATATCATACTTTTGACTTTTCATTTCTCCCAATAAAATATCCCAGAAGTAGATTTGTGATTCAATATATATCCCTCTTTTCTCTCATTATGCCTATAAAAGTTATGATAAATTATCTTGAGATTTCAGGTCATCTCTAATCATATTTCACCCTGCTCATAATATGAGAATCAAGCACACTTTTCATCCCCATGCATCCTCACAGGCAATATGGATGCCAAGTCCCTCAGCTCATCACTTCCTGATGTTTACTGAGGCTGCAATGTATTTTTCACACTTATTTGATCAATTCCTTTGTCTGTTTTGGTATCCAAAGCATCCATTTATGCTCATATACTTCAATAATCAGATAAGCATTTCTCTTCTGCATGTGTCATAGTGAAAGGCAATAATTCTTAGAACAAGACAACATAGTCAATCTGTAGTACGTTGTTTAATTAATGTTTCATGCCTTCTAAATGTATGCCCCTACTCCGCCCCAATAAATTATATCTGGGCCTATTTCAACCCATTCCAAAATAATATAAACAGCAAGAATGAAACTGATATGAATTAAATGAATATGAAATGGATATGAATTAAATGAATGAAATATTTTCCTTCCATAATAGCTTTAAATATATCTGGTAAAAATGTCAATTCAGCAAATTGCCAATACATTAAAAAAAGGCAACTTAGCTCTTATCTGCAATGGATGGAATATTAGATTACAGAAAAATAAAGGTGACCAAATAGTTTGATTAAATCTCACTGAACTGTGAAACTGCTTTTAAGAATCGGATATATGAGTTACAAAGACAAGTATGTTTTTAACAGAACAGAGAACAATCAGTTGGTGGGCATGCTAATTACTATTATTAGGCTAAAACATCAAAGCTTAAAATCTTAAAATCAAAACATTGAATCTCAAAAACAAAAACAGAGACAATATTCACCAAAAATGGTAAAGATGTCAGCTTAAGATTTATTTATTTAGAAATTTTTTGACTATTTACCGCAATAAAAACAATGATTTAATTTTTTTAATAATGGTTTCCTTAGCACGTAAAAATAAGGAAGAAAATGAGTAACTCCCCTAATGCCACTTATTTAATGTGTTGCTCATACACTGCATTTCTCTTAGCTTTCTAGCCAGCTTGATAGGTCAATATATTCAGCCTAAAGATCTAACATCTGTCTCTTGGTCTTTCCTTAGCCATAAAATTACTAACCAAATCTAGATTCATTTCAAAATTACCAGATTGCCCAGCCACTTTATTGCAGATTAATTCTGAACCCCATTTCCCAAAGGACCCTGGTATTGAAGTGCTTCATTGAAAAGTAACTCTCCTGTTTTCCATAACTAAAATATAAATGGTCAATTACCTGCCAAAAGCTTATTTCCCCATGCGATTTGCTTGTATGAATGTTATTTACATTAATTAATATAATTATAAATAATGCCATATATATTTATGCACTATCCAAATACATTTGTGCATCTGCTTCCCACTCTGTGCAAGACTCTATTGGTAAAATATGAATTTCCCTTCTCTCTGTGGTTTATTCCCCCAGTCCAAAATCTACCCTAAATGATTTGTTTTAGACTTTTTTTCCCATTGTAGTACGATCTTTTTCCCCACTTGATTCTGGATCTTTATGGAAAAAGAAATGACAGAATTTTCAAATAAGCTTTTACAGGTATCAGGAAACACAAAAATGCCATAAATAAATTGCAGACAAAACCATTTTGATGGGGAAAATTCCATCTTTTTCCAAAGAAGACAGGCTATGTACTGTGTACCTGCTATCCATTGCTTGACAGGTATGTACACTAGTAAAAGTGTAATTGAATAATTAACTCATATAGTTAATCAATCGATATCTTTTTTAAGCAGTTGACAGCTTTATAATTTGATACTTTTCATTCTGCTTATCAGCTAATGTGTTTATTGTAATTCAAGCTTTGACTAATTTTAGCAATTCATTTTCTTTTTCATTGACACTGAACAAACATGGTACTTTCTCATTGCATGGCCCATACCTTGAATTAACAAACCTGATTCCTGACACACTTTGCTGAAAATAAACTTATAAAAGTAATATTATACGACCCATGCACTGATTGTAGTAATCTTTTTAGCACTGAAGACCCACTGAAGTTGACTAACTATACCAAGATAGGCATAAATCAGTGGACATGATATGGGATATATTCAATTATGAGGATAAAGGTTCATTCTCTGAACTTGTAGATTGGTTTCCAAACATTTTGTTACCAGATTCGATAACATCTTCAACAGAGTTTAAGGGATGTCAGTGTCAAAGTTCTTCTGTTTATAAGGACTTCATGTGGTCAGTAGATCTTGTGATGGGTCAGGTGTGAGTCATCAATGGGAGTCTTGTGATGGGTCAAGTGAAGGAAGGTTACATCAAATGAGGATCATTGGGAGGTGAAGTGCTGGTTGGGTGGGGCTTGCGTGGGTTGGTTGAGGATCGGTACTATCACTAGTTGGCTGTGGGGTTGATTTGGATTCCGAGGGGTTCATAGGCTGGTTGTAGGTCTATGTATCTGTTGTTGGAATTGCTTGTGGAGTGCCAGGCTTCGATGAACTCACAAGCATGGTGGATGGTAGTGTGGTCAATTATTTTTGTGTGGCTCCAATCAAACTGGTGCTGGTGTATGTCAATAGAGAGTAGGATTTGGGATCATGGCATTTGACTGCCAGCCAGTCTTTGTGGATCCTGGTTAATTTAATTGAAATGATTTGTCCCATGTAGAATTGGTTGAAATTGTTAAAGTTACAATATTAAATTATTATTATGTTCTGATAGATTTTTTGCAAATCATTTTACATAGAAAAAGATAATGCTTTTCTTGGACGGAACTCAAGTCCTGTTGGCTCCATGGACATGCCATTTAGTTGTCTTGGCAGATATAAGAGGTTTATCATTGTATTCCTTCAGATTGATTTTTTTCCAACTTTCCAGTCTAGATTTCTCTCCCGGAATTTTCCTTCCAAGTAACAATAAGTGTTGTCTTTTCTTACCTTTTTAATGGGCACACACAACAATGCAACACTTGTCCTATTCAATGTTCCTAATCAGAGGCATCCACCTGACCCACTTTTATCATTTGTCCCCCACTTCCCACACTCTGCTTTTTCCAGTAGAAGATATCCCTAGTAGAAGAGATTGGACAATCATTTGTTTAAAATTGTATAGAGATTTCTGCTTGAGCAGGGGGTTGGACTAGAAGACGTTGCAAATTCATTTCAATGCTTCTATTCTATTCCATTCCATTCCACTCCAAGTACTTTCTATCTCAAACTTTATTCTTGCTTACAGTTGATGTGGAGATGATTTGCAAGCCAGAAAGGATTTCAGTTGTCAAGAGTGTCACCACTAATTATTCATATGCTTCTAATAAAAATGTAGGATGATATTGCTGACTGGAGAGAAGGAGGTTATGACAGTCAACAAATTTAATTTAATTTAGGCTCAAGGCTCTTAGAATGACTGAGAAAGAAGAATTAGAAGGAACCCAGGACTGCTCAATCCTCAAGACTTCAGCTATGGGGATCTGCTTTTTTATTGAGCATAAGAGTTAAAAAGTATTTTACAGCCCAGTCTTTCACAGTAAGGGAGATGATCATTACTCCAGCACATCAGGTCAAAGCAAATACAAATAAAGAGTAAAAGATAAATACCAGATGGATTGTGGGACTAGTCATGTATCTATTTAAATTAAATCCATTTCTACAGTGTATATTTTAGGCTGATATCCTTAAGGTTTGGCACTCTTATGAAGTTACAAGAGTTTTGTTTAATGTTTGAACAATTTGAAGGACCTAATCTATGATGAGTAAATGAAAACTCTTCTAAAATTGGATTTTTTCAAGGATCAATCAACTTTTTTTTATCTCTCTTTGACAGGTTCTTATTATCTTATTTACATGTTTGTAGCTTCACTTTACATTTGGAGAGATCTGAAAATGTAACCGCAATAGATGAATAAATTAGATACAAGATGTACTTCTTTTTCCTACTTTTCCCAGTACTCTGGGTTCCAACTCTCATTACTCTGAGGATAAAATAAATTATATACAGACATAAAATTAGTATTTCATGTAAGGATTTGTCATAGTAGGGTTTATTTTAATAGATTTTTACAAGACTACTTATTTAGCTTAAATATTTGCCTCCTGTGACCTTGGATATTGTTCTTTAAAAAACTCATTTAAAAATACTACCAGTGCACCTCTTTGGTTAAGTATATTTGGCTTAGAATATTTTATAAACTGAGTGATGTTTCGAAGTTGACACTGAGTTGTAAAATGTATCTTCTTGTATCTTCTGTATGAGATACTAAACCTTTTCACTAATGCAGTTTAGCTAATGAAAAATATGAATAAGACTGGGTAGCAAAGATTTAGACCATTCTAAATCAAATTGTAATAATTAAGAAGTCACTAGGTCAACTGCATGTGAATAATATTTGCTAATGAAAATTGGTTATAGTAGTTTTTTTTGCCCCTTCAGTGAAATGAAATCTGGTAGGAGTTTTAAAACAGACGTGCACTAGCTCATTTAAATTTCAAGTTTAATTAAATAAATATTTATATTACTCAAACAATTTAAATATATAGTGAAATATAAAGAGAAAGAGAATTTATAGAGAATCTATAAATGCAAATAACAGTGTTTTGGGAACATATTGATTAGATGATTTGATGAAATTAATTAATATAATTTAATATTATATGGCTGTAGCAAACCAAGTGATTATAGCCTATGCCATTATGCTATGGATAAAATCAAAGGAAGTAGAGGTATAAATCAAGGGAAGTAGAAGTGTAATGGAAACTTAGAATGGGAACTAAAACTAATTTATTTTTGCAGAGTTGGCTGTAAGTAAACAAACAAATGTTATTATGGTCACAATGGAAGAAAGTAACTGTAGCCTTCCTGGTAGCCCTCAAGCTTGGTTGTTTGCTTGCAGATGTTTCATTACTCACTGTTACCTCATTGGGCAATGAAACATCTGGAAACAAACAACCAGGCTCAGGGAGCACAAAAACTCTATGTTATGGTCATTTTAGCAAGATATATATGTACATACAGGTAGTCTTCATTTAGGAACCACAACTGGGATAGCTCTGCTTAACTCTGTCATTAAGCAAAGCAGTAAAGTAAAGCCCTAGCTGTGCTTAGGATCTTACTTCAGGTTTCCATTGCTTTTCAGATCTGGGTAGGTTGTAAATGCAAGGATTGGACATCTTTTTAAAAAAGATGAATTTTATTATGGTTTATTATAAAATAAAATATTTTTTAAAAGGAATGAATGATGCCCTCGTCATCTCCCGCTTGGACTACTGTAATGCTCTCTACATGGGGCTCCCCTTGAAAAGTCTCCGAAGGTTACAGTTAGTTCAGAATGCAGCCGCGCGGATGATCATGGGCGCCCCTCGGGACGCCCACATAACACCTCTTCTCCGCTGGCTGCACTGGCTTCCTGTGGCCTTCCGGATTCGATTCAAGGTGGTACTAACAGTTTTCAAAGTGCTCCATGGCTCGGGACCTGGATACTTACGGGATCGCCTACTGCCACCAACCACCTCCCGCCGCCCAGTACGCTCCCACAGAGTCGCCATGCTCGGGGTACCACCACTGGATCGCTGTCGACTAGCGGCCCCGAGACTACGTGCTTTCTCTGTGGGAGCCCCATCCCTCTGGAATTGTCTCCCCCCGGAGATACGAGCCATGTCAGACATCCTAACCTTCCGGCGCGCAGTTAAGACCTTGCTGTTCAAACAAGCCGGTCTAGCCAAATAAAATCATTGGGGTTTATATTTTAAATTTTTAATAAGGGTTATTCTTAGCCATCTTAGATTATTTATTTGATTTTCACTTCTGTTATCTGTATTATCTTGTTTGTTGGATGTACACCGCCTCGAGTCCCTTTTTGGGAGAGGGAGCGGTATAGAAGTACAAATAAATAAATAAATAAAAAAGGGGGAGGAAGAAAAGAAACTGGTCATATAGTTATTTTTTTTAATCACTGTCATAAATGAAAGGTCAGTGAACAAGTCAGTCAATAAATGAGGACTACTTGTACTTCCTATAAAGCCAATATAGCCAGAATGGGATAAAGTTTGGGGCAACCCATTAAACAGAAATGACATCAGCTGAGGATCAGATAATAGGCATAGGAAGCATAGGATTTATGAATAAAAATAGTATTTAAAATGTTATAAACCATAATCATTTTGTTTATCTGCTCTGTTTGGATCAATGTCATTCTATGGAAATGCTAAGCTACTTATGGAAGGAGAACTATATTCTGCATTATATGCTGCATTTATTGATTTTAACCCTGCATTGTTTCTAGAACAAAGACATTGGGCAAATTTAAAATAATGCTAAAATAGACAAATGTAATCTGCTAATGTACAAACTCCATGAAAACTCTAGAATAGAAGTAGTGTGCAATGCTTTGCAACTGAAAAAGGGATAAGATGAGGAAGCATCTTGGCTTCCCTGATATTTTTTTTGAAAATCAACTCTGTTGTTACCAAAATAAGTAATTCAGAGCATCATCCACAAAGTTATCAATATGCATATTGCAACTTTACTGTCTACAGATAATGATTCAATATTCCTATTGCAAATGCCAATTGAATTAATATGAATGTTGAAGAGCATTAGATTTACTGTTTTGAGGAAGCACTTGAGAACAATTATACTCAAAATAAATCCTTTTTGCAAAGTGACCTACAATATGTGCCTACATGTTAAATGGTCAAACAATAAAGCAAGTTAAAATCTTACATAGATTTCATATAAGTATAAAAGTATTATATAAGTAGAGTATAGTTTTTGAAAGGTCTGGGTTGACCATTTATCTTTTGTTCTGTTTTTGTATCCATGGTTTTTCCATTTCTTTTCTTTGAAATCTGTATACCACGCAGAGTTGCTGAGAGGCTTTAGAAATTTGAATTACAAATAAATACAGTACATATTTTATGTTATACTTTTATACACTGTTGTTATGTTTCTCTCATCACTTCCTTTTTTATATCCTGAAAATTACCAACTAGTGTAGCTTTCCTTCACGTGAACATTATTTTAATTCACCACCCTCCTCATTTTGATTGTCCTTTTATGCAATTTTCCCATTTTACAATACTGTATTCTTTTCTTAGTTACTATTTCTGACAACAGTATGACTCATGTTAGCTTTGGGGTTTCATTTCAAATTAAATCTAAAGTCCCATCACTTCTGATTTATTCCATTTCCAACCATGAAAGGCACATTTAGTTGAGAATGTTACTTTAAAAGAGTGGTTGTGTGACTCAAAGCGTAGGCAAAAATATCCAGGGCAAATTGGGATGTGTATGTGTATATAATTGAAAGACCCAGCTCTCTGGAAAAGGCTCTAATGCTAGGAAGGAAAGAGAAGCTGACCACCAGCAGCATGGATGGACATAGTTACAGTGCTGATGGGTGCACTGTTACAAGACCTGAAAGAGCAGGTTAGGGAGAGATCAAACAAAATATGGTAACAAAAATCTGACACAAACTTGATGCATATTAATAAACGTGCATGTGTGCATGGATGAAAGAAAGAAAAAAAGATGGACCCAATTCCACATGTTATTTTCCTTCAGAAGACAACTTGAAGGCTGAGGAATTTGGAGCTTCAGGTGCTAAGCCAAGCCCTGTTGGAAAACCGAGGAAGATTCCATTATTCCTGATTCTGATGTTGAAGGTTTGAACCAAGAAATAAAGGCAAGACATCCTGGAGTGGGGCGGGGCAGAACTAGTAGAGGGCCAGAGTATGACAAAGTGTGGAAGACCTTTGATGAGAGCTGAAGTTTGATCTTTTCTTCCTTCCTATTTAAAATCTACATGTTAAAATGCACAATCTGGAGGTCTTCTTGGACTCAGAGTTCCTGCTGGAAGAGCAGGTGGCAGTTGTGACTTTCAGGTTATATGCCAGTAGCAGTCATTCCTGAACTGAGTAGACCTTGTTCAATGTCATTCATGCCCTTGTGATCTGTCTGGATTTCTACAATTAATGGGATGCATCTCCAACAGAACTGAAGCTTCAAGCTGGGAAATTTCTAATTTATGCTAACCAACATCTATCAGTTTTCATTCCATCTTCCGAGAGAGTCATTTATTTTTCAAAATATTTCAGGCGATTAAAATCTTTGTAACAGAAATATTTATAAAACTTCATATCCCAGTAGATCACTACATTAAACAAACAAAAATGTCCATAATTGGTATGGAAGCAACTTATTTCCTTGATCTTTTCCACATATGATACCTAAACAAACTAGCCATTTTTTAATATAATGAATAAAGCCCAATTATTTCTTGATATGTTTAATATATATAATTGGTGCTCATTACATAGCTTTTGAGAAAGCCTACACCTTGTTAAAATATTTACAAAGATCCACTATCTCCAAATAAACAACACATGCAGGTTAGGTAATCTAGCCTTTTCACTTTCATATTACAAACCTTAATTTATTTGTTCCAGCTTTGTACCTCGAAATTCGAGCCATTGATAGAGGAACTGATAAGGTATCCAGCCAACGCTTCTCATATTTTGGTTCATTAGCTGTGGGTGAAGAAGGTGATGATGGTGCCTGACCAGAAAAATAAAAAGTAACAGTAAATACAGATCTCATTACGTAAAAAACACAACTATTTGTATGTGGATATGCTAATTTTTAGGGTAAATAGAATACAAATAATAACACTGTTTAGAAAATTTAGATTGCATAGAAGAAATAACCATTTCTTTGACCATGAAATATTGGTGGGTCATTTCTCTCTATTTGATGCACAATAATGCCGTTTTATTTTTTTTAAATACATAAACCGTACACCTAATTGGAAATCCATTTTATTCTCAATATCTTATTTACTTCATAAACATGACAATGATTGCAAAATTTTAACTTGCTTTTTTCAATATTTGCAAAAATAGAATGAAAATGTGCATAACATATATTGATGAAGTTGATCTTGAAAAAGTTAAGCAGATTCCAGTTTGGTTAGTGACTGGTTGGAGACCTGGAAATCCCAGGGCTGAAGTCTAGATTGGGAAGTTGAAAAAACAAGAGAACAATGGCAAACTGTGGCCATGTTTTTGCCAATAAAATAATATAGATACATTGAGGTAATCACCAGTAGTTGAATATTAATATTACTTGACATAGGAATAACTTTATTCTCTCTCTCCCTCTCCCTCTGTGTGTGTATATTTGACTTTTATTGGTTTTCTTTTGGAGTGGATGGGAAGGTACAGTAAGGAACATGATGCAGCATTAGAATTCCACTGCTATGACTTGCTTCATTTCCTACATAACAAGTGAATATGCATACTTCAGAAAACTTGCAGAAAATAACCCTTTTCAATGAATGATTCCTGTTTTCTTAAGTGTTGTCTCTCATGACATGGTAATGAATATATTTCTTTTATAATGGAGATCAATTTGAAAAGCTGTGCTCTGCTCTTCTTTTTCCTTGAAGGTATGAAGGATTGCAAGGATGTTTTTTAAACATTCATCTAAGAAAGAGTAAGTGGTTAATTTAAGGAGTTCTCTTATTAGCCACTGAAGAATGAACTAGGTACACAATAAAAATAAGAAATAATTTTGGCTAGGGATTTTCAAAGCCCCAAAGAGAAGAAACTAATAGGCAGGCTTTTCATAAACGTATGAAAAACACTACCTTAATAATCAATCATACCAATATTAAAATTACAGGATTGAGTTACAGTCTTTCATTACAGAACATGAAAAATGTCAGTTAAGATCTTTGAAGTTTCAAACAAAACTGCGATAGATTATAATAGTGCACAATTATAACTCACTGGGTCTGGGAAATAGCATCTTTAATAGGATACAGAGAAAAAAATATCCTTAGCTGAACACAATCCTGGTTTATCCGCCATCAAGCCTCTTTTTCTGAAACACATCAATACCAACTTTCTCCTTTTCTTTGTTCTGTCAAGTCTCTTTTCACACTGTGTTGTGTTATTCAGCATTGTACTCTTTACACTTTGAAGTTCTCCTTTAGAATTAGGCCTTTTTACCATACACCAAATGTGTACTATCCTCTCCACTGTTATAACCATTTTCTTCTTGAGACCCATGCTTTCCAAAACACTGTCAGTATAACTTAGTAGCAACCTGAATAAAATTAACTGTATTAACCTAATCTTCTATTTTTTTATTCTTAGACTGCAACCATAAATCTTAAAGATTATTTAGTAATGCTTATCCTATTTGATTCCAACCTTGTTCATGTTCCATTGCTACCTTCTCTTTATATAAATGGAAAGAACAACTTTCTATGATGCATTTCAACTCTAAGCCAAAGGCCTACATGTACACTATGGATATAAACATCTGTCTCAGATATATCAAGACATGTGGTATCATTCTAAATAAACTCAATTCAGAACAATGATAAGGCATTCAGGTAATTCTTGAGAAACAGCAGGCCATTTAATGACCGTTCAAAACAACAACCGACACCCCAAAACTACATACAAACCTGTTTCAAAGTTATGACAGATTCAGTGCTCCTGAGCTCATTCACATTTGTGACAGATCATGGGGATGCTGCCGTGCCTGTCTTGTCCCCTCAACCCTCTGCAGCATTTAGGTTTCCCACCCCTCCCATGCCTTCCAGGATCCCTAAAACAGCAGCTGCTTTCTGCATCTATCAGCTGGCCCCAAGTAGGAGGCTGCAAAGTTCTCCTCCATCTCTCTAGTCTTTGGGTAGCTTGCATAAAAAGCAGCTTCATGACCAGCTTCCCAAAACCTTTCCCTTGCTTAATCTCCTCCCTCCTCCAGCCACATTTCTTCAATAAAACAAAAAACGCTGAAAGGGAAGAATCTGTTGAACTCTTTCAGTCCAGCCCCTATTAGGTGCTAAAGCTAAATTTGCCCTCTGCCCTCCAACCAATATCCCTTTTAAAAATCTTACCTTGACTCCAGGCTGAAGAGAAGAGGAACCAAGCGAGCAAGAAAAGAAAAATCTTTCTGCAGCTTTTTCCCCGTGAAGTAAAAAGAAAAAAAAAAAATCCCTAAAAGATGGGCCAGAAAATTGAGGACTCTGGGTCTTCTCAAGCTTTAGATCTGCCTGACTGCTTGCAGAGGCCAGTTAGGACTTAAAATACTAGAGCAGTAATGGCTAACCTTTTCATCGTCACATGCTGAAAGTGTGCATGCACACATGTGCTTGCACCCATAATGCAATGCGCGTGTGACCATCCCCGCCCTGCGCATGCAACCCTCCTCCCATGTGCCATGTGCCTCTGTGCATGCACGCATGATCCCCCCATGCACCCTGCTCCTGCGCATGCACACGTGTCTCCCTTGCACACATCTCCCGCCATGTATGCGTGGCAGATTCCTGACAATCTGCTGGCTGATGGGGAGTGCACATGAACAGTAGCTCTGTTCCAGATAATGGCTTGCGTGCCATAGATTCGCCATCATAGGACTAGACTGTAGACTGCCCTCTACAGACAGTCAAACACACAGCAAAAGTTTCAGTTTCAATTTCAGTTTTATTTAATTTATATACTGCCCCCTCTCCCAATTTTGGCACTCGGGGTGGTGTACAGACAGATTAAAAACAATACAATACAAGATATAAAATTTAAAAACGGATTAAATCAATGGCTGAAAGATTAAGACAATAATAAAAATAATAAAAACAGGGTAAATAAAAACAAATTTAAAACCTTCCAATATTACTAGGCCAGACCGGCTTGTTGGAAAAAATGAGTCTTCAATGCATGCCAGAAGGTTCACAGGTCAGGGATAGTCCGCATCTCCGGGGGTAACTCATTCCAAAGGGAGGGTGCTCCCACAGAGAAGGCCAGTACCCTCGGGGTAGCCAGCCAGCATCATCCAGCTGACCGCACCCCAAGGGGGCCCACAGGCTGGCGGGAGGCCGATGGTGGCAGAAAGCGGTCCTGTAAGTACCCGGGTCCCAAGCCATGGAGCACTTTATAGATGACCACCAACACCTTGAATTGCACCTGGAAGGCTACCGGAAGCCAATGCAGCTCGCGCAGGAGCAGTGTAACATGTGAGCTACGAGAAGCCCCCAGAATCACCTGCGCGGCTGCGTTCTGCACCAACTGGAGCTCCGGATGCTCTTCAAGGGGAGCCCCATGTAGAGAGCATTGCAATAATCTAGACGGGAAATGACAAGGGCAGAAGTGACCGTGCGCAGCATGTCCAGATCCAGAAAGAGCCGCAACTGGCAGATCTGTTGGACCTGATAAAAAGCCCCCCTGGTGACGGCCGTTATATGATCTTCCAACGACAGCCGTACATCCAGGAGGACACCAAGATTGCGTGCCCTCTCCATGGAGGTCAAAGTTTCTCCTCCCCACAGCCAGCGATGGAATAAGCTGGCTGTATCTGCAAAAGTTCCCACGTCCTCCATTTTCTGGCCCAACTTGCAGAAATGACTTATTTTTTTTAACTTCAGCAGGCTGCGGAAATATTTTCTCCCTTTGCTTGCTTGTTCCTTTAGTTTTCAGCCTGGAGTTAAGATAAGGTTTTTAAAAGGACAATTGGTTGAAGAGCAAAGTGAGAGTTTAGTTTTACCACTTACCAGTAATTGGGGGAGGAGTTCTACAATGTTTTTTTTTAATTGAAGAAATGTGGCCGGGGAGAGGGAGGAGATTAAGCGAGGGAAAAGTTTTCAGAAGCTGGTTGTGAAGCTGCCTTTTATGCAAGGGGTGGCTTCTCAAAACCTAGAGAGACAGGAGAGCTTTGCAGCCTCCCGCTGGCCAGCTGATAGGCACAGAAATTTAGGCTTAGGGATTGCTGGCAAGACAATCAGCTGTGCCAAGGCTGGCTTGAAAGACATCCAGAGGGGGGGAAGCATGGCATATATCTCATGGAGCCTGAGGCAGCTGGGCTAGTGCTTGCCTTAGGCCTCCCAGACACTCCCCACTTAATGACCCTTAACAATTCACTAGTGTGAACAGAGATGGCTGGTTTTTTTCATGAGGCAATTTCATTTAACATTATTTTGACTTATGACCCAGATGGGCAGACTCCCTTATGGTCGTAACTGGAAGACTATCTTATAGTCTGTGATCAAACAGTAAAAGCTGCACTTTTCCATTAGTAATTACTAGTCCCTGGCAACATAACCTCACAGTAACTAGAAGAATCATATAACATTTGCTGCTCTTTCATTACAAACTAATTTACATATGAGAGGCAGCTGCTTTGTTTGGCCTAACTGTTGAGCCAATCTTGCACCTTATAGTGTGTTCAATAGACAATGCTACTTCCCTATATAAATGCCCTTCCCTCACTTAACAAATGAATTCATGTGAGCAACACACACACACAAATGGAGGGAGGGAGAGAATTTTTTTCTAGCAGGGGAAATAATATATTTTGGTTAGAAAATGGGAAAAAAGAACCCATATGTCCAAAATTGGAATATCAATCTGTTGCCTCCAGCATGGGATAGAATAAGTTTGGAGCCCAGACATTATATTGGTGGATGTATTAGGAAGGGATGATCAAGGCACCAAGTTTTGGTCTCACTGTTTTGGGGGTTTTTAATCAGCCACCCAGAGTTGTGGTACATAAGATGGGTGGCCATACACACATTTTAACTAAAGAAATAAAATGAGCAAATATAACAATATTTGAGATGCCTTTATTATAAACATTAAATATTAAAAGAATGGATGACTTGAACTAAAAAAATTCTATCAAGGTGATTACTAGAACAATCAGCCTATGTAGAAACATATTGGTACTATAAATTCCGAATGTTAATTTTATCCTACTGTTTGTAAGCATTGAACTTTCTGTTCTTTCACCCCACAAAACTGAACGACTTGGTACAGAGGCCCATTTAATGTGCTTTAATATCAGAAATGTCATTATCATTTTTGTCTTCAAGTATGGAATGCTTACATGGGAAAAAAAATCCCTATCATTTTCAAATATATTTTAACGTTATTGCTATTCTGAAATGTTTAATCTTTGGAATGATCTGTGGCAAGTCTTTCTTCCCACTTACTGATAGTTTAGTTTTAACTTAACACTATTATGTAGAATATTTTCAGAAATCTGCAGTTTATTATGTAAGAATGCTATCTTCCATTTATTTACAATTATGATAGTTTCATATAAAAAAAACCTACAGAAAAACCTGGATACAATAGTAAACATATGTATTAGGCATGTATTAATATAGCAATAGAAATAGCACTTAGACTTATATATCACTTTACAGTGCTTTTACAGCCCTCCCTAAGCAATTTACAGAGTCAGCATATTGCCCTCAACAACACTCTGGGTCCTTATTTTACCCACCTTGGAAGGATGAAAAGCTGAGTCAACCTTGAACCTGGTGAGATTTGAACTGGCAAATTGTAGTCAGCTGCCAGGTACCAGAAGTAGCCTGCAGTACTGCACTCTAAACACTACACCACTATGACTCATATAAGTGACCAAGTAATCATAGGCATAAAAAATCCTGCTTCTAGAAAAATTCTGCCTACACATTATCATGCCTGGATGCCCTATGTTTACTGGGAATGTCTGCAACAATGGGGAGTTGTGTTTGATCAAATACATTTGCACTATTTTCCACAATATGATTAATAGGGCAGATGGAAATTAAATGTGCACAACTGTCTCTAGAATTTTAAGAGATGTGTAGGATCATATGCAGTAGAACAGTTATATACTGACTTTCCATTAGCTGTACTAATAATACTTACTTGATAAAAAAATAGAAGAATCTGCATTAATTGTCCCTCTCACCCGGAAACACATCTGATAATTTGGTATGTGAAGGTCCACCTAAACCAAAGCCTACAGGTTTTGTTCGGTTTAATGCCTTAACTTTATTACTTATAAATTTAGTATGTAAATATTGGACTTTAAAGTTATCTATAACATCCAGTAGTAAATATAACAATTTTTAAAAATCTGATGGGCTTCAAATTTATATTAAAATGTTAGCAAAAATTGAAAAAGAAATTAAAGATTGTATGTTCTTTGTATGATTTTAAAATTCCTTGGTTATATTGTTTTTCCTGAAACTATTTAATTATTTATTCCAATCAACATGGTTGAAAGGTGAAATATTTGCAGAAGTATATCATGTAAGTGAACAAACATTTCATTCAAACAATATTGTAGACGCAAACCACCTTCAATATTACTGTCTGTTCTTGATAATGCTTTTAAATAACAGCATTTCTACTAATAATGCAATAACTGTTTTGCAGTACTATAAATTAATTTTCATCACACTGACAGACTTTTGGAAATATATTCTGCCAATTTTTGTGAGTAAATATCTAATTGCAAGATTGCTCTGAAAATTTGTGCTGATAGGTGGTTTCTAGATTATCTATATTGTATTGTGCACTTAATTCTAATAAATAAAATGATGGAGAGTTAAATTTTAAGTTAATTTAGCTTGAGACCAAAAGCCTTAATATTAAAAAATATCCTGAAATATGCTTTTCCTTCATTTTTCTTCATTTCCAAAGTTATATTTAATTGTAAAGAAAAGGTTAAATAATCATATTGCTTGCAATATAAATATCCCAAACTATAATTAAAGTGAAAGAATATTGATATAATATTCACTTATCTATGCTCATTACTCTAAGGTGTCTAAATAACAACATTAAGACACTAAATATATTACAAGTTGTACTGAAATAATCTACTATATTAAAACTGAGAAGATGGTCTATATGATTAGATTTAATAATATGTTAAAATATTTAACTATTTCTAAATAATACTTTATGGCTATAGCTTTAGTTTCTTCATATATCTCTTCTTTAAATCTCTACTTTTTATTGCTTTTGATTACATTAGCAATATTATATTTTTAGTTATACTCAATCGTATCTTCTAGTTGTTATACTTTAGTAATAAAATATTTAAATGTTAAAAAGTACTCAAACTGTGATGTTCAAACTATATTAAACATTAACTAAAAGTATTTATTATTTACTATTTTAAATTAGTACAGTGAAGTAGTTTGAAAATCATTTAGCAGATTTCTCCCTGTTGTGGGAAAGCAATAACTCAGCTGCATGCAATAGTTTTCTCAACCAATTTTTTGAAGTTCAGGATTTTTGAAGTTCAGGGTCTTTATAAACTCACTTTTTTCCAGATATATATATATAGTTTTAAAGCATTTTCCTGGCAATCTGTACTGTTCTTTATAGCTGGATTTTATTTCACAGATCCATATTTTGAATGAAAAAAAGATCACAATATAGGGAAATATGAAAACAGATGAATAACTGCATTCAAGTAAGACACTTTCATATTTTTTAAAAAGGCAGATTAAAAAACAACCACATATCCTCGTTCTCATAAACATGATACAAAACAAGAAAAACTAACAGATTTTAAATCCATGCCTTGTATTAATATTCCACAAGTACCACAGCAGCGCAGGAGATGGAATGATGATTCTCTGAAAATGCCAGAGTGGGTTGAAAAAAGACACACACAGGAAATAAAATATCCTAAAGTATACACCTGAAATTGATGCCATTTCTACTATTACTTGTTTTTAATTAACATTTCTTAATCATCTCATCCATCGATTGGGATTACAGTTTAATCTGGTAAATGCAAATTTGTATATTTATGCTTTCAAAAATCAGCTTAAAAGATAGTACTTTCTTCGCCAGTATTTGAATCATGGCTTCTGTTTTCAAAAAAATAATCAATTTTCCCTGGATGGAAACTTTTTGTATCTTAAAAAAAGTACCTTATAACTTTTTTTACACGGTGAGATGAAATACAAAGTCTTTTGTTGGCATTCCTGTCCCTTGCACCATGTAACCCACCTACGGTATAAGGCATCTTGTGTGAAGTGATGTAGCACATCAGAGGATTCAAGTTCAGAGAACTAAAAGACAGTGGCTTTTTCCAAATAATCAGCATGCTTTTTGCTCTCTTCCATTTTCTTCAGTTTTGCTCCAATTCTCTCTAGTCCCATCCAGGGAAAACAGAAATATGTACACAGTGAGCAGCCATTTTTCTCCATAAGTTGAGCTGTGATATCAGATAAACAGAGGCATCTGTTGTACAGTCCGATGGTCTTCATTGCACTCGCTTTCATATATACTGCCCGAACAAGTATTCTCTTTCTGCCTTACAGCTCAGTGCAGTGATAAAGTCTGTTTACAGTATGTTACAATTTAAATTAGAGAAGCAAATTTTTAAAGAACTGTAAATACATTATGTAAGAATGATTCATCACAACGTACATACGCATATGGTTCCCATTTAGCGCCTGCCTCAGAAACCAACCATTTGAAAATATAATGGCAATTAATCATAATAAATGGTATAAAAATTATTTTTGATCAATGTTTGCATTTACAATCAACTGTCTGCACCTGAGACATATATTGGAGTGAGTAAATGCTGGCATTGTTGCATTCTGTCTGTCTGCCTGCCTGCCTGCCTGCCTGCCTGCTACCTACCTACCTACCTACCTACCTAATTTATATAGCCATTCACCTCACAAAAAAAGTGACTGGGCAGCTTTTATCTATATGAGGCAGAAGCAACCAGTGATCCTCTTAGTGTGTGTTTTTCTTTTTCATGTGGTTTGCTTAAGAACCATTTGTGGTTGCTAAATGAGGACTAGCCTCAAGCAGCATGTCCCAATATAATGTCTTTCTGGATTGAGTCCAATTCAGAAAAATAAAAAGCCTAGTCCCAAGACACTGATGTAAATGAAAATTGGTACAGGCAATATGATGATTAACAAAGTAATCCAGCTCAACTTTGGGTGACTAAAACTGACACATTCAGGCAATTTTCTTAGCAAGTTACGGAACAGGTTTGCAACTGCTTTCTAACTGGATTTTTTTTTACTTCCCAATAAAGACTGCAATATTGGTTTCTATCCACATATTTCCCAGGCCTGATCCTGCTTAGCTTTCTAAATAAGGCAAAGTCAGTTATGTGCTGCCATCATAGCTAGGTTATTAATAATAATATTAATCTACTTACTGTATTTGTTGAGTTTCCATTTAAATGTAAACCACTGTCAAAGAGAGGGGAAGAAGCACGACTACTGTGATCACTTGATGGTCCAGGGGAACCTGAAATGGTTTTTTTTAAAAAGAAATATTTTCTTCTATGTTTGAGTTTATTACCGTAGGTTGTTTTAGAAAAAAAAAAACATCAAATGCATGTAAACAGCTTGATTTGTTTATACAAGTAAAGGAAAATATATGATTTAATTAATTTATGTCTTACGTCAAAGATATAAAGTTGGTATTGAAGCTGAGGAATTAAGAGTTTGAAATGCTTAACCGAGTTCAATAGTATATATCCCTTTTGCTATAGAACTCAAACTTTAGCTTATGGAAACATACGCCAAATACCTGTACTTCATCTTAATTTCTACACCAGTGGTCTAGAAATTACACCTATAAAGAATGATTGAAGAATGGCAACATTTTGATCTCATCAAGTCAAGAGAAAACCCAACAGCACTTTTTAAGTAAATGAAATAATGCAACCCTGAAAAAGACCAAGACTGGTTCTTCATCATTCGATAGGCCAGAACAAGAAATAATATGTTTAAATTACATCAAAGCAGATTTTTTTAATTTTTATTTCTATCCTCTGTCTTTTTAAAGACAGAAGCTGGTGCAACCATTCAGGAAGAAATAAGTATTCAATTTTATAGCCTTTTGTTATAAAGGTCAATTCTACACAGGGACTTCTTCTGATATTATTGCATGTCAGCAACTACATGATCCAAAAAGCACTTTCTACACTTTATTTTCATCTGTTACTGATTCGTTTTTCCTTTATCTTTAATATTACTTTTATTTATTTTACCAAATAAACGAATCACCCTAAGGTCTCAACAAATGTAGCAAGACAGCAGTTCAAACTCATTCAGTAGCTTGTAGCTAAAAAGGCAATAACAGTCAGCACTTCAACAGAATATCCCATCTTTTGCAGGCCTCCAACTTTAATAATAAAGTTACTGGACAAATTGCAACTAGAGTACTAGACATTAATGGACTAAATATTAAACACTATTGGATAAATTACAACTGGGATACATTCTCTGACAACCATTTTGAGAAAAGAGGACAATAGTGACACCGTACTGAAAATTCAGGCCAGAGGATTTGTTTTGGAGACTTATTCAGAGAAGTAAAAGGATAATAGATTTCTAATTGCAGTGCCATTCTCACAATTGGATTAAAAAAATATTCTGAAGGGACTTTGTGGAAAATTGCAGCATTTACTTAATTCTGTACAATTGGGACTAAATCTATTTGTTTTTAAACTTGGATAAGGGGTGTATTAAAATCAAGCAACTTCAAATAAAATATATGACATATATCCAGTATATTGCAGTTGAAGAACTATTTCTAAAGCTTTTCATACAATATTGACAAAATGGTCAGTATTAATAATGATGCTTAGGATGGAACCTTTCCCAAGAGGCTACTTTTAATTCCTTACAATTAAATTCAGAATTTATGCATAGCTGTTTATAAATAAAGAGAGAGAAAATACTGAAATACTGTTTATCCTTCACTCTTTTTATAATTTTTCCTGTATTTTGAAAAGAAACATAATTAGCTTTAAAAGCTTCCAGCACAAATCAAGTTTCATAATGTTTTAGCAATTTCATACCAACTTTTACCCCAGTTTAATGGGTTATGTTTCTTGGGATATAATTATTAAAAATTAATTTGATGCAAAAATTATATAGAGACCAAAGTACCATTGCATTCAAAAGCAAAGTTTCACGGCAATCAGAAGTATACATAAGATGATTCACAATGACAGCATTATAGAAGTTAAAATCTTGATTCTCATGAAGCTATCACTTATGGTTCTGGGATAGATAATGCAACAGGCTGAGCATCTTTGAGATTGCTATAGATATAGATTCTGCCCATCAAATTTAAGAGCACAGAAGATGTGTTTGTTTGCTTATTTATTTATTGGACATATATGGCCACCTATCTCCATATGAGACTCTAGGCAGCTAACAAAAAAAATGCCTTCTAAACTCCTGTAGATATTGAAAAATGGTGACAGGAGGAACCCCCAAAGTAAAGAGTCTCTGTGAGAGCTCCCTTCTTCTGGAACAGCTTGTCTCTCAAGCAAGGTAGTAGGTCCAACTTTCCAGCCCTTCCAGAAGCTCATTAAAAATCTGGCAGGAATGTTATCATTAGTTTTCCAAGGATTAATTATAATTTTAACTGTCAATGTAAACCATATTTGTTGTATTGTACAATATTACCAAAGAAGTAGTGCAAGATTGGAAAATAATTGTGGACACACGGAGCCTATAGAATTGCCAAAATCAGGAACGATTGAACATCATCATCACAATACTGTTGTATTGCATTTTCATTGGCTGCAGCTATTACTTTTTTATATGTTTAAAGTTGGTTGACTGAAATGGTTTATAAATGTATAGATAATTCTCCATGGTGGAATCCAAACATCACAACAATCACGAGGCAGCGTTTTCTTCCAAGGTTACGTGGAAAACCCATTATAAAGTTAATTTCAAGAAACATGGCATAAGTTACCAAAGTGGATCTATTATGGCATAAGTTCACATGGTACATAATTCACATAGTTAACCAAAATATATTTTGGTCCAGATATTGCAAAAAGTATTTGGGAAGCACTGAATAGAAGCTGCTCACATATATCTATATACAGTGTGTGTGTGTGTGTGTGTGTGTGTGTAATATATTATATATGTGTGTGTGTATCCTATAAATAAATATCCTACATTTACAATGTTGCAAGTATATTTGGATAAATTGGGAAAGAGATAGTGATTACATATACAATATATTTTAAGAAAATTGCACATGAAAATAATTTTCAATTTATTTTTTTGAAAAAATTACCATTATGCTAAATTGGGCAGACTGATGACAAAATAAAAATAAAACTGAAACAGAATAGGTACACCTCCTGACTCTCCTTCAGCCTCCCTCAATTCTCCCAAATTTGTTCTAGAATATTAAGAGGGATGCAATTATGAAAATGCACAGTATATAAAAAATTGAAAATTTTCTGTTGCTCCTTTTTTATATTTCTTAGTGGTGAGTCTCTTTTAGGATACATAGCTTTTCAATAATTAATATTTCTCCCCTTATTTTTTTATTTGTTAATTTGTCAATTGCTTACAAGATAATAGATATAAGTAAAACATAGTTATGAATACATGGATACATATAAGAAAAATTAAAAAGATAAAAGAAACAATAGGACAGGGACGGTAGGCATGTTGGTGCGCTTATGCACTCACCCTACAGACTTCTTAGGAAAGGGGTGAGGTCAATAGTAGACAGTCTAAGGTTAAAGTTTTTGGGGTTTGGGGAAGAAACCACAGAGTCAGGTAAAGTATTTCAGACATTGACCACTCTGTTGCTGATGTCGCATTTCCTGCAATCAAGTTTGGTGCGGTTAACCTTGAGTATGTATATATTGTTTGCTCTTGTGTTGTTATGGTTGAAGCTGAAGTATTCATTGACAAGTAGGACATTGCAATGTATGATTTTATATACTATACTTACATCGGACCAAAGGCGGCATAGTTCTAGGTTTTCTAGGTCTAGAATTTCGAGTCTGGTGGCATAAGGCATTCTGCAACGAGTAGAGGAGCGGAGAACTCTTCTTGTGAAATATTTCTGCACTTTCTCAACTGTGTTAATATCAGATACGTAATGTGGGTTCCAGACTGATGAACTGTATTCGAATATTGGTCTAGCAAATGTTTTGTATGCTCTAGTTATTAGTGTAATATTACCAGAGAAAAAGCTATGTAAGATTAGATTAACAACTCTTAATGCCTTTTTGGCTATGTAGTTACAGTGGGCTCTAGCACTTAGATCATTAGAGATCAGTACTCCAAGATCCTTGACAGAGTTTGAATCATCAATAAGGTCTTGAGTATTCAGTCTGTATTTTATTTTCTGATTTTTTTTGCCAGTATGTAGGACAGAACATTTATTTGTTAAGATTTGAAGTTGTCATTTTTTTGACCATTCTGATACATAGTCAAGGTCTTTTTGAAGGGTAGCAGTATTGTCTGTGGTTTTGAATAGCTTTACATCATCAGTGAAGAGAATGCAGTTGCTCTTGATATGTTCACAGAGGTCATTTATGTAGAGTATGAAAAGAGTTGGTCCTAGAACATTGCCTTGGGGGACACCACTGTTGATAGGTACAGAATTTGATAGGACGCTCCCAATTTTGACATTTGTTCTCTGTTTGACAGGAATGCTTCTATCCAGTTATGCAGGAATCCAGAGATACCATAAGATTTTAGTTTTAGGAGTAGTTTGTCGTGTACCACTGAATCAAAGGCTTTACAGAAGTCTATGTAGATTGTGTCTATTGCTTTGCCCTGATCGAATTGTGTAGTCCATATGTTTTTGCAGTATAAGAGCTGCAGAGTACATGAATTTTTTTTCCTGATTGTTTATTAGGGAGTAGGTTGTTTGTTTCTAAGTGGAGAATGATGGATTGGTTAATAACTGATTCCATGACTTTATAGGTGATGCAGCATAAAGAGATTGGTCTGTAATTTTCAACAAGGCTGGGGTCTCCTTTTTTGAAGATGGGAGGACCGTGGCTTGTGACCATAGTTTTGGCAAGGAGCTAGTCCTGAAAGATTTTTCAAAGATTATGCTTAGAAGTTCAGCTATGGCAGTGGATAGCGTTTTTAAGAAGTAGACACATATTCTGTCCGGTCCAATACATAGAGATGGTTTTAGATTGCATAGTGCTTTTTCTTCTGTCTATTGTCTTCTGTAAAATCAATATGTATTAGATCATTGTAGTTGTCTGTGGTTCGACTAGGAAATACTGGGCATGATCCATTGCTGTTTACAAATACTGAGCCAAAGAATGTGTTAAAGAGGTTGGCTTTAACAGTGTCATCGTTGCAATCTTTACTATTAGGTCCTTTCAGGAGTGGGATGGACCTTGAGTTTTTTAGTTTGTTGTTTACAAAATTGTAGAAAGCACGGGTAGAATTGGTGCGTAGAAGGTTTTCTTCCTGTTTAATGTGATAATTGGTGCATTCAGTCTTTATCTGATGGCAGAAATTTTTGTATCGGCTTTTGAAGTTGGCAACTTGACCAGATTTGTTTTTCTGCCAAAGTGATTGCTTTTTGGATTGAAGCTTCCTTATTGTTATAGGTAGTTTGTTTTTTCTGGTTTTGGGAGTTGTTATTGGTACATATAGTTTGATGACTCTTTTGACTTCAAGTAAAAATATGTTGTAATGGTCTTCTACAGTATTGCATCCAGAAAATAGAAATTGCCAATCAAGGGATGAGAGATCATTGTTTATAAGATCATAGTTGCCTTTTTTGAAGTTATAATTGGGGATTCCATCGTTGTGATGATTTTTGTGTGGATGTATGTTGAGACAAAAGTCAATCATGTTGTGGTCACTGTTGGAAAAGGGTTCTTTAATTTGTATTCTATAAATTGAATTCAACGTATTGCAGAAGATGAGATCGAGGGAGTTGTTAAGTCTAGTATTGTTGGTTACTAGTTGTACTAGTCCAAGATTTGTTACTGCATTGTAGAAGGTTGCATGTGTGGGTTCAGTTGTACATTCGTTAAGGGTCCAGTTAATATGAGATAGATTGAAGTCACCAAGAAAGATAAAAGCGTGTGGGCAGGATGTTGCCCATGTTAGTAGTGTACTTAGTTTGTTTGCATGTTCGATGTCATAACCAGGGGCTCTGTAACATAATAAGAACTGAAATGTGATATTTAAGGACAGTTCACAGATGATGGTCTCAGGAATAACAAGCTCCTAGGTAACTTGGGTATTTTTTAGATGTAAGGACTTTTTATAGAAGATTGCAACATCACCTCCTCTACGGATTTCACGATCTGATCGTTAAACATGATAATCTATTACTGTGGTAATGGAGTCAGGGAGAGATGCGTTAATTCATGTTTCACAGACAAATATAATGTCAAATTTAGCCGTATTTAGTAAGAGGAGAAATTCAAGTATTTTATTTACAAGGCTTCTTGCATTGAGTAGCTTGTATTTAAGGTCAGTTGTGGTTGGAATAGAGGTAGTTAGGGGCATGTGTTCCTAGTTTTGAGTGATGTTGGATTGGATTATGTTTGTATGTTTGTGCATGTATATGTGTTATTTAAAAAACGGGGCATGTGTTGATCTATTGTCTTCCTCTTTAAAATAGTGCTCAGAATGTACAGCAATCTCTTAGTTTGCCTTTTAACTGACTAGGAACAATTCTGTTCAACATAGATCCTAGATATACCCATTAGGCATGGGGAGAGGTCTACTTCTAATTCTCAAGGTCACACTGTAAAAATTGGTAGGTCATCTGAATAGCCTGCTTAGTCACTAAAATTGACAGAATTTTATATTTCTTCTTCTATATGCTTTCTGAACCTGTCTCTTTCTCAAGCATCAGATCTAAGACAAAATACGAACATCCAAGGGCATATTTGCAATATATTCATGTCATGACAAAGCTGTTTAACACAATGAAAAAAGTGGATGCTCCACACCCTAACCCTAACTCTAAAAATAGAGTAACCTCCAAATCTTGGCCATGGATATTCATTTTCCCCCATCCTCATTTCAGAAGGCAACTGCTGCTACAGACAGGGCATGTTTTCAGGGTTCCAATAAATGGCATTGTTGCCAAATAAAATTGGTTTGGCAATTACTATGGGAGAAAGTAAATACCTCAAGTAACCAGGCCCTGTGTCATATGGGTCTTGGATTCAAGGTGCTGCCTTGAATCCAAGATACCAATATCAACTAGAATTTGTTAAAATATATCTTTTAATTTCAAAAAATGGGAAACTAGCAGATAAAGCAACATGCCAGATATTTCCAAGAATGTCTGATTTCTAAATGGGCAGCTACAGCCTAGTCTTAGATGAAGTGCACTAGGTATCCAGGAGAGAAAAAAAAATCATGTTATATGGGCATAGTAAGGAATGTCCTATGGTAGGAGTTTCCCTATTTGCTTACAATTCTCATAGTATGAGCTAATTGACAAGTGGCGTGGCTTAGTTTAGGTTATGGTAAACTTGAACATCGCAAGCTTTTGCTGATGAAACTGCATACCTACATACAATATAGGCAAGAAAAACTAAACTCACAGGTATAGACTAGGTGGTACCTGGCTCAAATGTAGCACCTGTGACAGGGAACTAGGTGTCCTAATAGACCACCACTTAGGCATGAGCCTGCAGTTTGCTGCAGCTGCCAAAAAAACCCTAAAGCAGTCTTAGTTTGCATCAATACAGGGATAATGTCAACATCACCTGAAGTGATAGTACTGCTTTATGCTGCATTGGTGAGACCATATTTGGAACACTACACCCAGTTCTGGTCACCAGAAAAAAAAGATTTTGATGTTGGTTCATGTATATCAACCAAAATATGTCTGTATATGTTGGTTATACAGATACTTCTCGACTTACAACAGTTCATTTAGTGACCGTTCAAAGTTACAGCAGTACTGAAAAAGTGACTTATCGCCATTTTTCACAACCTTTGCAGCATCCCTATGGTCATGTGATCAAAATTCAGGCCCTTGATAACTGGCTCATATTTAGGACAGTTTCAGTGTCCTGGGATGATGTGATGACCTTTTGTGACCCTCTGACAAGCAAAGACAATAGAGAAGTCAGATCCATTTAACAACTGCAGTGATTTACTTAAGAACTGTGGCAAGAAAGGTTGTAAAAATGGGGCAAAACTCACTTAACAAATATGTCTCACTTAACAACTTAAGAAATTTTGGGCTCAATTGTAGTCATAAGTCGAGAACTACCTGTGCAGAATATCAATCCAGGGAATCAGTTTAGATGTGCTATGCCTGCCATAGCCTAGTCGGTTGGAAGCTTACAAATTGCTATTAACAAATAAAGAAATATGAAAGGGGCAAAGATAAATTTTAAATAATACAGCATTTTGATCTACAAGCTTTCCTTAAATAAAGTACTCATGAAAGATGTATTAGGTATGAAGAAGTGTCTATTTGCTATGAGAAATATTGCACCAGAAAACATTTTACAGATATCTGTTAATTTCGCCTTACCCAATGGGAGCTTTAGAAATGATGGTGCTTCCCTGAGGTATTGAACAGTGATGGCAACTTCATCGCCAGCATTTCGCAGTAGTTGCACCTGTCAGTGTGATAAATAACAGCTACTTTATACCAAAGAACCAGCCGCAGAGAGCAAAACAATCTACATCAAAAAGCTGCATCTCACTAGATTTGTCAGAAATTCAATATTCAACTTTATTACTGGAATGAAGATTATCTTGAGGATCAAACCACAACAATTATAAAACTTAAGTATATCTACTACCAAGAAAGAGATGAAAAATTAAAAGTGTGAAAAACATTTTTAGTTCCTGCACAGCAAAAACAAACAAACAAATGCAATGCTTCAAAGCCATTTCTTACGTAACAGAAGACAATCTAGCTAAAGGAAAATGCTTTAATTTCAGTGTGGGATTGAACTAATCTAGCTGTATGCTTATATTTTTAAAATCCCAAATTTATGAGATTTAAAAGTTCTCCACTCTGGTTAGATTATTAAATTTTGGCAGAATCTACATTATGCTTCTGGCTGCATGCAAAGAATATAAGAATGCCGAGTTACAGTTTCCTATGCTATTTCCTATTCCTAGAAATTTAACATTTGGGAACAAAGAATATTAATATAGATTAAATATTAATGATTTGCCAAACATTTGAATATTAACCTGATAGAGACACATTCGCAGTGAGGTAAAATCAAACTCAGTTTGATTTCACACTAAATTATAGAGAAGTAAAAATAGTAAATACCCAAGTAGAAGATTCTTAATAAGCTACTTTATACCAAGTACATGTGTATGTGTGTGTGTATGTGGGTATGCGTATGTTCCCCCCCCCCATCTATACTTAATCCTTTATTTAAAAATAAAATTTCACTTTGAATTACTGGTCAGTAGCAAAAACAATGAGCACTTATGATAATATTTATAATATGACTAGTCCCATTCAATTGGCAGCAAGTGCTAGCCAAGTATCCTCACTTAATCACACAGAGTATGTTACTGCAAAATGTATTGTCTCATTACAGAAGGAACTTCTTTTTTTATTAGTAAAAAGTCCCAGTTAACATATCAGACCAAATTTGATAGCCTATCTTATCACTGCTCAACCAACTGTTAAAAGCAATGTTCAGATTTTAGATTTGCCTTTAAGATATGGGCAATCCAGGCTTATTCATGTCCATAACTCTGTCTCTTATGGCATTTCAATTGACTATGTGTTACACTTCTTAAAAGAACATCCAGATTTAGATCCAGAATAGTTACCTTGAAGTTCTTAAAATCTTTTCTGACTATAATTGCCTGAATCCCTACATATACTGTATATTGAAGTATTAGCTTCTTTTTGGAAGTTGCCTAGTATCTGGTATGATAGTTGTCCTGCAAAATGTTGTCATTTAATTAAAAAAAAAGCATAAATGAGGCTTCTGGATGAAAACATCTGGTGTATTTCCTAATATAAGGGCTCTTTTTCTCAAGACAGAGAGAAAAATACACACATTAAGCTAGGCAACCTGTGTTACTGGAAATGAAAACATCAATGTAATATAAACTATGAGACAGTACTATTATGAGGAAAGGCCCCAGGTGGACATCTATAAGATCTATATTTCTACAAAAAGAAAGAGGGATTCATAAAAAATGCAAACTCACAAAAAGAGTTAACAATGAAATAAAACTGGCATTTGAATACATGTATATGGACAAAGACCATCTGGGAAAACTATCATTATATCATCAAATAAACTAGTGTGGATAAACTGGTAATTCAATAGAATCCCGGTGCATTGATTTATCCCTTTATAGCAAGATAGGATAGGATATGATGGGATAAAACAGAATATAATTATTTATTGGCCAAGTGTGACCAGACACCCAAGAAATTTGTCTCTGGCGCATAAGCTCACAGTGTACATATAAACAGCAAGTCATAGGTCATAATCATAGTTTCAATCACTAATCATAAATTACAAACAACAATGGATAAATCATATGAAATCAATAGAAGATAGTAGAAAAGATGAGATGAGAAATGAGACAGTGCTGTGGAAATTAAGTGTTCATTAGAGTGATGGCATGTGGGGAAAATATCTTTATGTTTAGTTGTTTTGGCATACAATGCTCTATAGTGGTATCCTGAGGGGAAAAGTTGAAACAGATTATGTCCAGGATGTGAGGATTCTGTAGATATTTTCTCAGCCTTTTTTCTGATTCTTGCAGTATACAGATTCTCAATGGAAGGCAGGCTGGTTGCAACTGTTTTTTCTGCTGTCCTAACTATCTATTGAAGTCTGTATCTGTAGTGCTTGGTTGCTGTGGCAAACCAGAAAGTTATTGTGATACAAATGACAGACTCAATAATTCCTCTGTAGAACTGTATCAGCAGATCCTTGGGCAATCTGAGCTTTCTGAGCTGAGGCAGGAAGAACATTATTTGTTGTGTCTTTTTAATGATGGTTCTAATGTTAGGTGTCCATTTCAAGTCCTTGGAGATAATAGAAGTTCTGAAGGTCTCTACTATTAATCCTGTGTTACCTAATATTGTAAGAGGTGATAGAATAGGAGAGCTTCCTCTAAAATCTATTATCATCTCTACAGTTTTAAGAATGTTCAGCTCCAGATTGTTCCAGTTGTACCACAGGGCCAGTTGAACTACCTCTTGTCTATATGCAGACTCATTGTCTTGAATGAGACCAATGATGACTGATGTATCATCTACGAACTTCACTACTTTAACAGAGGGAATCCTTTGAAATGCAGCCATTAGTACTGTATATAGAGAGAAGAGTCATGGAGAGAGTACACACAGTTCTGGGAGGGCTACTGTGCTAATTGAACGAGTGTTCAATGTGATTTTCCCTAGCTTCATCTGCTACTTCCTAATCATTAGAAAGTGATCCATATACACAGTGATCGGGCACAGCTAGCTGAGTCAGTTTAGAGAGGAGAATTTCAGGAATGATGGTGTTATATGCTGAACTAATAATGTAATAATTTTTATTATATTGATTGAAAATTAAGTATCACCATGACTCTTTTCTGAACATTGCTATCTAAGTATATTGCTTCTTCAATTTGACTAGTTGATGGTCAAGTTGTTCATGTTAATTTCAACCCCACAAAGCCAGAAAATCAGTAACTAAGAACAGCATCTCGGTAATAATGTTATGAAATGTAACATCTGCAAAGCACAATTTCCCACCCCCTGCCTATGGCAACTTGGAAGCAGGTCAGGGAAGCTTCACGAGTTGACAACATAAAGGACTCAAACTTCACTAACAATATGAAGATCCTCATTACTTTTACCCATCTTATTCAAATGTAGATTGTGCACACAGTTTAGGATGTTGTTTGAGATCATGTGAATTTTTTATTTCTATTGGCAGGACTTCATTTTGGACAAAGAGGAGGTTTGAGGGAAAGTTATACTTGAAAAAGAACCATGTTGTTACTGTATTTGTAATTTGGCCTTCTATTCAATATTTGCTTTCTACAAGTCAACCTATGAGATAAATTTAATTAAAATAGGTTTGTTTATTTCTTTGTGGAAAAGTCCTCTGTTTTTATGAACCACCTTTGACTTCAAAATTATATTTTTTCAACAATTTCATTAACAATTTCAATATTATATTATATAAGTGAAATTACAAAAGATACATTAAAGAAAAATTGAAAAAATATTTTATTTAAAATAATAAAAAGGTGCAGAAAAAAGAAGAAAAAGATAAAACAATGAAAGTAGAAAAATAGATAAAGGAAACCTGCCCTTCATCCCCAGCAAGTATAGTTAAGATTAAAAACTTATCACTACATCCTAAAATAAATGCACTACACTACTTATGCACTTCTGAGCTACAAACCTTTGCCAATATGAACCAACCAAACTCAACTTAGAAGGTGCCAGATGTTGGTAGAAGGTGAGTTCTTTGGACTTGCAAATAACAAGTTTACACTTGTTTGGACTTGCAAATAAAACACATTTACAAACAGCAACTCAGAATAAATTTGTTCCTAAGTAGAACACTGTCTATAAAATCAAACAACTGTTCATTCCATACTTTCCAATGGTTTCTATGAACCCATCTTTAAAACCTCACCGCTTCCAAATAAACAGTAAAAGGTAGGGGTTATCAAAAATGACAATATAAGTATGACAAATTGTATCTTACACCCAATCTGAATCCAATCTTTTCCTTTGAACATATCCCCCCCTTCTTTCCTCTCTTTAAATAGTACAAATTCAATTCCACTCAAAAAAAAAAAAAACATTACCAGAAATAGCCATTGTCATCGAATTCCAATCCTGCCAAGATAACAATCCATAACAACCTTGATCAAATAAATTAATTTTATTTTTTTCTTATTTCTGCATACAGTCTATTACCATGTATTTCTATCATAACTAATCATAACTTCCCTTTGCAACATAGATATTCTGGGAATACTGACAATATTCCAACTTCAGAGTGAAATTGACTTAGCATTTCATAACTGGGTAAATTGCTAAAAATTTTAGTGGAATCGTAAAACTTTAATGGTTATTTCATGGAACTTGTCGGGTTAAAGAAATATAGTTTTCTTTTGCAAATCTGAATAATTAGATAGCAGTATAGAAATATGTGAAGTGCTTGCCTAAAAATGGAAGAAAAAAGTAAATATATCTATTTTCATCATTTTTAAACTTGCTGTATGTGAAGCAAATTGTACTGGATTAGTTTATAAATTGACATAAAGGATGCCAAGTTATAAGCTCAAGGGGTATGTTTTTTTCTAAAAAATATGACTTTGAGGCTGCTGGGAATTTGTTATTTGTGATAAGGAGTTGTCTTAACTAAAGGAATATTAGTATGCCTGAACATTCTTTTACCTGTGAGGAGATGTATTTGCTACTGATTTGTTGAATCATTTTGATATCTGTTTCTTTAGTTGCATTTTGTATTTTATTTTTCCATGATTCAATTGGGCACGTCTTTTGTATTCTGTGCAAGAAAAAGATTAAATAATTGTACATCTTTCTGATATTTTCCAAGAAAAAGGTCATTGATTTAATTGGATAATTCCTTTTGTCTGGATATAGATAGATTTCACCTGGATCAGGACCTCTACATCTAATTTAAAAGGGGAGGGGGAATATACCATGCAAGCTCTACAAGGGAAAAGATACTTTAACACAGAACAACTCCTTAAACCAATTGTGCCTTGATACTTGTGCAGCTGCACAGTCCTGGGAAAAAACATACCTGCTTTAAGTTGTTGCCTATAGATACAGTATGATACAGTACACTTAATTCAGTGGTAGGATTCAATTTTTTTTTACTACCGGTTCTGTGGGCTTGGTGGGCATGCCAGGGGAAGGATATCGTAAAATCTCCAGTCAGAGGTGGTATTTGCTAGTTCTCTCAAAAAATCTATCAAAATTTCCTCTACCAGTTCTCCAGAACTGGTCAGAACCTGCTGAATACCACCTCTGACTTAATTCACTTATTTGTGCATTCTGAACCATCTATTACAAATAATTTATCCTTCCTTCATCCCCCCTCCCTTTTCCAATCTATTTATATCAGATGTATTGTCTGTTACATTCTATATTTTTCAAAAGGTCTGTTCTCTTATCTCTTTAGCACAATAGGTATGACATGGCATTTTCAGCGATATAAGGAATTTAAATGTTTAATTCTACAAAGATTCCTTCTGTTCAATATCAAGTATAAACAGAGGGACATGGAATGCACATGGGATGAAGAAAATTAGGAACACTTATTTCACATAACATTGAATAAATTGGATGGTGCATTAAAACAATTCAGGTTTTTTTGGGGACAATTAACTCTAAATATTATGGGAATTATAAGACAGTCAATTTGTTTATAAATGATTAAAATAAAGGTTAAAAAATGCTGGTAGAGGTTTTGTCCATGTTTAATGAAAAAGATATTTATTTTCTAATCTTTCCAGACTGACAAATGTGGCTTTCTGAATTTCATTAATATCCATTTTAAAGGCGTAATGAATTGATATTTTCTCTCTAGGCCACCTACATCACCTAATCACTTTGCCCCTCTCTTTACTAATGTTATGGTAATGAAGCCTTCAAATCTGCATCTGAAGCTTTTTAAGTTTCTGGGGGAAATAGTGTAATTGAAAGTACAGCTCTCAAGATCTTTTGTGAATAACCAAGCAAAAAAAATAAAAATTCACATTAGTATGCTGTAGCAACAAGTTATAATTTTATGGTAAATCATGCCACTAATTATAATTTAATCAGATAGCACAGAATAATTCATTAATTTTAAAACATCATTTACAATTTTTTGCTCAGTATTAGTAATTTACATCATGATAATAAAGCACAATTTCAAATTAGTCAGTCTTGGTAAAAGCCGGTCCATACATGATATTTCAGATATCCATATGGCCGTTGACATTACATTGTTGGTCTTTACTTCAAGTAAATAATTTTAGGCTGACCTCAGCCCTTTCAGGAAGGCCAGTTCAGGTAACAAGTCTCTACAAGGACTACAGAAACTCCATTTTATTGTTAAGAAATATAATAACAGAATCTTGAAAGCTTGACAAAAATTCGATCTTCCCTTCTTATCCCAAAGAGGATCAAGGCAGGGCAATCTTGAAGTTCCTTTCTTACCATATCCTTTCTTTCAGCAAGCTGGTTGTACATAACTTTTTGAATTTCTTCTTCAAGGTAATTCCCATAATCCTCTACAGATGATTTGAATGATGTTCAAATCAGTACTACGTTTTGTATGATACGCATACAAAATCATTTCATAGAGCAGGGTTGTTAAACTCGTAGCTCACAGACCAGATGCATCACATGCTGACCACACCCATGCCCAGTTTAGTGAAGGAGAAAAAGTCATGATATGTCACATGATGCCACCATGATGATGCGTTTGACATCCCTGTCATAGAATATCCATAGTCATAAATGAAACAAACAAAATGTTAAATGTTATTATATTTATGTAGTTACTTACCAAGCCCATCTAAATTATATTAAAGTAACCAAAATATCTTTACAATCCCCCAGGTACTTTTGAGCACCCCTAATGTTTGGAAATTGAAAATTGAAAAATTTGACACACCTTAACGGGGAAATGGCTATTGTTGATAAACTGGTAGACCGATTTTCCATTACTAAAAATATCTATTAACAATGAGACTGTGAACTTAATAGGATTATCTCTTCTCAACTCCCCTACTTCCAAAGATAATATGTGTTTACATTAAATGTTTAATTATTTATTTATCATATTTAAGAATTGCCCATCTCCCACACAGACAGACTCTGGGCGATATACAATAAAATACTAGAAAGTATAAAAACAATATATAAAATTTAACAATATCAAGAAAAAAGTGCATAAAAAAGACTAACATATATACAAATGTTATCCACAGTTAAATGCTGATTAATATATTATAACAATATTAGTTTCTCACCCCTTGCAAAACAGGCCCAAAGAATTTTAAATAACTTTGAAATAGCAATAAAACATTGATATCATTTGTAAAAGGAGTGGCACCAAAACATTCCATCAACTCTATATACACTACTTCATTCCCATCGTAGCAACATCACTTAGATTTATATACTGCTTCACAGTGCTTTACAGCCCTCTCTAAGCGGTTTACAGAGTCAGCATATTGCCCCCAACAATCTGGTTTACTCACCTTAGAAGGATGTGAGGCTAAGTCAGCCTTGAGCCCCATCAGAATTGAACTTCAAGCTGTTGGCAGCCGGCTGCCAGCAGAAGTAGCCTGCAACACTGCATTCTAACTGCTGAGCCACCATGGCTCATAACATAGCCCAATGCTTGTGGGGAAGCTTATTGAATTTGGTGAGATGGGCAGATAACTTCTTTTATTAATCAAGGAATTGTCTATCCAGCTTAATTTTGGGAATTTATAGTATTATCATTAGAGCAATTATATCCTACCCTAAAATGCATTCAAACTGTGTGGTTCTGCCTTTTATGAACAGCCATTAGCAAGAAAAAAACAAGCAGTCAATAAATATCTTGCAGCTATAATACCTTGGCTAAATAATCATGAAAGCTGTGGAAAAAATGCGGACGGCTAGGATTTTTCTATAAAATCAGACAAATGCAGACAATGGTATTTCCTCTGACATTCTATGGAAGTGAAAGTTGAAGAGGCAGAATAGAAAAATTATTATGGACTCTCTTGAAATTTGATGCTGGAGAAAATACCTGAGAATAATATAGTCAGGAAAACAAGCAAGCAAACAGATGAAACAAATCAACCCAGAGGTCTCACTTGAAGCACAAATGACCAGACTCAGATTATCTTACTTCAGAAATATTATATGAATAGCTAGGCTTCTGAAGGAGGCTTTAATACTGGGAAAAGTAGAAAGAAAGAGAAGACAAACAGCAGCCAGATGGATGGGTTTCGTTACAGTGGAGATGAGTGGACCATTTGCACACCTGAATGACCAGGTTAGGAATAGATCATCATGTGATTTCTAAGAACCAACACCAATTTGATGGGACATAATCAAATAATCACTGTTGGAAATTACTATAAACAAGGCAACATTCACAGCATAAAGGTATGCAAGTCTGCCACCTTTTCACTAATCTAAGAAAGTATATATAGAGTCTCAATATTATAAATTGACACCCAATCAATTATTTCTTTATAGTGCTATTATATATCCAGTATTCTGAGTGGTACTTCCTAAATGAATGTATTTTCTATATATGGACATTAGTAATGGCCAAACAATCTTATTCTTGCCAATGCAATATTCCAATTGATAAAGTCTGTATATCACTTAGTCTTCAAAAAGAGAGGATGGGGGAAGAGACAGATTAAAAACAACAACAACTAACAATACTAGGATGATTCTAAAGCAAATAATTAGCAATTATTTTGTAAATAAGCTGAATGAAATGCTGACTATGAGAAATCTTCATGGATCTGTCCCAAACAGATTAATCTTAGTTCTGCAGTGACAAATAAAAGTCAATCTCCATTATAGTTAAATGGGCAGACCATGTACAAAAAAATGAAGATTTATTATGTATGTAACTTAATATGTATGTCAAAACAATTTTAATGGGGAAGAGATGAGCTACTTTTTTAAAGACCATAACAGAACAAAGCATCTTTATATGTGCAAAAATGTAAAGTTTAACCAAAAGCATACATTGAGGCTGTAAGAAATATATGAAAGTACATTCTCCAACTGAAAATAAAAATTAATAAATTTCTGTTTCTCTATCACTTCAAAAGAACACTATATTCAGAAATTCCTTACTCACTAAAACTGGACATTTGGTTCATTTGATATCATGGGATTTTAAAGTAGACTGATGAAGATTCACACAAATTTTATTCTGGGTATTGAAGTGGACTCAGTAGCTAGTTGGTTGGTAGCTAAGAAATATCAACAGCATCAACACTATTTATGTTATAAATGGTAATTTGTTGGATAATACCATAGTTCCTTTTTGTCAACTTTTGAGATAGTTTGTCCTCAAGCACCAACTAATAATGAAATTAATTAACCTCTGTTTTATAAAGGTTCCTTTTATTTCTTATTCTAAATCAAAAGGTAATAGCAATCACTTGCTAAGGATACTATTAACCAAAAGACTCCACAAAAAAAATGAATGGGCTCTCATCATCCTGGTATGTCTCTTTCTGCAGAAAGTGCCAGCAGCATTTGGGGTAGTCTGAGAGCAGAGTGATTGGTAACACTAAAAGAACAAACAAACAGCAAAGCAAAGAATGTTTTGCTATCAATAACACAATTATTCCCTTAAATGTTCAAAAAGATGCACACACATCCATAGATAGAGATGATAAATAGAAATACTGCTGCAAGATACAGGCAGAATTCACAAGCTTGCTTGATCCTATTTCATAACCTGCAGCCTAGATTTAGAATGGAGTTAGCAAGCCAAAATGTGACAAAAATGTGTTTGATAGGAAACCCATGAAACAAAATGCTATACAGTTTGAAAACAGGAGAGGGGATAGAATTGACAACAGCGTAAAGAGTTTGCATACTAAGCCAATGGCCATAGATTTTATATTTCTTTTTTGTCAGTTAAGGAATTTCAGAATGTTGCACCCTCATCTCCAATGGCTGTGATGCCAGGATACATTAGAAATTTTCTTGACCAAATGTCTTTTCTAAAAGGACTACGATACTCTTGTCAGAACAAAACTGAGTGGAAAGAAATTTCCAAGAAAGTAAAGGATCATAGTTTCTGTTATATTTCGATACACACGGAATAAATTCCAAATGCTGGGTCCTTATTTTGCAAAAGTGATGTTGAAAAATATTGAAAAGGATTAAACAACTCAGGCTATAAAATCCACCATAGATTTCGGTTAAAGCAAATATAGGGTCTGACCAAAATGGATTCCATCAAAGCACAGATGGGCAGCAATGAATACTATCTGCCAATGTGTCTACTCAACAATGTGCACAAAGAAAAATAAATACGGAAAGAAGTATTGAAAAAAAAGGTGTGTATATTTCACACACACCCCCCCCCATTATATTCCCTTTTGGAACAAGTAACATTTTACAAAGCACTCAAGAGAGAGTAAGTATTAGTAAGCAAAATAAATTGAAAGAGATAAGCCAAAAGAAAAAGAAATATACCTGATTTAATTTACCACAATACCATTCATTGTATTTTTCCATAATTTTCTACCTTTGTATTCCTTCCTTCCATCACATCCATACCCACTTCATCAACTGCATTTTGTTTTCAAAACATCATTAATAAACTTAATGAATCATCAACACAATCTATTCACTACCTTCTAAATCTCAATCTTCCTCCTTCTCTCAACCCTTATACTCTTATTTCATATATTTGATTTGCAATTTTTTGCTATTCATTTTCTCTGTAAGATCAAACAACCTCAATATGCATCTTTCTTTTTTGTACTACACAAACTTAAGTACCTCATTTTCACAGGAACTAACTTCTATGTTTCTTCTGACGCACCCAGCTCTCTCTTCCATATAACAGTAGGAGTATCTACAATACATTTTTGTTTCCTTGACCAAACATTCATTCTCAGAAACGACCACATGAGACCCATGTTCTTTCAAGCAGCATTTGCATGTCTTAATGTTTCTCCAGCTATTTTCTCATCTTTTGAAATCTTTTTTCCAAGGTACAAACAATTAATCTCCTAACTTTTTTTTCATCAGTTAGGTATACTTAAAATATGCTTAATTCTTCCAATCACACACAACTAATTAGGAATTTATTTTCAGGTTTGTAGTTATGCTGCTTAACATTTAATCATTTTATCCTCAAAGTCAGAGTTTTCTATAAGCAGTGATAATCATCCTATGAGTCTCTTACAGCATGGATGTATTAGTTGTAAGATTTGATCCATATATTTAGCTGATAATTATTTAACAGAATAGTAATAGCAATAGCAATTTAACTTCACAGCACTTTCTGAGCAATCTACAATGTCCGCATATTGCCCCCAACAATCTGGGCTGGTCCTCATTTTACCGACCTTGGAAAGATGGAAGGTCTTTGTCATATTTATTATTTCTCAAGAGCTATTGGAGCATACTTACTAAAGTTCTGTAGAACCTTGAAAGAGATGCTCCAGAATGTAGGAAATGCATAAATATTCCTTTAAAAATGTTCTAAGTACACATATTTTCTCCATGTGTGATATAACTACTTGTGATGAGTGATGCATTTATTTGCTGCTGAGCCCTAGTCTCAATTGCTTTTTAGATTCGTATAGGGAGAAGTCACTTCATTGTCATTTTGGAGGGTTCTAGTACCACAAGGGTTCAGAGCCCCTGAATTTATTCTACTTTTTGTGAAATTTCATTTCGCACTTCTCTCTCAAAAGCTTGCTTTCATTTTACCATTACACTATGGACATACTGATTAAACTTTTTCTTTACCTATATAGTTTTCATTTTTGATATGTATTCTTTATTATAAGATGAACTCTATGTTATGTAGTAAACAAAATGATAGTGTATAAAAGAGAGGTTCAAAAACCATTTAAATTTGAAAATTGCTAGAGAAGCTGAATAGTGAAGGAGTACATATTTCCAACCAAAGTGTCTCATCATATTCTGTTTTTGTGAATGCTCTGTAGCAAATGAAAAATGTGTACCCAGTGAATTGGGATGTTTGTTGAACTCCTCAAAATAAAAGTGACATCTTATCATGAGGTTACTTTTGCTCAGTTTTACATCTTCTGGGTGCCATTTAAAGTAGCAGAGGACTGGATGGTGATATAACCAACATATTTTTAGGTGAAGAATGTCAATTTTACAGTGAAATTAGTATGCAGAGTAAGTTTGATCAGAAAGGATGAAATGAAAACTTGGGTAAAATAAATAAGAACCGTGCCACTGAAGCACAGCAGATATATACTGATCTTAAGTGATACAGGAGAAAAGCATGGGAGGGAAGCATCAGCGATACCTGCTGACTAAATCATATCATTCTATAAAAGTATCAACAGGAAACACTGATTATTTGTACAATGAGAAATAACTGATTGGAACACATCAAATACACGCACACACACAAAAAAACACCCACACAGAATCTCACACAAATGCCATCACATTGCTCCATTTTAGGATAAGTGTTCTAAAGCATAGGAAAAGAATAGTACATAATAAATTAAAGAAAATCACAGCGCAGGAGAAAAAAAAGAAAAGACAACATTAACTAATTTTATATGTAAACTGATTTACACATATGATTTATACACTATTAGCTTACTTGCTTATAAATTTATTTAACAGATTGACATGGTTGTCCGATAAACATGTTACTGGATAGCTAATAATAAATAAAATAAACCCAATAGTAATTTAAAAAACAATTAAAAGCAACATTTCATTAACACAGCAAACTCAACAAATAACTAATCACCTCACCAAGAACCAAGACTTGGGTCTTGTCTTTAAGGCCTTAGATAAAATGGGAGAGTTGGGACTATCTGAATCTCAGGGATAATGCTGTTCCATAAAACAGGTATTGCAACAGAGAAGATATAATGCCTGCTGCTATTACATGGCATTGTTTAATAGAGGGAATGTGGAAGACACCTTCCTCTGCCAGAATTCATAGAAAAAGCAAAAATAATAGGAGGCAGATAGTCCTGCCCTAAACCATGAAGGACTGTATAGCTGATAAGCGTCTTGAGTTGAACCCAGAAGTCTACTAGAAGCTAGTGCAACTCGTGGAGATTGTCACATGGTTGAATTTGAGAATTCCCATTATCTACCTGTGCCTTATATTCTTGATTACTGGTAGCTTCTGAGGATTTTCAAGGGCAACACTCCATTTAAAGTGCATTACTGTAGTGCTGATAAATAGTAAACAAATTATCACAATAAGCAAGGCTTACAACCTAGGAAAAGGAACAACTGGCACAAAAGATAGAATTGTGCAAAATCCCTCCTTGCCTGCTCGAGTTGTTTCCTAGCTCTTGAACCAGAAAAACCAAAGACAAGGAGGACCTGGGAAAATGCCATCTATTTCAGAGCCAAAAATAACAAATGCTCAAATCAGAGAGGTCCCCCAAGTTCAGACTTGTCAGGCTTAAGCTTGAGCCTTTTACTAGGCTGGCATAACCTCCAGACATGAATATGGTCAACCCAGAGTATAACTGAGACCCTCTGAGTAGCAATTTCAAGGTATACATAAAACAGGAGCAGGGAAAGTAGAGCCCCTTGGAAACTTACAAGTTAGGGGGCTTAGGACTGGCCTTCTCTCACTCTACCAATGTCAAGTGGAACAAGGAAGGAACCGTGGGGGAAGAAACAGAGCCATATTGTGCTTCTAATCTCCTAATCCCCTAGGTCAGTCCAAAGGGATATAAGGACTGATGGTATCAAAAGCCACTAAGAGATCAAGGGAGGCCAGGATGAATGCACCTTAACCATCTTTACCATATTTTAAAAACTAATTATGCAAAATATGGTTAGTGAACGTTGTTTATTGTAATTCTCACTAGGTACACTAGACAAGAAAAACAACTCGACAGGAATACTAAAACTACTTTTATTTAGTTTGGTTACTATAAGAAAACCTTGAAAGTCTGATAGTGCTGTATGTGCTCTCATTTCTTATACAGATCATCCTTGGGTTATGATTGCTCATTCAATGATTGTTCAAAGTTCTGACCGTGCTGAATGAGGGCAACTTTTACAGGTTCTTTTGGAGTTACGGTGATCATGTGATTGTAATCCAAGCACCTGGGTGTCCAACTCAACAATAACATCTTCACAAAGAGCCACCGTCACATGGTCACCATTTGTGATTTTCCTGAAAGCAAAATCAGTGGGGGAGGCTGGAAGGAAGGTCGCAAGTTGTTCCCACTGCTTTTTCTCCTGAGGAGCCCTGCTATGCAGGACCTCATAGTCCACAGCCCTCCCCCATTCTGAGCTCCATATGGCATAATTGTATAACTATCGTGCATAACTATTTTTTGTAGGAATCTATGCCTATGCACCACTGTAACTTATAAGTCAGAAAGGCATTTATATAGGCATTTTTCTTCTCTTTCTGCAGGTTAGGCTGCCAGCAATCTTCACTGGTATTTTTACTCTCAACTCCTCAATTGTTTTAAGAAGGAAATAATAAAAAACGATTTTGCATTAATTGCTGATTTGGCTTTCTTTCACAAAATCGTTTTATTCAGTTCATAATAGAATAATGCTGTATATATTGTTTCAAATTTTAATCCTTGATAATAGTTACTGTAATCATTTTAAATGCTTATAATGTGACTAAAATTATCATGAGTTGGGCATGACTTTTGTTCAGTTATTAAGTTCTTATCATGTCAAATGAAGTGATTTGTAGCAAAAAAAGCTTTTTTAAAAAAAAAACTTTCCTGCAATGTGATGCCATGCAGTGCTATTTGTTTTCTCTAAAGAAAGATATTAATGGTTGCCATAGCAGAGATATTACAGAAATTATAGATAATGAACCAAAATAAATTCCTATTGAGAATTGCAAATATCATTTTCAAAAGGAAGTGACTCTGATATGAAATCAACCTTCACATTGATTTATTTTATAAATACATGTATTATTTATTTTATATATTTATTTATTTGTCAAATTGATTTGCTGCCTACCTTGTGGTTCAGGTGACTCTTATATTACTAAAAGAGTGAACGTATTTAAAATGAAAGTGTAACTACTGTATATCAGCTAAGGATTATGAAAGTATCATTTGAGAAGTGATGATACCCAAAATACAAAGTGAAAACATGAAAACATATGTAAGTTTGATACAGGCACACAAAATAATTAAGACAGGGTAAGCAGCATCCAATGAAAGATCCATCAAATCACTATGCAATACAATTTGAAAGCAGCATGAATTAATGCATTTAATCCAAAGGAAAGAAGAAGCAGAGGAACCTCACTTATCTCAGAGGTGAGTTTCATAATAGCAATTATACTAAGAAGACAGAATACTCATCAATGCATTTTAAGATGTGAGCTTATGATAACAATTTTAAGTTCATATAGAAGGATAGAATTCTTCAGAAGCCCAACAATGAAGTATTAAGGTTTTGAAGGTCATGGTCGTAAGGCCTAGCTGTTGCACTATATATTAGCAACAGGTTTTGGTTGGGTGTAATTCCACTTTTTCTGTATTCTTACTGTACTTGTTACACTTTTACCACGTCTTTAATACTCAAGGTGGTGAACATACCTAATATTCCATTTTTCTTCTGTTTTCCCTTGCAACTCTGTGAGATGAGTTGGGATGAAAGACAATGACTAACCCAAAATCACTCAGCAGTTTTCATGCCTAGAGCAGGACTAGAACTCAAGTCTCTTGGTTTCTAGGTCACCACCTTTAACGATTACACCAAACTGCCTTTAATCTCTTACTTACATTATCCTAGAACAGAAGTCCCCAAACTTGGCAAATTTAAGACTTGTGGATTTCAGTTCCCAGAATTCCTTAGCCACCATAGCAACTATGGAGAATTCTGGAAGTTGAAGTCCACAAGTCTTAAAGTTGCCAAGTTTGAGACCTCTGTCCTAGAATTATATCAACAGAATCACCTTTCTGTCCCATTAACTCAGCCAGCATTTCACCAGACTTGTTAGATCATTAGGTATATTCAGAAAACTCAGCCTTTTAGGATTGACCAATTTCATAGTTTCTGAGCCCTGCAAACATGAAATGGCTCATTGATGGTACCATATTATTATCAGTGTTTTATCTGGTATACTCTTATATTTAAGTGAAGTTTAAGATTTTATCTTTCCTGGCAACAACAATCCTATGAAATTGATTAAGCTGACGCAAAGCCATGAGCTGCTGAAGAGAGGATTTTTAGACTGAACCTAGAACTCCCCTGAATCATTCAGGGGACATAATTATTACCTTTATAATGTTTGGTATCCATCTGGCATAATCAACAGATGTCCTTGGCTATTCTACAATTCTTGCCCTATCATTTATCCCACTTGCTTCATGTTTCAATTTCTTTGTTCATTTTATCTTGATTTTTCTCCTTCTGAGTTGGTTGCCTTTTAAAAATAATCTGAAACCTGCTGCTCTGTTATATAAATGGAAAATATGCATGTGGCTCTGCAGCTCTTTGTACTATATTCCTAAAATTTGGTTGAACATTTTTAATAATTTAAAGCTTAAATTGAACCAACCAAATGGAAAAGAGCCCATTCCAGATGTCCCTTGGATATATCTTCTATGGCTCTTAAAGGCAAATGATCTATTATAATCAATTATATAGCTCAACAACAGAAAAATAATAGCATACATGGGATTAGACTTTTAAATCCACTCTTGGTAGAGAAACTAAGAACAGGAAAGAAAAGGGCAAAGAATGGAAGATAAAATAAAGTATATAGCATTGGGATTTGTATTTGAAATGGAAGCATGTTTTCAGCTTAAAGTTCAAATTAGTTGAGATAGCCTTTTCTGACCTCCATTTTCCAGATGGCTGGAACCCAGCAATCAAACTTTTGGGTTTTTGGATGCTACTATTTAGATAGGTAGTTGGAGCCAATGAATGAATTATTTTATTCACTAGTGAAATAATGAGATGTTGAATCTTGCCTCTCTTCTCTCCTGTGAAATGCAACACTACTTCTAAAATATGAACTCAGTGTCTTAACAAAAGACAACAAAGACCATGTAGTTAAAAGCATTTTTATGATTAATGCCTTTTATTAATCATTTCTTATATTTTTTTTGTTTTTTTCTGGAGGATAAACCATGCTTTGTTGTGCTTTTTGCACGTGCTATGTCACTACATGGAGGAATAGAAAGCTGAGCACTAGACTCCATTTAAATGGAGCGGGGGGTGCATTAGGCCTGAAAACTATATGGGTATATGCTGTGAAAACCAATCAAAGTTTTTGTAATTTTTCTGAAAAATATGTAACAAGAAATCTAGGCGGCAATTTATAACATATACTGTAGTTGGGAAAGAAAAAGAAATCACTGTGCAACTTACCACTTCTTCATGTGTAGCACCTTCTACACTTATGCCGTTAACCTAAACATCATAAAAGGATTATTTGAAACATTAGGCAAATAATATGAAGCATTTAGTATAAGCATTAACAAGTAACATACTTTACAATAAGTGTACAAAATCAACTGACCTGTATTACGGCATCTCCAATAAATAGCATTCCTGACTGGTCTGCTGCAAAATTATATAAAAAATTACAAATTACTTGAGAGACTTAAAATGGTTTACGCTGCTACAAAATTGTTGTTTTTGTGAAAGTTGTTCCTGAAACAGCATCACAATAATTCACTGAAAAAATGGTATCATTTCTAAAAAAATTATGAAAGCTTCTTTTCATTAACAAAAGATTATCCTATAAGAACACAATTATGGTTTCTCATTAATGATAGATTTCATTAAAATATGAAGGAAGCATGATTCTTATTTTTTAACAGCATTGGTAATATTGCGAAGTAGCAATTCTGCTTCGTTTCTTCTTCTTGAAAATATGTCCATAGAATGTAAAAATCAAAGGAGATACGGTAGGAATTTAATTAAATGTGAACTTGAATCCAGTCCACCAAAGTATTAGTTCAGTTCATAATTTGCATCCTTTCTGCAAAATAATATTGTGAATGCCAACTAATAGTGTACTGAAGAAGCATAAGTTGCTGTACTATTTATTGAAAGAATAACACTCTTGTTTCATAGGCTACACATATGAATATAAATTTCCATGTCTTTAAATATTTTTATTGAATATTTCTATAATTGGGAAGGGAATGAATTATTGAAAGCTATGACTGTCAGTTATTATCTGTGAAAAATAAGTGGGATATGTAAAAGTTTTAAGTAAAGGAAAAAAGCATATTGTGCTCAATCCACAGCATATCAATATCAATGCCTCCATTTCAAACAGGACCACAGATATGGAAAGCATTTTAGGGAATATTTGAAGGGTTTTAAAAAAATCAGAATTTTTATGCTTCTAAGTGTCATGCTTTAGTAATTGGAAATTTCTATACAAGTTAGAGACAAAACTATATTGTATTATTATTTATTGATATGATATATACAGCCCATATTTTTCTCAAGTGAATCAGGACCGTTTACAAGAATTAAAAACACAGACCCACAATGTATAACCCAAGGCCCAAGGATAAACCATATCACTTGCAAAAAGCATAACAACAACACAGCGCATCCACCGACTTAAATGCCTGAGCAAACAGATTTTCAATGCCTCGTGACAGCTTAAAGAGTTGGGCCATCTGAATATCCAGGGTGTTGCTGTTCCATAGAGTAGGGGCTGACATTGAGAAGACATGACTCTGGAGTCCAACAAGATGGCCTTGTTTAGAAGGACCCCGGGGCATAACAGAGTTGGAAGGGACCTTGTAGGTCATCTAGTCCAAACCCCTGGCCAAGCGGGAGATCCTACCCCATTTCTGACAAATGGCAGTTCAATCTTTTCTTGAAAGTCTCAAGTGATGGCACTTCCACAACTTCCAAGGGCAAGGTGTTTCATTGGTTGATTGTTCTCACTAGCAAAAGGTTTCTCCTTATTTCCAGGTTAAATCTCTCCTTGTTCAGTTTCCATTCATTATTCCTTGTCTGGCCTACAGGTGTTTTAGAAAATAGCTTGACCCCTTCCTCCCTGTGGCAGCCTCTCAAATATTGGAAGATCGCTATCATGTCTCCCCTGGTCCTTCTCTTTACTAGACTAGCCAAGCCCAGTTCCTGCAACCGTTCGTTGTATGTTTTACCCTCCAGTCCCCTAATCATCCTGGTTGCTCTTCTCTGTACTTTTTCTAGAGTCTCAACATTTGTTTTATAATATGGTGACCAAAACTGGATGCAGTACTCTAGGTGTGGTCTTATTAAGGCTTTATAGAGTGGTATTAGTATTTCCCTTGATCTTGTATCCCTCTGTTAATACAATTTAGGATTGCATTAGCTTTTTTGGCTGCTGCTGCACACTGCTGGCTCATATGTAGCTGGTTGTCCACTGAGACTCCAAGATCCCTCTCACAGTTACTGCTATGGAGCCTGGTTTCATCCAGTCTATATATGTACTTTTGGTTTTTCTTGCCTAAGTGTAGGACTTTACTTTTCTCTACATTGAATTTCATTTTGTTAGATATGGCCCAATGTTCTAGTCTGTTAAGATCCATCTGGATCTTGAGCCTACCTTCTTGGGTGTTAGCTATTCCTGCCAGCTTAGTATCATCTGCAAATTTGGTAAGTTCCCCTTCTATTCCCTCATCTAAGTTGTTAATGAAGATATTGAAGAGTACTGGGCCTAAGATGGAACCTTGTGGCACCCCACTGCTTACTTCCCTCCATGTAGACTTAGACCCATTAAGGATTACTCATTGAGTATGGTTTGCCAGCCAGTTGCGAGTCCATCTAGTGGTGGTGCTATGTATTCCACTTTTTTTCTAGCTTACTAAGAAGTAAGTTGTGGTCTACTTTGTCGAATGCCTTGCTGAAATATAAATATATTATGTCCAAAGTGTCCTGAATTGCACTGGGAAACTTACTGGGAGCCAGTGCAGCACATGGAGACAAGGTTTATTATCGTACAAAGAAAATGCCAAAAATTGCCCATATTGCTGCATTATGGATAGCTGCTCCTTCTGAGTGTTCTTCAAACCAGAGCGGATCTCTTTTTTTTTAATGCCCTGCACCTTTCCTCCCTTTGCCTTCTCTATATCCTAACAGATGTTGTAGTTCCAATTATCCTGGGCATGGTGAGGAAGGCTAAATATCTGGATTCTGTCCTCTAGGTTGAGCAACTCCCAGAAAACTTTGGGTAGTTACCTGTTCAGTTACAGCAGGAAAAAAAGTTACCTGAGAATTGCTACATCCACACTGAACAGCCAGCATCCAAATGTCTGAATGGTATTTAACAACTACATACTGTATAATGATTCTATTTGATTGAAATGTTTAGCACAGTTTCCATTCTTTATCTTTTGAAAAACTGGAGAGGATACGTTTCAGTACAGACTCTGGAATTGCTTAACAAAAAGGACAAGTGATCTGTATGTATAGATTACAGATGTAGATTATAGCTACAGATAATATATCTGTATGTATACATGCAGGAGAAGGAACTTTTTATTTAAGATTTACATGACCAATCATTTATGAGTTGCTGCTTTTATTTTGAGGAAAACAAGTACATTCTGTACTGTCTGAACGGCAGGAATTTATGATTAGTGCCCTCTATAAAAAATATTGCTCTTTATTGTTCTTTTGTTTTGATTTTCTATATAAAGAATATTTTTCCTAAACATTTTTTAAAAATGGAAAAAATTATAATCCACTTAATATTAGTAAGGTTTAAACCAACTATCTCACAGAAAAATGACTACAACTAAACATATAATAAAAGCTAAGCTGCATTGCACTAATGGTTAGCAATTTGCTATTCCCTTGTAGTTAAAACTACTACGAATATTGTTGTGATGTTCTAATGTTAATGCTTGAGTGTTTTATAGTTAAAATGGCAAAATAAATAAAGATAAGCAAAGAGAGCAACTGAAGCTGTTACACCAAATCATATAATCTTCAGCAGGCATATAATAAAATATAGGGCTCCTTTCTTAATCTCTAGGATATTATTTTTCTTTTATTGTTTATTTGTTTTTAACCCACCTTTATTATTTTTACAAATAACTCAAGGTTATTTGTACAAAGTTATACAAATAACTCAAGGTTATTTGTGGATATTTAAACATATCCATCAACACAACTTCATCCTCCTGCTATTTTCTCCACCCCCACAACAATCCTGGGAGATTTGACTTCCAGTTTGGGCTTCTTTGGCAATGGACCGAAATCGCGATCATGCACGGTTTTGATCCGTGCTTGCCACTGGAGCGCCCCAAGCTGCCCAGATTCGGGGCTGAAGCCACCCCATACAGGTGGTGAAGAAGGGGCAGCCATCAGCGGGGTTGAGGAGAGCCACACCTCTCTTCCTCGGCTGGCCATTACTCCCTTTCCCAAAGGCGGTTGGAGTGGTGGTCAGAAATGGCCACCTCAAAGAAGAACCCGGCCAGACAAGATTGTGCAGAAGGAAGTTTAAAGGAGAAAGTTTGACTGACCTGATTGAATGGGGAACATCTATCTAAGGTACCTGAAACCTGAATTTTAAAGACTAATATTATTCCTAAAAAAGATTTTAAGCAGCGAAAGAGAAAGGGAAAGGAAATGGAATTGGCTTTTTTTCTCTCACATTGACAGTTTTAATTGATTTGGAATGTTAAGAAGAAGAGATTCAAATAAGAAATTGATACTAATCCACTTTGACATTAATAGGCTATTTCTAGATGAAAATAAAGTGTCAAAGGAATAAAGATTCTTGGATAATTTAAAAACTTTCTTTTAAAAAAAGAAAGAAAGCAGAGGAGGGAAAAAGGGAAAAAGAGGGTGGAATCTGGAAAATGGAGGAGACCACCTGGAACTTTAAAAAAAAGTGATAGTGGAATTTTAACAAGGCTTGCAAAAGATACATTGTAGCTGAAACCTTGTTACAAGATAACAAAGTCCCTGGAAAGAGAAAGTGAGAAAAGAAGCAAGAAACTGTTTTGAATTATTAGATGATTCATGGAACATTGGATGGTAGATCCTAATGAAACAAAATAAAATCAATTGGGGGTTGTTTAAAAATTTTAAAAATGGCATCAGTCCTTGAAGAGTTAAAAATGAGACTTAAAGAACAAAAAGAAGAAGCACAAGACGGAAGAGGATCTTTTGGCTTCGTATTTCAATTTTTAGAAATCTTGAACCATGAAAAACAACAAGAAACGCTGGCAGAACAAGAAGGGCAGGACAACGAAGAAGCCATCTTTAATGATCAAGCAATTTTAAGTGGGGTAAAAAAGGGAAAGGGGGGAAAAGGAGTTAAAAACTTAAGCATTGAAGCAACAACCCCCCCAAAAAGAGTAATTTGAAAAGTAATCATAATATCAGGAAGAAGCAGAAGGAAGGATCACAGAAGAGCAGATAGAAAAGGGGATAAAAAGGGGAGGGAGAAGAAGAGAGGAAAGAGGGAAAGGAAAAGAAGCTACAAAGGACAGAAACAAGATATAGAGGTATAGGAAAAGTGTACAAGAATTAAAGGTATAAACCTATTTAAAAGACACAGAGATGGTTAAAATTTAACTTAAGGAGAGGATTCTGCAAGGGTGCATGGGATAGCATTGGTATATTAGAAACAGATCTTAGAAAGATTTTAAAAATTAGAAAAAGATATGTAATTGAATCAAGAAAGGAATGAAATAATTTAAAATAAGGTTATAGGAAGTAAAGAAAGGGAAAAGCTATTGAAAAAATTGCAAAAATAGTTATAAGATATGGATTAGAATGTATAAGATAAATATGTATTGAGTTTATGTCTGTATGGAGAAGTGATAACCTGGGGGCACGCTGTTCTAAAAAAAGATATTTTATTTGTATTTGTATGTTTTGTGAAAACTTAAATAAACTTTTATTAAAAAAAAAAAACAATCCTGGGAGGTGAGCTCGGTTGCAAGAGAATGTGCATGGCCCAAAGTCACCTTGTTGGCTTTAATGATTAAGGCGGGACTTGAACTCATGGTCTCTTGTTTTCTAGCCTGATGCCTTAACCACTAAACCAAACTGGCTTGTGTTATCAATATACAGCAATATGTTGAGTGATACAGATAGTCCTCACTTAATGATTGCCTCTTTTAAAGACTGTTGGGAGTTATAATGGTATAAAAAAACCCTAGCTTTGCAACCAATCCTCACATTTATGACTGTCACAGCATCACACAATCACATAATCATCACTTGTGTGTTTCACAACTAAATTCCCAAAAGCAGAGTTAACAGAATACACTGAAGCAAGTTGTAAGTGATGTTGTAAGGCTGTTAGGGTTCAGCAGTTGTACACTGAACAACACAATTGCTGATCCCAACAGTGAGGACTATCTATTATTATTTGGGCAAAAACTTCCTGTAAGCTTTTTGTGATTATTTATGTATTTATAACTAAGTTATTGTGGGAAAGCTCAATGGCACTTTAAAAATCAAGCAAGCAAGCTTTCAAATCTGTAATAACATTTTTCAAAATTTCAGCATTAATAGCGAGACAACAAAACAGAAGGTAAACTAGCCATCTGACTAATATATTCATAACATTTTACCTCATTCTTATGAATGACAAAATTATACTTTGGCTAGAAACAAATAATGGGAATAATACAGGCAGAGGATACATATTTTAGTTCCCACTGATTGTAAGAAGACGATCCAAACTTTACTTTCTTGTGTCTAAACTTTGATATCAAGAAATGTACTTAACTACTGTTGTTTATGCCCCAATGCCTGCATCTTTTTCAGTAATGACACTTCCAGTTTGAAAAGTTTGTTCCTAGTGTCTCACTCTGAAATCCTAACATTTTAGATAGCAAGGGAAGCCAATGTTTGCCTTTGCTCCACTTCAGTACCAGTGATTGATACAAGGCAGGTTATTCCTCTGTCCTGGTCCTATTAGATCTCTCGGCGGCTTTCGATACTGTCGACCACAGTATCTTATTGCGGCGGCTGGGGGCGGTTGGGGGTAGGAGGCACTGTTATGCGGTGGTTCTCCTCCTTCCTCTTTGACCGTTCGCAATTCGTGTTAGCAGGGGGCAGAGGTCGGCCCCGAGGCCCCTGGTTTGTGGGGTGCCTCAGGGGTCGGAGCTCTCACCCCTTCTGTTCAACATTTATATGAAGCCGCTGGGTGAGATCATCCATGGCTTTGGGGTAGAGTTCCATCAGTATGCTGATAATACTCAGCTGTACATCTCTACCCTGGGCCACCCCGATGAAGCCGTCGAAGTGATGACCCGGTGCCTGGAGGCCGTGCTGTGTTGGATGGGGCAGAACAGGCTTCAGCTCAACCCATCTAAGACTGAGTGGCTGTGCTTCCCGGCACCCCGGTACAGCCAGCTGGTTTCATCGCTGGCTGTGGGGGGGAAACTCTTGCCCCCACAGAGAGGGCCCGCAATCTGGGTGTCCTCCTGGATTTGCGGCTGTCATTGGAAGACCATGTGGCGGCCGTCGCCAGGGGGGCTTTTGGCCAGATCCGTAGGATCTACCAGTTGCAGCCCTTTCTGGATCGGGATGCGCTTCGCACGGTCACCTCCACCCTGGTGACCTCCCGCCTAGACTATGCCAATGCTCTCTACATGGGGCTGCCTTTGAAGAGCATCTGGAAGCTCCAGCTGGTGCAGAATGTGGCCGCGGGGGTGGTGTTGGGGGCTCCTCGGGGCTCCCATGTTATGGCACTTCTGCGCGAGCTGCATTGGCTCCCGGTTGCCCTCCGGGTGCACTTCAAGATTTTAATTATCATCTTTAAAGCGCTCCATGGCTCGGGACCAGGATATCTGCGAGACCGCCTCCTGCCATTATGGCCTCCCACCGACTGATACGCTCCCAGAGTCAGCCTCCTAGGGGTGCCGCCGGCTGGATGGCTGGCGACCCCGAGGATGCGGGCCTTCTCATTGGGGGCACCCCCTCTCTGGAACGAATTACCCCCGGAGATGAGGACCATCCCTGATCTCATGACCTTCCACCGTGTGTTGAAAACTCATTTATTTCAGCAAGCTGGTCTGGCCTAGGGGTTTTTAAATTTTTAATCTGGTTTTAATTTTTCTTAATCCCCTTATTTTTAATCTTTGTAAGAGCCAATATATTTAATTCTTTTAATTTTTAAATATTGTATATGTGTTTATATGTGATTTTTATTCTGGCTGTTCACTGCCCTGAGTCCCTTTGGGAGAGGGGGCGGTACATAAATTTAAATAAATAAATAATAAAAAAAAAAATGAATACCGGGAACTGCAACCATGAGGCGCACTCTGGTTTTCTGGGAAAGCCATTATGCCATCAATAGAGCTCAGAAATAGGGACATTAGATATGGAACACGGAGTAACATTGTGTTCATGTCCATTCTTTGCTTTTATCTGTATGATTAAATCTGCCTTTGGAAGGGTGCCATGGTGGCACTAATGAGGGAGATCCAGGATCTCTCCTAGTCCCTTATATCACATCCCATCCAATTTCAGTCTATTCAAGTGAGACTAAAAGTGGGAATGAAGGTTTACCTGCCAGGAATACAGAGCGGCTTGTTCCACAGAAGCTATCATAGATTAATAGAATGATGTTCCTCTTGTGATTTCTTGCTACCTCTGGATAATGGAAAAACTCATGCTGCCAACCTGATCATTTTATTTTAAATGTACTTTATCTTGTAGCGGTGTCCTGTTTTTTCCCAGATGGCACATCAATCAAAACATAGCTTCACAGATTTTATTTTCAGCCTCGCAGTTAGTGTATTAGTATGGTGCTCAAATATAAGCTTACTGTAGCGTGTGATAAAATAGACTATTTGCAATACCAAAATATTAACCTGAAATAGCACTAAGGGAGAAAAGCAAGAAAGGATTAGGGATTTAAGTCCTTCAACTTAATAAACTCTGACCACACAATGGTGTACAAAGGACCTTCTTAAATGATTTATAAACTCCTAAAGCAATTGCAGTTTATTACACATATTCCACTCTTACATTAGGCAGTCCAGCAGGGCTTACAAGGTTTCCCTGATCAAGACCACTGCCAAGGACAGGCCTACAAATTGGTTAAGGCCATAATGGACTCTAAAGCAATAACATGTAAATGACAGCAATCCTACTTTCTCCGCATACATAAGACCATACTGTTCATTGTACTTGTACAATGACAATAAACTTCTTCTTCTTCTTCTTCTTCTTCTTCTTCTTCTTCTTCTTCTTCTTCTTCTTCTTCTTCTTCTTCTTCTTCTTCTTCTTCTTCTTCTTCTTCTTCTTCTTCTTCTTCTTCTTCTTCTTCTTCTTCTTCTTCTTCTTCTTCCTCTTCCTCTTCTTCTTTCTTCTGTTGTAATTTTCTGTGTGCATGTGCCATTTTGAGACTCAAAAAAAGGCATGACTCTACTCAGTGGTGGAATTCAATTTTTTTTACTACCGGTTCTGTGGGTGTGGCTTGGTGGGCATGGCAGGGGAAGGATACTTAAAATCTCCAGTCAGAGGTGGTATTTGCCAGTTCTCCAAACTACTCAAAATTTCCGCTACCGGTTCTCCAGAACTGGTCAGAACCTGCTGAATACCACCTCTGACTCTACTGCAGTAAGGTAGAATAATAACATCTTTAAGGTTTCTTTGTGTCATACCTAATGGTGGTATTCAAATTTTTTTAGTACTGGTTCTGTGGGCGTGGTGTGGGTTCGTGAGTGTGGCTTGATGGGCATGGCTCAGTGGGCATGGCAGGGGAATGATACTGTAAAATCTCCATTTCCACCCCACTCCAGGGGAAGGATACTGTAAAATCCCCATTTCCTCCCCATCCCACTAACCTGCTTTCCAGCTCTGTTCCCCTGTGCAGGGCAACAAAAGAAGACCCAGCCAATCAACTGGGACTTGGAAGACAGCAAATAGATGGGGACAAGGCCAGTCAGAGATGGTATTTGCCAGTTCTATGAACTACTCAAAAGTTCTGCTACCAGTTCTCCAGAACGTGTCAGAACGTTCTGGTCCTACCCTATTCTAAACAAAGATGAAGTGAGGTTAGTTTGAGGGAGGGTTTGTTTTGTCATGATTCCCTCTTTCACAGGACTGTGTCATCTTTTCTGCATTTCCCCTTTTCATTCCCCCCTCTACATCCAAGGTCAACTCTACATACTGTTACACCAATTGCATCCCTAAGTTTTAATCAACAAAAAATAAATACACTGGTTAAGGGGAAATTAAATCCTCCCATTCTCATAGTGAAACATCTGTGTCAATTGTCTGTTGTTTCCACGACCCCTTTCAAGATACCGTAGTTAGTTAAAGGCTTGACTAATACGTTATTTGATTATAAACCTATCTAAAATTTTCACAGAGGTAGGACATATTTTGGGGGGCTTTACTTTGCTTGCTGAGGCCCTTTTCTTGAATATGCGAAAGCATATTTTCTCCGGTCTTGCTTCCAAACTGCATGGTCCGAAACTTCTTGGAAATTGTGATTTCCTTTACCTTTCCTACTTTAAGATCAGCCATTCAAAAAATTCATTATGAAAATTAAAATGGTAGCTGCTGTTGATATACTTTCATAAAGCTTTCTCTAAAGAATAATTTGTATTTAAATGCCATTATACAGCTTTTCGGTTAAAGCAGACCTTTTCAAGAGAAAATGATGATCTTCTGGGTAGGCTGGGCAGGTTCTCTATTATATTTTCAAATGTAATGCCTTTAGAAATTCTCCCAAAGCTTTTTTTTTCAGTTTTTAAGCCTTAAACTTAAATACATTTACTTTTGAACTATAGGATTCCACGGAACCAACCCTTTTGATTTGATTTATTTTTAGTTCACAACTCTATTATTCCAATAAAGTATTTTGTAGCAAGGAAATAAAGCTCTTCTTAAGCAATTATAAAGTACTCTTAACATCTGAAAATAGAAAGGTTAGTGTAACTTACACTGGCATGTTAACACTAGAGGTAATGGGCTTACTGAACTGAATAACTTGACAGAATCTACTGAATTTTATAATAGGATAAATCTTTTTAATGGTTCACTGGAACTAGATGTCAACAAAAGAACTTAATATTCCTTGCTTTAAGACAACACAAAGAAGTCATTCAATCAAAAGCAAAAGGAATGTGCACACAACCAACAGATAGAATGCTCTTCTGTGCAATAAAGTAGGTCAAAATTATATTTTGGGAAAATTAACAAGTGAAAACCATTCTATTTTTCTTTCATAGTATTTTATCATCCCATGAATATCTGCATTTTGTTCTCACTAAATATAGTTTTCTACTATATCTTTTCACAATTGTAGCTCGCTAAGTAACTGCAATGCCCATATATAGACATGAGTATTGTTTGTTTTTGTGTAATAAATATTTGTATAGGTGATTTATCTGTTAAATACACAAAAACTGAGGAAAACTGATTTTGGCACAGTATACTAACTGTACAGGAATTTTGGGACAGACCAAAATGTGGCATGTGAGTGCCAGGAAGTAAATGAAATGGAATGTAAATGAAATTCCAATCATGAATTTCCATCTGTTTTCCTGTGTTCTACCTCAGGTGCTGCAGTTCTTATGCATCTGATTTTCTCCTGAATCTGATCAAAGCTCATTCATTTACTGCTTCAGGTAATGGTAATCTATACTGCATTTGAATGCAGACTAACCAATTTCTGATATGTGTTAAATTCTATGGATGTTTCTTAAAGAATATGGACTTGCTATAGCTATTAAAGAAGAACTTTTAGCCTATGTATGAGCCTTCATTTCAGTCTTGACTCCTGGCAAGCACCTAGACAAGTCAACACAGTTTTCTCAGCAAGATTTTTAGAAGTGGTTTGCTGTGACTTCTTCCCTAACACTGAGAATAAATAGCCCAATTCACTTAATTGGCTTCATACCAAAAAAGGGACTAGAACTAGTTTCTAGTTTGCTGCCTTCACCACTAGATCAAATTGGCTCTTGAGAATGACTATAGATACTGGAAAATATCCGAATTTTGTCTGTATGTAGTGAAATGAGGAGATAAATATAAAGGACTAGTCTATACATAGACTGGTAAAATTTTAAATTACAGGAATATGCTATACCTTCTGAGATTTAGATTAGCCAATTATATACCAGGCTACCTAATTAGAATTATATTCTTACTGCACAATCTTAGCACATTTACATGGAAGTATGTCCTACTACAGTCAATGGGACTTACTTGATAGTAAGAGTATATGTAGAATGATAGTCATGAGCCCTGTTTTTAAGCATTCTTTGTATTTTTGTGCATGTACAGAATTGGGAAATGTTTGGAGGATATTAGAATAGTAGTATCCTGTTTACATTTGCAGAAGCTTCTACAGTTTCTCTCTGCCCTCCTTACATTTTAAAATTGTAGCCTGGATCATGTCCTAAATCAGTCTTCTACAACCAGTTTACTTTTCAGTTGTGTTGGGATCACTTTCATAATTCTTAGGGAAAGATGGAAATTCTAAGTGCTGAACATTGTGTGGAGGGAGTAATAACCTGGAAAATATGTACATTCTTATACATTTGTTTCTACAGTATATTTTAATCCCCCTCTTAACACTGAGATACTGTAATTGTTCATATTAAACAACATAAATGGGAATTGGTTCAAATGAAAATGTGAAACAATTTTACAAACTTCCTGTAATCATACTGTAATAACAAAACCCCACTCAAGCTGACTGAATAGACAATGTAAAGCTTTATGCAATCTTACAAGTAAGCAATAAATTGACATTACTTTTTAATAAGGCAGGCAACTTTTTCCAACAGAAATTACACTGCTAAACAGCTAGCATTCATCTTATTCTCTCATATTAGACAGTAGCATACTTTGGTGAATTAAACACATGATACTGGGTCAGCAAAGATTGTGGTTTTTCTTAATTGCCTGACTTTTATGATAACCAGAAGCATAGTAATATTTAGAAGCCTGTGATGCATGTTAACCCAGAGAAAAGCATCTGCTATGTAGTTTACACTCGTACAACATACACATACAAATAAATATGCCAGCAATAAAGTACGCTAAGCTTCTGCTTCATAACAAGCTTCTTTCAACATCTGAACATTACATGGTTTGATCAGGTTGGACTGGAAAACTATGTAGACAACTTATTTTTTTCCTGAAATGTGTATTTGTTCATATCATATTACTTACTTATTTATTTAGACAGAACTTAATGCAGCAAACATACCTAATATTCTTTCCTCCTATTTTCCCCACAACAGCTGCATGAGGTGGGATTTGGGCTGAGTGAGAGTGAACAGCCCCAATCACCTAGCCAGTTTTTAATGCTTTTAAGGTGGGATTAGAACTGAAAGTTTTCTAGCCTGGTTCCTGAATCACAAAACTAAACTGACAACAGATAACAGATAATCAGAGTTGGAAGGGACCTTGTAGGTCATCTAGTACATCCACTGCCCAAGCGGGAGACCCTACACCATTTCTGACAAATGGCAGTCCAATCTCTTCTTGAAAGTCTCAAGAGATGGAGCTCCCACAACTTCTGAGGGCAAGCTGTTCCATTGATTGATTGTTTTCACTGTCAGAAACTTTCTCCTTATTTCCAGGTTAAATCTCTCCTTGTTCAGTTTCCATCCATTATTCCTTGTCTGGCCTACAGGCACTTTAGAAAATAGCTTGACCCCTTCCTCCCTGTGGCAACCCCTCAAATATTGGAAGACCACTATCATGTCTCCCCTGGTCCTTCTCTTTACTAGAATAGCCAAGCCCAGTTCCTGCAACCATTCGTTGTATGTTTTACCCTCCAGTTCCCTAATCATCCTGGTTGCTCTTCTCTGTGCTTTTTCTAGAGTCTCAACATCTTTTTTATAATGTGGTGACCAAAACTGGATACAGTACTCTAGGCATGGTCTTACTAAGGCTTTATAGAGTAGTATTAGTACTTCCCTTGATCTTGATTGTATCCCTCTGGGTCTTTTTGGTTCTACTGTTACATTTCAATGTCATATTATATATCCTTGTTATATATTGTATGTATTATTTTATTTTTTCTCTTTATTAAAGAAGAATACTTTTTTTCCAGAAGCTATTTTTTTGCCTTATCTTAATATACTTCATCTCTATGGATACAACGTTAAAGGCAAGAAAAATGATGTAGGGAAGCATTTGTGATAAATTCCTGCCTCTAACCCTTGGGAGGTAGGTGAGTGAATTAGATCTCACATCTAGACCCAACTTTGAAAAATCTCTTATGGAAGAGCAATATAAGTTATTGGATATGGAACCAAGCTCATTTGCTCATTTACTCCCTCTATCTACCCATAGACATACATACCATATTCATGCAGGAATACAGAGAGTTTCGCTGTTCCTCCTACCCAGGAGACACTGTATTATTCTCTCTTCCTTTTCCCCATACTGCCACTAATGGTTGCAAATGCAGGTAGTCCTTGACTTACATTTAATGACCGTTCGAAGTTACAATGGGATTGAAAAAAAGTGACTTATGATTTATGATGGTTGCAGCATCCCTGTGGTCCTGTGATCAGAATTCAGATGCTTGGCAATTGGTTCATATTTAGGACATTTGGAGCATCACTAACTTAACAATTTCAGTGAATCACTTAGCAGCTGTGGCAAGAAAAGTCGTAAAATGGGGCAAAACTCATTTACCAAATGTTTCAGTTAACAACAGAAATATTGGGCTCAATTGTGGTCGTATATTGAGGACTATCTGCATACTGGGTGTTGCTGGGCCCATGTTATAAAGGAAACGGGAAGGCTAATATATATCTATTTCCTGCTGATCATTGTAGCAAGCAAAGCACTGTAATCAGCTGACTGCCAAAATCATATTTTCTGGATCTGACAGTTGATTGGCACGCAACTAAAGACCCTGTAATGCAAACTAAAGACAAGGCGCTGATCACAGGGAGCTCCACAACATTTTAGAGTAGTCCTCTTTTTTGGGGTAAATTAAGAGAAATTTTGCAAGTGGGTAGAAATATAAATAGTGCTCTACAAATTCATGAAAAGAACGTCACACAAAATATGGCAAACCATTTTTCCATCTTTTCAGAATGCAGGACATAGAATAATGGATTTAAATTATAGGAAACCAAGAATTACAGGTAGCCCTCAATTTACAACAGTGACTGGTCAAAATTACAATGGCACTGAAAAGAGTGACTTATAACCATTTTTCAGAGTTAGGACCATTACAGCATCTCCATGATCATGTGATCAAAATTCAGACTGCTTGGCAACCTGTTCATACTTATGACGGTTGCAGTGTCCTGGGGTCATGTGATAATCTTTTGCAACCTTCTGACAAGTAAAGTCAATGAGGAAGCCAGATTCACTTAACAACCAGGTTACTAACTTATCAACTGCAGGCTAAATCTTTTGGGTTGTCACTGCATTTGTTTTTGTTTGTCTGAGGAATTTGCCACAGATAGTTTATAGAATGAACTGGACTGGTTATCAAGTTTCCATAGTAACAAGATATGAGTGTCTTGTGAAGTTCTGTTTTACTGCGCATGTGTGCAGGGGAGGAGTTTTACTTCCACTTCATCTTTCATTACAGTTTCTTTTGCTTGCTTAGTAGGATGGTACTGCTGTTTCTTTGGTTTCTTGTTATTTTGTAAATAAAGTATGCTGGCAACAGAAAAACACGATCCATTTCCCCAGCGCCTCCTGGTGTCCAAGCAGGCATTACTCAACCAGCGCAGGTTATACAAGTTCCTCTTCAACAATCTACTGTCACCCCATTGACTGGTGATTCAAAATTAAAGTGCTCAGGACAGAATTACAAGGCATGGGTCAGTGAGATTGGCATTTTATTTCACAGAGAAGGTACCCACTGTATGATGTTTAATCCTCCACCACAGCCTTGGCCTCCTGATATTAGAGGATTGGACATTAAAGCATGCACAATGTTATTGATGTCAATGGACACTGATTTGCAGATTACTTTTTCACCTGATGCAACTGCCCAACAGATTTGGGCTCAATTAGAAGCATGTTACCAGCCTATTTCAATTGAATCTACATGTTTGCTCTTAACTGATTTTCATGGTTCGAAATTGAAATATGGTGCATCTATTGGAGAACATTTGACTAAACTGAAAGGAAAGAGAAAGGAACTTGCTGAACATGGTTATGCTCTGGATGATTTTCAAATGATCAGTGTTATTATTAACTCATTGAATTATGAATGGAAAGATGCCATTTCAAAGATTAATCAAGTGTCTATTGCTCAGCGTACAGTTGATCATGTATGCAGAATTTTAACTGAAGAAGAAGCATTCATGCACGCCACGCCACATTTGAGAGGACCAACTGCATTGCGAGCTCCAGATATGAGGCGCAATTTCCGAGGAAATGTCTTTCTTCCAAGGATGCCAAGATGCTACGTTTGTGGTCATCTGGGACATATCGTCCGTGATTGTCCCCAGCGATCTCCAGCACCTGTCATATACCAGCCCAGAGGAACAGATTCCAGAAGCAAGGGCAGAAGTGAAAGACAAGGTCATCGTGGTTCCAGGCAGTGATCTACAAACTCCACACATCACATTGGCATTAACCAACGAAGGAAGTCCGGATTATGACAGAAGACATCTCTGGACTTTGTATAGTGGAGCAGCAGTGCATGTTACCTACAGAAGAGATCTTTTCACAGAGATGCACAAGCCTGAACCTGATATGTGTGAACTGTACACTTTTTCAAATAATACTGTTCAGGTCAAGGGAAAAGGAACTGTTTATATTGAAGAGTTAGATGCATTTATTCCTGATGTTTATTATATTACAACAGCAACCAGCAGTTTGCTTAGTCAGAGTCATTTGTCGAGAGTATCCAAGTACCAGGTTCACCATTTTGAAAAAGCAAGTTATGTGATGAAAGAAGGTAATATTGTTGCTGAAACCATAGTAATTGGTGGTGTTTATTACCTAAAGCCGAAGTCTACTTCACAAGCACAGGCAAGTATACCTGTTCCAATAAGAGAGAGCACAGGCCCTAGAGAGAGATGTTCCAGAGAGAGATCCTGTTGCTATCCCAAAGGTTCCTAGAACCAATAGAAGTCAGAAACAGGTTGCTCAAAGCAAGCCTAAGGTTCCTAATATGAATGTTGAGAATTCACTAACAGGTAAACTTTTGCATTCCAGGTGTATCATAAGTGGCATAGAAGATTGGGGCACTCCAGTTTTTGTGTACTTAGCAAGATGCCAGAATTCATAAAAGGTTTGGATCTGAAGGGGTGTAAGTTGTTTTTGGATTGTGCTATCTGCAAGAAGGCCAAATCCAAGGCAGCAGTTGTTTCAAAACAAGCAGTCGTTTCAAATCACGCCTGTGAACACACATTTTTTATTTGATACATACTGACATAGTAGGTCCATTTGCACCAACACTCGGTGGTAGAAAATATTTCTTAACAATTGTTGACAATTATTCTAGATATGGATTTGTGTTTCCTATGAAGGAAAAATCTGAGACCTTTCAGATCTTTAAAGACTTTGCAACTTATGTCAACATTCAACACGGTGTTCACATCGCTAGAATTCAAAGTGATCATGGTGCTGAATTCATGTCCCAGCATTTTCAGGACTGGATGCATAAGAATGGAATTCTGCACCAGACCTCAGTTCTTTACGGTCCTGCGGAAAATGGAGTGGTGGAACGCAGAAATGGAATACTGCAAACAATGATGCGTTGTCTTCTAGAAGACGCTAATCTGAGTTTCCCATACTGGGGTGAAGCAATTAAATATGCAAACTACATCATTAACCGTATCTAGAGCAGTGTAATTAACCAGACACCTTTCTTCATGTTATATGGATATAAACCTGATCTGAGAAATATCCATATTTTTGGTTCCTATGCTATGGTGAATATTCCATTACCTCAAAGAAGGAAAGGAGGTCCAGCAGCAAAAAGACTAAGATTTATGGGTATTGATGACAATTCCAGATGCAGCAAGTTCGTTGACTCCAGAAATGTAATTGTGGCTTCTCAATCATCTAATTTTGAAGAAGATGCTGACTGGTCCAGAATTCACTCCAATGATCCCGGAGTTAATTTTCCTAGAGATGATGTTATGCAGTCTGATGATCAAGATTATCAGGCGGATGTTCCATCATCTAGTTCTTCTCAACCAGAGATTTCGTCTTCGCATGCCATCGATGCTGAGGCTAGCAACGAGGAAGAAGACGAGGACGAAATGGAAGAAGAATGGACCGTTGTTCCGAGACGTTCTGAGAGGGTCAAGAAGGGGATCCCTCCGCAGCCATTTTCATGGCAATTGACAAAAGCAATTTTACCTTGGCATAAAGAAATGCAGGCAGAAATGGATAGTCTAAAGCAACTCAAGGTGTGTACGCCTGAAATTCCTACTGGATGAAGAAAAGGTTTTCCAGGGTTCCGGAAGCAAGAAGGGGATACCTGGCTCTTAAACAAAAGTCTTTATGGTCTGAAACAGTCTGGTTTAATGTAGTATTTATGTCTAACTGACAAACTAAATTTAATGGGTTTTATTAAATCCGAAACTGATGAATGCATGTTCACAAAAAAAAAAGGTCTAGGAATGCATATGGGATAATTTTTTATGTTGATGATATTGTTTATATTGGTCCAAATAAGCAAATGAATGAGAGTTTTGCTAACACTTTGCAGAAATGTTTTATATTGCAGTTTTTAGGTTACATCAACAGACTACTTGCAGCTGTTCAGCATGAATACCTGAGTGAGAAGAAGTGCCTTACCTGATGTCAGCTCATCAGACAAAGAAGGGGGTGTCACTGCGTTTGTTTTTGTTTGTCTGAGGAGCTTGCCACAGATAGTTTATAGAACGAATTGGACTGGTTATCAAGTTTCCATAGTAACAAGATATGAGTGTCTTGTGAAGTTCTGTTTTACTGCGCATGTGTGCAGGGGAGGAGTTTTACTTCCACTTCATCTTTCATTATAGTTTCTTTTGCTTGCTTAGTAGAATGGTACTGCTGTTTCTTTGGTTTCTTAGTTATTTTGTAAATAAAGTATGCTGGCAACAGAAAAACACAATTCATTTCTTCTAATTTATAAAACTGAATGTTTTCATTTTGACATGGGTTGTATTTAATTTAGATTCCTTCAGTGAAAAGGAGATTTGATTCACTGGCCTAAATGGCCTCTTTCATATTTTTAATTTGAAGTGCATAAGAACTGCAGCTAAAAAGCACAGCCTTAGGCATATTCCTACTTACTGTATATCAAGAATCTGTACTAGAAAACTGCTTACTAAAAATGGGGACATCACTGGAAAAATGAACAAAGTGGAAAGAGTGGAAATCTCAGCTGATATTCCTGGTCCCCTGACACCAAGGCCACAGTGAAGAAGGCTCAGCAGCGGCTGCACTTCCTGCGGATCCTTAGGAAAAACAATCAGGAAAAGAAGTTGTTGCTGGCTTTCTATAAAGCCTCTGTGGAAAGCACTCTGACATACTGTCTGGGTGTGTGGTATGCAGGTTCCTCAGCTGAGGACAAGAAAACTGTACAGAGGGTGATAAATACAGCTCAAAAGATCATTGGTTGCCCTCTGCCCTCCCTGGAAGACTTAGCCAGATCCCGCTACCAAAGCAGAATCAAGGCCATCATAGAAGATCCCTCACACCCTGGCAATTATCTTTTTGACCTGCTGCTGTCTGGATGGCGCTTTAGGTCAATAAAATCCCACACCACTAGACTAACAAATAGTTTCTTTCCCTGGGCCATCCGTACTGCAAATAAATATAAGTCACTACTTTATTAAGATGTGAAAAGAGGTGAAACTGCAATACCTCATTCAGATATATAATAACATATTACAGTACAATCCATCTCTTGTGTATTATACTTGGCAAGTGTCACAATCAGTGTTGGATGTATATTTTGTGTATATTTGTAGATATTGTACTCTCAAATTGCAAATGGAGATGCGGGTACTCGATTGTTCTTATTTTCATCTTTAAGTGCTTTGGTTTTATTGTATTGCAAATAGTTGCTGGGGTGCATCCATAGTTTCGTTGTACTTGTACAATGACAATAAAGTTCTTCTATTCTATTCTATTCTATTCTATTCTATTCTATTCTATTCTATTCTATTCTAAATTGGGGAGGGCATTAGCCAGGGATATCACAATTTCAGTTTAAAGAAATTGTATTTTAGTACATCATTCCCATGCAATATATGATTCTTTCTTGTCTACATTGTTCTAGCATTTATAGGCGGCTTGCTGAAAATTGCAATCTTCTGTCTCAGCATGCCCTGATTAAGAATAATAAAATTCACTTTACATCTTAGCAAAAACGAGCTTGCTTTTTCACAGGATGATCAGAAGAAAAATCCTGTGAAACATGTTCTTTATTTTTCCTTTGTCAATCTGAATCCCTTAAAAACTGAACAAGGAAGGAAGATGCCTGCACTTTAGGAAGATGTTAACGTAATTGAAGAAGACTAAAGGAAATAAGGATTGTCCTCAACAATGCAACTTTACTTCTTAAGCAATCAGAAATCAATATGTCAGAATAATGCAATAAATTTCAATAAAAATCTTTTTTCTTTAAGCATCCTTCTGGGATTTTGCTGTTCTTTAGAGACCATACTTATTGCTTCTTTTAAAAAAAGAATCTTATAGACAACAGCGACAATTATTATGTTGCTAATGCTTTCTTTATACTCTGAAATTTTGTCTGAAATTTGTTTTGTTTTTTTCATTTAAGCTTTCTTCCTTTATGTTCAAAATAGTAACCTTTGTGAGTGTTCTTACAGTGTTCTAAGCTTTTGGGGATTTTTCTCAAACACTCAAAAATGTTTGTTCATTTCATCACATGAATGAACAAACAGAAAGATTCTTTTGTGGCCTTTGGAGGCCCTTTAATCAAAACTAATAAGAACCAAGAGCAGTGTTCTACCATTTTGAGGTAGAAAAACTATAGTGGATACCCCACAGTAGGCATAAAGCCCAGCTCTTGGGAACTTCCTCCTTATTCTTTATATCAGATGTAGCCCCATTAACTTTGCAACTTCTGAACTCCTAAAAAGTTTAGGCATTGCTGTTAGCTATTAAAAAGTTGACTACCCTCTGATTAATAAATTGCTTTTTTCAAAGTTGATAATAATTACTTTGGGCAGATTCTACACACAACATATTCCTTAATTAATTTTATGCGGTATTCCATGAAACTTCCTTGTGGTACAGCTACGTCCATCACTAAATTGCCCTCCTACTTCACAGAATGCTTCAGAGTGAGAAGATGATTCAACTATACATTTATAGAATTTGGTACATGTATGCTTGCTTGTATAATGAATGAAAGCTGCAATTATCTATTCTGAAAATGAACTGGCATGTAGAAATGTAAAGCATGTCCATTCATTTTTCAGGCCGCTTGAAATATATATAAAAACCTCCTCCTATACATTAATATTCTGTTCAAGCCTAACCGTTTTAATAAATTTCATCCGTGCACATTGGCTTTAAAAATAAGTGAAACATAATTGAGGCTGTAATAGAAGGTTGATCAATTTATACAAAGTAATGACTTCCGGTGGCTTTTTAGTCGAAGACGTACTGGAGACCGCAATTGTGCGCAGCTTCAATCCATGCTCTGTAGGTCAGAGGGTCTCAAACGGGACCGGCTCCACCCTGGAGTGGTGGTGAAAGAGGGAAAGACAACCAACTGGGTTGAGGGAAGCCACATCTTCCCTTTCTGGCTAGGTATACTCCCCTCGAAGACAGGCAGTAGCAGCAGTCTTTAATAGCTGCCCTGAAGATGGGACCTAAGTTTGTGTTGAAGCAGTGAAGATGTGGACAGCGTGGAGACCAGGCATAATATATGGACATAAAGATACCCTGGAATTAAGGTATAAAGAATTTTTCAAAAAAGATTACAAAGCAGCGACCTGAGAGAGAGAAAAGAAAGGTGGAAATAAATGTAAGAGAATTTGAATTTTGACAGGAATTAAATTGAAGGAGGAAGCTGGAAGAAAATTTGGATAAACATATGATTTTGACACTAAATAGGCACAATTAAATGTTGAACTTGAATGTGCCAAAAAGAAATAATTAATAATTTGGACTTACTGAATTATTGAAACTTAAAAGCCACAAACAAAGGGAAAAAAAAGTGGAAAGAAAGGATGGAACTTGGACATAACAGGGAACACCATCTAATGGTAAAGGAAAATTTTTAGTGACTTTTTAAAAAAGTGCCTGGTTTTTTCAAAATTGGAACTTGATACAAAATAAGAGAAATTTTGTTACAATAAAATAGAAACCCTGAAAAGTGGAAACTGAAAACACAGAATATTAAGATAAAAGAAAGAAGCATAAAGAAATTATCTTGGGACTGTTTGGTGATTTTGGTACAAATTTAAATATATGAATATTGGATTATTTGATGACTTTGGAAAAAAATTAAAGAGGAAGTAATAAAAGCTGATCATTGGAAATAAACATCAAAGATGCTGGTCAAATTAAATTACTGGATAATTGGTTTGGATTTAAAGAAAGGGATAAAGAAAATATAAAAAAAGTGTATAAACATGGCAGAACTTTTCTTGGAACTAAAAATGGAATTAAGAAACATAAAGGAAATGTTATATGAAAGAAACGAATCGTGCTATATTGCCTTACAATTAATAGAAATGGCAATTTTGGAGAACAAAGAACAACAAGGAGTGCTAGAAAGGGAGGAGCTGATCAAAGAAGAAGCCAGCTTCAATGAACAAATGGAACAATGAACATTAAAATGAAGGGAAAAAAGAATGGAAATTAAAATTTGGAGGTTTGAGGGGACAATTAAAAAGGGAAAAGTTTTGAAAACCAAACAAAGAAAAAGGAAACAGCAGAAACAGGAATTACAGAAGAAAATTTTAAAGAGGGAGGGGGATAAAAATTGGAGTAAGAAACGGAGAGAAAAAATGAAGGGAAAAAGAGATAAGAGAAAAAAAAACAGAAAATAAGGAGATATGGAAACTGAACAGAAACAATAAGAAATTGTTTAGCTATAGAAATAATTCGTAGATAAAGATTAAAGAAAAGAGATTCTGCAAGGAATAGTGTTATAATATACAAGAATGTAGTTTTTAAAAGCTATTGGAACTGATATATATATTTTATTAATTGGTTTCTTTTTTAAGGATTATTGTTAATTTATAAATGAAATAAATACGAAACTGGAAGCTACGATAAGAAGATGAATCCTATTTAATAAAAAAAAGAATGCAGTTAAAATGAATTATGAGGATTCTAGTGAAAAGACTAATATCAGTTTCTACAATTAACTGAATAGATCAATATATTTGAAATAATAAATTAGTTAGAAAGTAATTGAGGGAAAGAATACCAGGTGGAAACTATATATGTTTTCGTAGATTTTCACGGGTACAGGTATGCAGGTCTTGCATATTCGGGTCTTTTCCCGTGTAAGCTCTTATCTTACACGGGGAAAGATCCGAACATGCCAAGACCTGCATGTATATATATATACAGACAGTATATACACACACACACACACATGATATATAGTAGTTAGGAGATTATTATTATTAAACTAGAATGTGATAATTATACAGTGATTATATTAGGATAAATTTTGATTATGGATTAAAGGGGAATAAATTGAGGGATGTATGGCACACTCTAATTGATAATTAAAGGGGGAAATTTTTGGAATTATTAGATTTAAGATGAAATTTATTGAATAATGAAACAAAAGTATGTGATAAAATTGCAAATGTGACAGATAAAAGTATAAAGGAATAATGAATTTAGAATAAAAAATAAGATAAAATAAGATATGAGAATATTTAAAGAAAAATGAATTAAGTTAAGATATAAATTGAAAATGGAATTGATAAGTCTAAGGAAAATAAGAATATTGGAGTAAATTTATTAGAAAATGGAAGTAATGATATAATATAGAATTGAATGTGAAAGATAAATATATACTAAGGTTATGTTTGTATTGAAGTGTAAAAACCTGGAACCACGTTGTTCATGGAAAGAGATGTTTTTAAAATGTAAAAGTAAAAAGAATTATTACAACCCCCCCCCCCAAATATATATATATAACATATAGAGGAATGAAGAGAGAAATGCAGATGGATCTCCTATTGAAAGTACTGAGACAATTATATTTGACTTTGTTTAATTGCTTATAAAACTGGACTTTGAAGTCAATCTGCTTGTAACTTAGAAAATTGAAAATCTTAGAAGAGTAAATAATACAGTGCCCTGTAGATGGAAAGCATCAATAAAATGGGCCAAAAAAATAGCCTTTTCATTTTCAATTTGAAATCAGAATACTGATATAGCAGAATTAAATAAATGAATAATAAACCAAATTAGATGGGCAGACAAATTAAGTAATTTTTACCTTTAAAATATTTAAATTTGTTGCAATATATATCAACACTTAATTGTTACATTTTTATTGCTTATGCAAATAAATAATTGCTTTACCTGCTTGGTCTTTAAGTATTTTTGATATAACAACAGGCACTTTGTGCTCAGCACCACCCTGAAAGAGATGATAAAAATAAAATTTGTTTTATGTGTTATACATTACAAAACAATATAATTATAAAATTATGCATACCTTTATACTTAAGCCCAAGCCGCCAACTGGTTGTCTACGAAGTTTAACGGTTCTGTGCTTTAAAAAATGGTAGAAAAAATAAATTTAGGTGAAAATTCAATATTAGATGTATGCTTAAGAAATTTATTAATATACTTTGGTTTTTGCAAATACTTGATCTAGAAAGTCAAAAGAAGAAAAATATGGCATTTAATCAATACTTGTCTCAGTCCATCCGAAAAGTTTTTGGGTTATTGATTGATTAAAGGCCATAGTGTGGTGGTATGCAAGCTCGATTAGAGATTCTAACTTGAGCATAGTTGCTGTAAAACTGGACTTTGGTTATGCTACATATTACCAGAGCACTTAAAACTTGCAGTGCTTGGTGCAGGTATGATTATGACCAATAATCCAATCTATTCTTCCTATATCTTACTAAACAAAACTTATGTGAAACCCTCTGTTGACCAAAATCATGAAGGGCAAAGGAAGTCAACATATATGAATTTATTTGGTAACAGTTATAGCTTTTCTTTTTAATTGCTTTTTTTATTTTATTGAACTTACAATGTTTATGCAATGGTGTGAGCCAATTGTTAAATTTTGGGGAATTATGCAAGCCAATTAACAGTGAAGCTGAACTACTGAACAATGCCTAATGTGTTGATTACCTGTTCTGGGGCTAGCAACATGGCAGCAGCAATGAAGTTGGCAAACATTTACCAGTGCACCACTAATTTTATTCAACTGTTGTGAGTCATCGAGAGTCATCCTTCTAAACATGGGTGGCTGTATACATCTTTTAAATACATAAATGGATAACTGTGATGTAAGAGAAATAAATGGTAATGAGTAACACTGATTGAAAGGAAAGAAAGAAAAATACATACAATGAATATTTCATATATATATATATATATATATATATATATATATGTTTTCGGAGGTTTTTGTGGGTATTTGTATGTGGATCTTTGGTTCTTCGGGTTTTCTCCCGCGTAGAATTGGAAGTATCTAGGTGACGTTTCGATGAACATCGGAACAGAACACACCCCCAGCCAATCAGAACACAGCCAAACCCCCAACCAATCAGAACACAGCCAAACCCCCAACCAATGAGAACACCCCCCCACCCAATCAGAACACAGCCAAGCCCCCACCCAATCAAGTCACACCCCCACTAGCAGTTAAAAGGAAGAAGCAGCTGCAAGCTCACATTACTCCGAGAAGCACAGGAAGACACAAGCCTGAAGATGATGAATTTTCTCCAATTCTACGTAGGAGAAAACCCAAAGAACCAAAGATACACACACACACACACACACACACACACATATGAAATGAATAGATGGTGGAAGGAGGTAAAGATCTGAATGAAAGGGATCTGATTTTGCAGAATGGAGTTAATAAATAAAGGCAAAAAAGCAAAGTTGAAAAAGCAAATTGTCAGAGAAAAAAATTAAAAGATTCATTAGAAAGTATGAACTGGTGTCATCTATGCTTATGAAGTAGGAATTCATACATTTGTGAGAGTTTTCTATTATGCTTCAGTAAATGGCAAAAATGAAAGAATCAGGGATGAGCTTTTTGTAAAAAGAAGAAAGTGAACAGGTGGCTTGAATAGATGGGAAATGAAAGGAGGGTGTGGTGGACAAGACAAGAGACACGAACAAAGATATCTGGCTATTCAGAAACCGAAAAATGAAAAGGCATGTTGACTTTCAGTAATGATCTGCTTAAAAACACATGTTTAAGCAAAAAATGTTTCCATGCATATGCATGGAGAAGGAAAGCACAGAAAAACATAGCCAATATTATTGGTTATAATGAAAAAAAACTGAAGATAATTAATGAAATTAATATTGCCCAAACATGCACTTTCCCTTCTTAGTTTGTTCCGCTGTTGAAAAACCCAAGCCTCTGCTGCTTGCACTAACTCTGCAACTTGAAAAATTATCTTGGATTTTTACTATCAACAAGTATTATCTGTGGCCCTCAAAATTGTTCACCCTTTTCCTTAAAGCTAAGAGGTTATTCTTGATACACTACACTCCCCTTCCAGCTCCCTTGCTCAAGGGGAAACTGGCTGGATTAACTGACCACCTCTATTTCAACTACTGTACTTAATGCCAAGTCTACCAGCAAATATGTTCACATCCATAACTGGATTGTGGATGATAGTGCAGACCTGTTTTGCATCACAAAACCTGAGTGGGCGAAGAGGGGTAACCAACACTAAAATTGAGTTCACTTGATGAGATCCTCAAAGAAAGAGATGAGTTATTTAAAGAAAAAGACAGTGTATGAATTGATGTACACACCTGGTTGAATCAAGAATAGTTTGTAAGGGCAGAAAAGTATGGAGAAGTACAGTGAATAATGGTAGAAATTAATTTTACTTTCTTTTTCACTTCTGATGTTATTATTATTTTTGCTTATTTTGTTACTTATTTGCATTTGTATCATGTTTCTCCCAAAAAGAATAGCTATGCTTAGCTATGTATGTATGCTAAAGAAAAAGAATTATATTCTCTGTTCAGTGCTTGAAGTATAGAATGTTTTATGTAAGAAAATGCTGTTCAAGTACTTGTCTACTGAAGTTTTTTTGATGCTCCATTGAGAGTTCAAACCGTTTCTCTATTCAAAAGTTGAATAGGAGCTTAATATATCATTCAGATATATTAAATATGATATGCCAGGCACATGTCTCATTAAAAGAGAAAGAGTTGTGATATGAATACTATAGTAACACAGATGTGTGAATTTGATTAATACATCTTTTTAAAATATTTTTTCTTGGCCTTTAAACTATTGAAGAATTAAAATGCAGATATTGTTTCCAATGAAAACTCGTACTTGGCTCTTTCTGCTTTGCAATCTTTTACACGCTGGATTTAAGTTTTTAGTCTAGATCAGTTCTTCTTCCACTTCCAGTTGACTGCTCTCCCAGTGAACTGGTGTTCTTTTCATTTAATTCATTCCTTATGGCTAATTTCTTAGTATTTTTTGAAGAAAGTACATGTGATAAAAATCTTTATGGACTGTTCCCATGCAGTCTAATTCATATGTAATAGCATCCTGCATTTTTGACACTTTATTCATGCTCAGTTTTCTTGAAATTTGATATAATAATAGCAACATGAAGTGACTCATTTTATTAATTGACATTAAATATTATATAATTTAGCAACACGCTGAGTCAAGTTCTACCCACAATGCCATTTCTCATCATTAAGAACAGACACTGTTAGATAGATCAAGATTGTTTCTAATACTGCACATGAGACACATTTCTTAGAAGTTCTCTAAAGATGGACTGCAGCATGAGTCCAAAAGCTCAGAAGATTAAATCTCTTGATCCAGTGACTGATACAGATTGGATCTTGCAACATTATCCTGGGACACTTATATTTGTTTTTAATACTGTTCTTATCATACATATTTGTGCTTTTTAGAAGTTTGCTTTGTTTCCAAGAAACTTCCATATGTCTAACTAATTCTATAGATAATTTGTGCCAAGTTCAATACACTTGTTCTAAACTTTTTAAATTTTTATTTAGAGTCTTGTCAGAGTTGGGGAGGGTGACTAGGAGAGGGTTGGGGGATGGTGAGTTATTGGGGTTAGGGAGGATACCCGGACCAGGTTTGGGGGATAACCCGGTGGGGGTTGGAGTCAGCCAGGCTGGAGTGCACATTTGGGAGGGCCCAGAGGGTCGTGAGTTGTGGGGGCGATCAGAATTTGGACAGCAGGGGTGGGTCCCATTGGCACCATAAGTGGGAGGGGCAGATATGACGGGGATAGAGGGCCATATCAGGTTAGGGGATCGCGTACCCGCTGTCTCTAAGCGGTAGCGCGCTCCAACCCTCCCGACCTGTCTGGCAGGCCTGGTTGTGCAGAGTCTCAGGCCCTGAGTATCCGGTTGATGTTGTGAAATGCCAGGTCCGTTGTTAACAAGGCCCCCCTGATTTACGACCTTATTCAGGAGGAGGGCGTGGACCTGGCTGGCATCACTGAAACCTGGCTGGGCCCAGAGGGTGGTGTTTCTCTGGTGGAGATGTGCCCACCAGGTTTCCAAACATTCCATCGACCAAGGTCTCAGGGAAGGGGTGGTGGGGTGGCGGCGATTATTAGAGAAGTTATTTGTCCTAGGGAGGCCACTGTTCCTCAGAAGGCTGGTTGTGAGTCTGTCATTGTGAAGTGGGGGCAGGGGGTTCAGATGGGCCTTTTGATAATGTACCTGGCTCCCTGCCATGTGTCATCGGCCCTGCCCGGGCTCCTCGAGGTGATAGCCGGGCTGGCGGTTGAGACCCCTAGGCTTTTAGTCATGGGTGATTTCAACCTGCCTTCGCTCAGGGAAACCTCTGGGGTGGCTCGGGAATTCCTGGCTTCCATGACGGCCATGGATCTGACCCAATTAGTTTCTGGCCCCACTCACACAGGGGGACACACACTGGACTTGATTTTTGGCTCTGATCAGTGGTTGAATGATCATTCTGGGTATCTAGTTATAAAGTCATTGTCATGGTCCGATCATTCTCTTCTTAGACTTGACTTCTGTGCTGCCATCCCCCAATCGCAGGGAGGCGGAACCAAGGAGATGGTTCCGCCCCAGGCACCTGATGGATCCTGAACAGTTCCAGATGGAGCTTGGGCCATTCCCTGAAACTCTGGCTCATAACTCGGCCACAGACTTGGTGGCCACCTGGGATAGGTTGGCCGCTGAGGCTCTGGACCGAGTTGTGCCTTTGCGACCTCTGACCCGGCACAGATCCCATTTGGCTCCATGGTTCACGGAGGAGCTGAGGGGGATGAAGTGCCGAAAAAGACATCTGGAGGGCATCTGGAGGACCAGTCGTGCTGAGTCTGACCGGACACAGGTGAGGTCCTATATTAGGACCTACCTAGTGGTGATAGAGCGGCGAAACGTTCGCATTTCTCCGCCCTTATTGCATTGGCAGAAAATCGGCCTGCCACTCTGTTTAGAGTAACCCGCTCTCTGCTTGAGCCGAGAGTGTGGGAGGACCTCTTGCAGGGTAGGGCAGAAGAGTTTTCCCAATTTCTGCATGATAAAATCGCTCAGATTCGGGATGGGCTGGACTCCAGTTGGGTGGTCCCGGGGGAGGTGTCCTGGGGCAAGTCTTGAGACAGTTATCTGGGAGGAGTTCGATCCTGTGACCGCCGAGGGTGTGGACAGATTGCTGAGGAGGCTGAATGCCACCACATGTTTACTGGACCCGTGCCCTTCCTGGTTGGTTTCTAACTCCAGGGAGGTGACATGAGGCTGGCTCCAGGGGATTGTCAACGCTTCGTTGATGGAGGGGGCTCTTCCTACCACCCTGAAAACAGCAGTGGTGCGACCCCTCCTCAAGAAGCCTTCCCTGGATCCAGCTCTTTTAAATAACTATCGTCCTGTCTCCAACCTTCCTTTTCTGGCGAAGGTTGTTGAGAGTGTGGTGGCGCGTCAGCTCCCTCAGTAACTGGAGGAAGCATTCTACTTAGATCCGTTCCAATCGGGCTTCAGGCCCGAGTACAGTACCGAAACAGCATTGGTCGCGTTGGTCGATGATCTCTGGAGGGCCCGTGACAGAGGTTATTCCTTTGTCCTGGTCCTATTAAATCTATCAGCGGCTTTTGATACTATTGACCACAGTATCCTATTGCGGCGGTTGGAGGGGTTGGGAATTGGGGGCACCGTTTTGCGGTGGTTCTCCTCCTTCCTCTTGGACTGGTCGCAATTTGTGTTGACGGGGAGGGAGAGGTCCACCCCTAGGCCCCTCATTTGTGGAGTGCCTCAGGGGTCGGTCCTCTCCCCTCTTCTGTTCAACATTTATGTGAAGCCACTGGGAGAGATCATCCGTGGTTTTGGGGTGAAATGTCATCTCTATGCTGATGACACTCAGCTTTACATCTCCACCCCAAACCACCCCAACGATGCTGTGGAGGTCATGGCCCGTTGCCTGGAGGCTGTGCGGAACTGGATGGGCGGGAACAGGCTTCGACTCAACCCTTCCAAGACTGAGTGGCTGTGGTTTCCGGCGGCCCTGATATAGTCAGCTGATTCCGTCGCTGGCTATTGGGGATGAGATCTTAACCCCCACAGAAGGGGCTCGCAATCTTGGTGTCCTCCTGGATGTACGGCTGTCTTTGGAAGATCTTGGGGCTTTTTATCAGGTTCGCCTGATACGCCAGATGCGGCCCTTTCTTGATCGGGACGCCTTACGCATGGTCTGGACTACTGTAAAGCCCTCTATATGGGGCTCCCTGCGGGGAGCACCGGAGGCTCCAACTGGTACAAAATGCGGCCGCGCGGGTGGTTATGGGGGCGTTGAGATACTCCCATGTGACGTCTCTCCTGCGCGAGCTGCATTGGTTACCGGTGGCCTTCCGGGTTCACTTTAAAGTATTGGTTTTGGCCTTTAAAGCGCTCCATGGCATCGGACCAGGATACTTACAAGACCGCATTCTGCCAGTAGTCTCCAACCGACCAGTGCGCTCCCACAGAGAGGGTCTCCTTCGGGTCCCGACGGCATCCATGTGCCGCCTGGTGACCCCGAGGAATAGGGCCTTCTCTGTGGGGGCACCCGCCCTTTGGAATGGGCTGCCCCCGGGGCTACGAACAACCACTGACCTGAGGACATTCAGACATGACCTGAAAACCTGGCTCTTTGAGCAGGCCGGCCTGAGCTGACTTCAAATGGGATTTTAAATAAGGGGTTTTAAGGGGTTTTAGATTTGATTGGTTGGGGTATGAAAGTTTTAGCTTATTTTAATCGGGGTTTTTAAATTTTTAATTGACAGCCCATAATTTAATTCTTTTTTAATTGTATTTATATCTGTAATTTATATATTTTAGTTGGCTGTTCACCACTCTGAGTCCTTCGGGAGAAGGGCGGTATATAAAATTATTTAATAAATAAAATAAATAATAAATACTTCATACAATGTTTTATAAGTGAACTTGCATTCATATAACTGGACAAGCTATTGCGCCCTTCCTTATCCATGTCCTCAAAAGGGTAGAATTGAATTGTTGGATATGATAGCTTCAAAGGGCAGGAGGCAGAAACTTTGGACATTGAAAAAACATTGTAACCCATTTCATTGCATATGAAGAGAAATGGACAAGATCAGCTTAGAAAAAAAATATTTAAATTTTAAATAACGTTTTGTATTGACAAAGCAAGGACCACTTTGCATAATCAGTTCCATACTCTGTATTCATTATAAAACAAGGAGCATATGGATATAATTATGTTCTCTTGGATCATAGTCAACCTTTCTTCCAACATCAGACTTCTATGAAATCAGTAAAATTTAAAGCAAAAACCTCTATAAATCTCCTGTATTTATAAAAATTTGGAGACTGTCTCGTCACAAAGCGACTCTGAGCAGTCTACAATTAAAATATTTTACATAATTTTGTTGTAGATTTAGAGCAACAAATTGTTCCTTTTTTAAACAATTAATAATGATTTTTGTAATTAAGGAAACATTTTTGAAGGCTGTTAAATACCTTTTTTTTTTCAGTTTGCATGTTCCTTCAGCAGTGTGCTTTAGAGTGTTTCCTAAACTTTTTTCATCTCAGAACATCCCCCCTCTTTTAAGAATTATGGAGGACCCCCAAATTTTTCATGTATTAGTTATATTTGTTGATATTTATCACATCAAAGATTAAAATTGATGCATTAATTGCTTCTACTGCTTCTCATGATTATTTGATGGGATTTTAATGTGGTATTATTTTTCATCATAGGCTTACTAATTTTTATTTCAAGGAGCCCGGAAAACATCTTGGGGGACCCCCAAAGATCCTAGGACCACAATTTTAAAAAACACTGCTTCTGACTATTCAGCTATAGATTGGAACCATAATGGATGAAGTTTGGTTATCAATTCAGTCAGGTTGACCAGTATTTATGAGACTATATAGTCCATGTCTGAAAAAGGAGAATGGTTCTGTAGGTGATGGGATTGGATGATATCTGATAACTTACTACTGCCATGTCCCAAAATCACTACAATCAGTTCCTTTTTTAAAATATAAATTTTATTTGGGTTTTCACAAAGACATACAAATAAAACATCTTTTTTTTGAGAATAGCATGATCCCGGGTTATCACTTCTTCATACAGACACAAACTCAATTTCATATTCATCTTTGTGTTCTATTCCATATCTCATTACTATTTTAAAATTTTCTCCATAATTTTTCCTCTCCCATGGTTTTCTCAACTTTATTTTTAATTATCTCATATCTAAATTCAATTATATATCTTTTTCTAAGTTTCAATGTTTTTCTAATCATTATATTTATACTTTTGTCTGTCCTGTTTCAATTTCATATTATCTTTTCTCATTAAACAAATTTTCCCCTGTAGTTACTAATTGGAATATGACACCTTTATATCTTTTAATTTTATCAATTCAACTCTTATTTAAGCTTCAATTTATGGCTTTAGAATTATAACATTCAATATAGTACATAACTTCCAATTGAATTCTGCTTGGTACATTCTTAAAATGCACACTATGTTCTTAAAGAGAAAATACATATACCTGTATAACAATAGTAAATAAAACACTCATTCCATTCCAATTCAATTCTATCATTAATATTAATTACAATCTTAATTTCTTTAACATTTCTTTTCAATTGAGTATCATATTTCCTTGGGAACACTTATAAACTTTCCATAATTAATTCTTTTTTTCATATTTCTCTTCACTTATATTTTGATAAATCATTAATAATAAATAACATGTTCCCATCCTTTCCTAATTTCATTCTCTCATTCTCTTTATTTCATTTATTTATTAACAAACATTCCATTGCATTACAATAAGTATTTTATCCATCATTTTAATCATACATTGTTTCATATTTTCTAAAATTATTTCTATTTCTAATATAACAATACTATCTTATGTACCTTTGCAGAAATCCCCTTTTCAATTAAATTTTCACCCATTGTCTCTAAATAGGCTTATACTTTCAATCCTTGTACATTTTCCCTGTTTCTCTACATTTTGTTTCTGTCTTTTATAACTTCTTTTCCTTTCCTTCTTCCCCCTCTTCTTCTCCCTCCCTTTTTTGCCCCCTTGTCTCTCTACTTCTAATTCTCTCTTCTGTAATCCTCTCTTCTGTTGCTTCCTAATATTGTAATTATTTTTCAAACTATTCTTTTTTGGGGTTGTCTTTTCAAATCTTAAACTTTCCACTCTTCCCCTCCCCCCTTCCTTTCTTTTCCCCACATAAAATTACTTGATCATTAAAGATGGCTTCTTTTTTGTCCTGACCTTCTTGTTCTACAAGTGTTTCTTGTTGTTTCTCATAGTTACAGATCTCCATTTCTAAAAATTGAAATATGAAGCCAAAAGAACCTCTTCCTTCTTGTGCATTTTCTTTGTATTTTTTAAGTTCCATTTTCAGTTCTTCCAAAGGTGATGTCATTTTAAACACTTTTAAACAGCCATCCGATTGATTTTAGTCATTTAAATCCAATAGGCAAAAATCCAAAAATCACCAAGTAATCCAAATAATTCAAAGCTGTTTCTTCTTGCTTCTTTTTTCCACTTTCTCTTCCTGGGGTTCTGTTATTTTGTTACAAAGTTTCAGTTAGAATGTATCTTTAGGAATCTTGTTAAAGTTTCACTGTAAGTTCCTTTTAGTTTCAGGCAGTCTCCTCCATTTTTCCAGATCCTGCCCTTTTATTCTTTATTCTTATTCTTTCCTTTTCTCTCCTTTCCTTCTTTTAAAGATTTTTGAGTATCCAAAAGTCTTTATTATCACTTTGACATTTTATTTTCAGCTTAAATGCCTATTGATGTCAAAGTGGATTTTTGTCAATTTCTTACTTAATTCTCTTAGCTGTCAGTATAAGGAAGGGAAGAAAAAAACAGCCAAATCCTTTCCTTTCCCTCTCTCCTTTGCTGCTTCAAAATCTTCTTTGGGAACAATGTTATTTTTTATAATTCAAATTCCAGGGTACCTTACATTGTTGCTTTTTCAGTTCAACCCAGTCAACCAAAACTTTCTCTTCTTATCTTTCTCCTGCACATTCTTTTCTGGTCAAGTTCTTCTTTGAGGTGGCCATTTCTGACCGCCGCTACAACCGCCTTCGGGAAAGGGAGTAAGGCCACCTGGGGAGGAGAGATGCGGCTCTCCTTGACCCTGCTGGCAGTCTCCCCCCTCTTCACCACCTCTACGGGGTGGCTTAGCCCCGAAACCAGCCGGCTCGGGGCACTCCAGCCCCAAAACCAGCTGGCTCGGGGCACTCCAGAGGCAAGCACAGATTGAAACCGTGCACGATCGCGGATTTCTGTCTGTCGCCGAAGAAGCTCAAACCGGAAGTCTATAATCAGTTCTAAAGATGCAGCTTTTCCTCACCATAGCACAATTTGGAGACCACATATACATATTCCATGCATGTGTGTGTATATGTATACATTTGTGTGTGTGTGTTTGTGTGTGTGTGTGTGTGTGTGTGTGTAAGATAAAATATATGAAATAAACAGAATTAAGATTAGGCAAAATGTATGATTGCTTTTCCTACATTGCCTGGAGTTCAGCAAAGATGTAGCTGGGCTTTTATGCAAAAGTTATGTACATATACATGGTTATATTATTGTTTAAGCTTCATGAAAAAAAATAGAAGTAAAAAGGTTAAATAACAAAATGTAGGTGGAAAGTGAAGAACTCTCACAGCATATTGTATATGCAAAACAACCTACCTCAGAATTATGTACAGCTTTTATGAATACTAAACAGGAACTTAATTCCTTTTGTACACTTGAAACAGAATATTAATTGAATTATACAAAATAAAGATACTGCGAGCAAGTGGGAAGAACTTATAAGCCTTTTGGCAGAAATATTTAAAGTAATATAATATTATGCCAACTTTTAAGCATGGCTATATACAATTATTTTCTCTCTCTTTCTCTCTCCCTCAATTTTTACTCTCAGTTGTAGAATGCTAAGTCAAATTAAAAAACCAGGATGATCCCCGCCCTCTTTTTCTTCTGGAAGTAGATAAAAACTCGTCTCTTCCAGACAGCCTTTGAGGATTAATTGTAACCAGCAGAACCAAATAATTGCTAATTTAATTTTGCCCATTTTATTAATACTGAAATTGGAAATTAGGTTGTGGATTTTATTGACTTTAATGCTGACTTGCACATATTTATACAGTAAATTCTTTACACAGCCTAGTCTCTGCTACGTTTCTCAGAATGCATGAGAAATAAAATACATTCAACATTATGTGAAATGTTTCATATAATTGTGCCTGTAGAAGTATGCCTTTACGTGTGTTTCCTTTTGAGTTACTGATGATGACTATGGCTGGGTGTATGCAATACACTTGGCCCTAAAAATAAAGGAGTGTCTGCTGATTTTCTCTGCTTGTCATGGCTGACTTTAGGGAACATCTGTTTAAAGAGCCACTGAGCCAGCACTATCCAAAGATGTTTCCACAGTCATGTGGCTAGCATTATGTCCCAGAGTGCTGTTATGTTCCCACCAAAAATGATACCTATTTATTTATTTGCATTTGTATGCTTTTGAACTGCTAGGTTGGCAGGAGGTCAGACAAGGATAGGAGTCACCCATTGTGCCACGAACCTGGGCTGTCAGTTTTCCAACCAGCAAACCCAGAGTCTTAATTAGTGAAGTTTTGCACTGCTCCCAACTTCATCCTAACTTCTGGTTTATTTATTTCTCATTTAGAAATCGCCCATCTCCTTACACAAACCTATTCTGGGCAATCTACAAATAAAATATAAAAGCTATATATAATGAGTGGAGTTAAAAACAATAATAAAACAATTAAAAAGATGGGAAGGGGCTTGAGGGTTCTGTGGACCCCAATTGAGTAAGAAGAGCCAGGTCTTCAAGCATTTTTACAAAAGGTCAGGAGAGTGGAGGGTCAGGGGCATGTTCTGACTGTAGAATGGATGGAAAAGGGGGTTTGATGTATGGTCTGAGTAGTAGGGAGGGTGTCATGGGCTGTTTTACCTTTCAACGTAGTATCAAAAATGTTTCTTCTGCAAGCTAAGAAGTTATATTTTTAGGGGCCTGCCATATGTACACTGACTTTCCTCTCACATGGATGCTTTAGTACAGGGCTCCTCAAACCTCGAGCCATGGACTGGCACTGGTCCGCAACATACCAGCAACTGGTCTGCACAAACAAGCAAAGCTCCATTTGTGGGATGCAGGCAGCATGCAAAGCCACACCCTCTCTGGTCTGTGGAAAAAACTTTCTCCATGGAACTAGTCCCTGGAGCCCAAAAGGTTGGGGACCGCTTCTTTAGTACATCATAAAAATCAATACCAATCAATGCGGCTTTGTCAAAGACTCTAGTATTACAGACTCTGCAGTTCAAAGGCCTATGGAGAAACACCGAGAAAAGCGGAAGCCACCACATTTGGTTTTCCTTGATCTTGAAAAAGTCTTTGACTGTGTTCTGCATCACTTAATCTTAATGTATGTACCAGTGACTATGTTGTTCTTGAGCAACTTATAACATGGGTCAGATGCTGTATACAAATACCAGCAGTTTCATGTCATGCACTGTCGGCCTTTCCGACAGCTTTCCTGTGAAAGTTGGCATTCATGAAAGTTCAGCATTATCACCATTGGTGTTCATTCTCATTATGGATATTAACACAAAATAACTTCTCTATGCTCATAACTACCACCAGAGAATAATTGCAGTGATATGCACAAACTGCTTTTGCTAATTTTGCCTATGCCCCAACATCAAAAAGACTGAATATCAGCCTGAGCACTGCCACTGTACAAGTCAGGAGTGAAGATCTAGTGAAGATCAAAACCTTCCATTGGTTTTCAGTAGGTTTATTTTATTTTATTATTTATTTTTTATTTGTCAATTGCTTACAAGATAATAGGTATAAGTAAAAAACATAGTTATGAATACATGGATATATATAAGAAAAATAAAAAATAAAAGAAACAATAGGGCAGGGACTTTAGGCACGTTGGTGCGCTTATGCACGCCCCCTACAGACCTCTTAGGAAAGGGGTGAGGTCAATAGTAGACAGTCTAAGGTTAAAGTTTTTGGGGTTTGGGGAAGAAACTACAGAGTTAGGTAGAGTATTCCAGACATTGACCATTCTGTTGCTGAAGTCATATTCCCTGAAATCAAGTTTGGTGCGATTAACCTTGAGTTTGTATCTATTGTTTGCTCTTGTGTTGTTATGGTTGAAATGGAAGTATTCATTGACAGGTAGGACATTGCAATGTATGATTTTATATACTATACTTAGATCGGACCAAAGGCGGCGTATGGGTCTAGCAAATGTTTTGTATGCTCTAGTTATTAGTGTAATATTACCAGAGAAAAAGCTATGTAAGATTAGGTTACCAACTCTTAACGCCTTTTTGGCTATGTAGTTACAGTGGGCTCTAGCACTTAGAACATTAGAGATGAGTACTCCAAGATTCTTGACAGAGTTTGGATCATCAACAAGGTCTTGACTATTCAGCCTGTACTTTATGAGATGCTGGTCAATACCTAGGATCCCATCTACAAAGTGATGGCAGCATCAAAGGTGAAACAAGGTTATTACTTGAGGCTTTATACTGTTACAGAGCTTTGGAGCATTCCATTACTTAGGATGATTGATGAGACAGAATTTAACATTTAAGCTTTTCCTTATTTGTGAAGATAATGCAAGAGAATGCTATTTGTGAACAGCCAATCAATTCACCAATTTTGGTTGTGCCACCTTACACTATGGAGTTACTTTATCAGGTTTCCCTTCACTTCAGTGAAGCAGAAGAGCAAGCCATTTATGAGGAAAGTACCTAAAAAGCAAATTGACCTGTGTATTTCACATTTAATCATTATCTGCATTTGTTTGCTCTTCTTGCTTAGAGGAGATATTGACTTGATTGCACATAATCAATCACTTATATCACCTCTAGCTCAAAATAGGACAGAATAATAATGTACCACAACTGGATTTAGTTCAAGTCGCGTTTTGTGAAAGTGAGTGAAACAGCAAATCATTCAGTGCTTCAAATCATTCAGTTTTTGTTGGGGAAGAAGGGGGCAGATTTTTGTAATACCCACATTTTTTTTCTCTAAATTTGACTAAAGTATTTGGGGTTATGAGTTACAGACTCTCTACGGTTTTTTCCTACAAGGATCCTGTGTTCTTTCATCAGGTTTTTATTTTTCCTGATTTAATGGTTAATGTATTGAGCTAGGAATACAGAGGTCCAATTTCTAATTCACCATCAGCCCTGGAAGCTCACTGGGTGATTTTGCACTGTCCTCTTCCCTCAGGCCAATATCTCATAAGATTTCCATAGGAAACACCAAAGGAAGGATTCCAATGCTCACCCTCTTGAGCTTCTGAATGAAAGGCAGGTTATAAATCTAATAAGTAGAACACAATGGTAGTTTTCTGATTTAGCAACCCATGATTAAAACAAAGTATATTTAACATAAGGTGTGAAAACAGTCTAGAGTCTAAACCCTTCTAAATATGCTATAGTCAGAAATATCTGAATATAACAATTAGCCTTAAAGAATTTCACCATCTTTTTTTTTTTACATATAAGCCTGTCTTCAAAATGAGATTCTATTGAGCTTTATAAATAATAGATTGTAGATAATAAGTATTATTTTCAGACAGTAGTACTAGAAGGTAGGATACATAGTCAATTAGACATGTTCAACAAAAATACATTCTTAACAACTTGATTTAAATTTACTTTTCTATTTTTACCTTTCTCCTCTCCTACAGTATTTCCACCTTTAATAAATACGTACTTCAGTTCACATCAAGAACAAAAAATAACCGTTTGAGCCATGATAGGAGAAAAATGTTAGTGAAAAACTTTCGTGGAGATAATTTTTCCAAATGTAGTATCAAAAATTTGAATGTGGTTATGGATCTGTTTGTTTTTTTTTAATATAGTAACCCAAAAACATACAACTGCTCTCTCAAGGCTATGGGGATTATTTATGGATATTTGAACTATCACAAAATCTTATAGAAAATGTGCCTGAACACAGAATTTGAAGAATAGAGTCGGACATGGCCAAATAGTTCAAGGAAGTATCAGTCATATTTATCTAGTTGCATAAGTCCCTATAATGTCTGTTTCTAAGAATGTTATGGGATTTCTTGAATTTGGATTCTTATAAATACCTTATAGAAATTCTTCTTCTGATACAATCTTAAAACAAAGGAGGAACCATTTACAGACTTTAATATTGCCAGTCAACTGGAGTCTAACTTGCACACAAAAATTTCCAGGTATCGTTCATGGGTTTGATTATTGATCCTCAGAGCTGGGAATGGAAGTTCCAGCCTGCAAAGAACTTTCGAACATATCCATTATTTGGGATATCTGATGTAACAGAATTTAACATTTAGTATTGCTTGAATTTTGAGGTCTGAACAGTTTTGCTGTAACTTATGAGTTTTGAAATATTCTGTGCAAATCAGCTCTATTTTTATTAATAATTTAAACCTCCCTGCATAGTTTATACAAGCTGGAAACATTAATGACATGCTACCTTATTTTATCTGTTGGTGATAATCATATTCCTTTTGGCTAGTTTATTGAACATACTCACATACCACAAACATAAATCATCTGCTTTGTCCTATTTTATACACCCCACCTCTGCGATAGTCATTATTTTTTCATAAGTTATTTGTGGGAGGGGGGTTAGGGTTTTTTTTTTTTTTGGCATTAATTATATTGCATTTTTTTAAATAAGAAAAAAGCAGCTTCACAATATTTTTATAAGATTGCTTCCTCCCTCCCAAAAATGTGACTTTTTGTTTTGTCAGTATTATAACAGAAAATGCCTGTGGTCACAATGAAGACTCTACTTAGCCTATCATAACAGACAGTGTGACAATTTGCATTCTAAATAGCTGTTTCAGGTGCATCATCAGTCTGCAACTTGCTAAAGTTGCTGAGTTCCTTCCTGAAATTACATGACTGCCCTGTGTAGCTGCCAGGTGATGTTGAGAGATGAATATCATATCATTTTTAATCTTTAAGGCTTTAAAGGATTATAGCCAGGTGCTACTCTTTACCTGCCTATGTTCATTCTCTGAAGCACCCTTTCCTGGTTGAATTCAAAGCACTGCATTGCCCTACTATTTAGGACTAAGGTTTCTCATATCATCAGATAATAGTTGATTCACTATGATATTTAGCAACAAGTTAGATATATGAAAATAGTGGATTTAAATAGTTTATAGATAATCTTTACACATCCATGACTTCTAATCCTAGGCTCTAGGTTAAAATAAACCATTCATGAGGAGCTCCAAAAGATTATGCAAGAAGAGCTTAAGTTTTTCTCAGATCTGTACCTACTGTAGAAAAATCTTCATGAAAGATTTGGATATAATCACTGTGACAATTCATGTTTTCTTCCAGAATTGCTATCCAGCAACAGCCCAATTATATAATAGTTACCAAAGCATGTATCTCCTTTGAATAATTCCCTCATTTCAGAACATAGTGCGACTAACCTACTTGGTGGCAAAGCAGCTGATCCATTTCCAGGAAACTTTAAAGAGGATAGTTCAACCTTCCTTTAAGATTCTGAAAACAAGGACTCCTAACTGAAATAAGTATTACAAAAGTTGGTTTTTTTTTTTGGTATCACTATGAGATTCTCTTCGCTGTTAATTAGAATCTTGACAAATCTGGGACAAAAATCCAGCAAGAAGAACTTCAAAAATTGATGTTCTAAAAACCAGATATAAGACAACTTTCCTTATTAGAATTATTTAGATACGCAAAAAGGCAGTCTATCCACCTGGCTGACCTACATACATAATGACATGTTCAATATTTGATTTGAAGCAGGGAAGCTACACTGATCTAGGGTAATAAGTGAAATAAACTGAAATAGGTTAAAAAAAATGACAACAGGAAGAAGAATGGTAGATGAAACCAGGGGAGGGATCCGACCGGTGTAACTACCGGTTTGGTGACGTTACGTTTTGTAAAAAAATGTAATTTTACGAGTAAGAATAGAAAGGATAAGAAAAGCATTCTTGTAATGAAAGGGAAGGAAAAAAAGAGGTCAGGTCATGAAGGGAAAGAAACAACACTGCATAGAATGAAAATAACAATGAAATAATAGTCATATCAAAACTTTCTGGGCTTTTTCTTGTAAAAGAAACAATTTTTAAAGTTATGGTTGTTTCTCTCCTTCTTGCTTCCTGCTGCTCTTCTGCCCTTCTACAAATACCAGTTGAGTTGCTGGAACCATGGAGATGAATAAATCATATTCAACAGACAATTCATTAGCCAACCAGCCCTGCATGTTAGCTTTCCAAGGAAAGGAAAGTGGTTGAGAGCCATCAGTTAATTACTCACAACTCCAGTTCACTTGCTGATAAACAAACCTTTAGTGGACAAAGCCCTAAATTAGGCACAAAGCATAGATTGAAAACTAAGGCAGAAGCCTTGTAAGAATCAACATGGCTCAAGCCAATTGTTCAAATTCTGAACTCTTGAGCAGATCTGATAGAATAATGTCCCAAATACATTTTTCATAGTTATGTCTACATGCAGCGTAGACAACTTTGAAGCTCTGACATTTTAAATGACAATTCTCACTACACAAAACAGTATGGGAATTCTGGGGACTACTATCCAAAACATTTAAGAGCACAAAGTTAATCTGCCACATGTCTAATAGCTACAAAGGGAAATATACTTTTGCTATTATTTTCAAATAATTAAACTTTAGTTTCTCTTTATAGAGTTTGTAATAATGACATCACTTTGAAATTACTTGTTTTAGAATTAGAAATTTTGAAAATTACTTTCAGGAAGTTTTGAAACATAATAGCAATATTGATGATATAATTCAATACTGATGACAATAATGATTATAAGACCCAGTTTGGTCTAGTGGTTAAAGAAGCCTGCAAACTGTGATTTGTGGTCCTGCTTCAGGCATGAAAGTCAGCTAGATTACTTTGGGGCAGTCATTCTCTCTCATCCCACCTCACCTCACCGGATTGTTATGATGGGGAAAATAGGAAGGAGTTCTAGATATATTTCCCATCTTGAGTTATTTATAAAAACAGTTAACAGTGGGATTAAAAAATATATAAAAAATAAAAACCCACCATAAGATTTGAAGCACTTACATTTGCATTGGGAACACTTCCACTAACACAGATGACATCTTGTTTTTGAACTGTTAGTACCTCTTTTGAAAGCTTCAATCGGATTTCATAGGCGTTTTCCGATATTTCATCATATAGCAAAGCAATTCCAGTCTTTGTCTGTAAAGCAAAATAATATCAGAGATCAAAATGACAGACTTGTGAGCATGTTTCTTTTCAAAATGATACGGTTGTCTCTATAATACTAGATGTGCCTATCTATAATAACAGATATTTCTCATCTATTTCTTCAGAGCAGAGTGTTAAGAAGTTACAGGGAGATTTTTAGGGGAAGTATTCCAAGTTCCAATTTTCATGAGTTAACCTACTACTGATACCTAACTTAGTTCTTGCATACAAGCAAAATTACATCGCATAATTGATAAAAAGACCTCATCTAGTTCCATCCACATTTTGACAGAGAAGACCAATTCTTCTATATTGTCCCCTAAATAATTTATGAAACCTCTGCCATTTCCAACGCAACACACTGCTGTTACAGTATCCACCCAATGCTAGGCAAAAAACTATTTTAACCATTTTAGTAAGTGACCTCAAATTCTGAAAATAACATATCTAAATCACCTTGCCACGCAGAAAAAAGAAAGAAAATCTACATTGCATTACAGCATCAGTGGTGGGATTTTGGGATATTGAGATATTTCTTGGCAAGTAGATAAGTTACAGAAAATGCTCATCTTACACCCATTACTTCAGCAACTATTGGAACTTATGGCAGAATTGAAAAAATTAAGAACCATCAGTCCTTAAAATTCCCACTGTCAAAGTATCCCCATGATCACACGACTGTGATCCAGACAGTCAGGTGGCCTGGCTCATGATCACATCACAGGGAACAATGTCACATGATCGCCAGTTGCGACCTTCCCTGCAAAGTCAATGGGGAAGTCAGCAGGGAAGATTATAAATTGCCCCAGTAAATTTCTCCTGCTGATTTCCCCCCCCCCAAGGATTCTACTGTGGAGTGCGAAGTCCGTAGCATCCCCATGTCTGCAGTACTATCCTCCCTCCTGTAGCCCTTGCTGACCCGCTCAGGGCCTCCCAGCCTCGCCACAGCACCCTCTCACATGGCACCCATGCACCCCCTGAGCTCCTGCCTCTTCCCACTTAATGACTCACACTTCCTGGGATTATAATGGCAATTGGGACTGCAAAATGTGACATGATGTCACATTTTAAGATTGCATTGCTTAGCAATGGCAACGCTGGTCCAAATTGCCACCATAACCTTAGGACTTCTATTAATTTTGGGACAGTACAAGAATAATATACTTGATCCCACTTCCTTCAGGGTTTTGCAAAATTACTGCAGAGGTTTGACCTTAGATTTAAAAACATGTCTACAACCAAAATTTGTTTTATTTAGTATAAAAGTAAAACTCTGGTGGGGAAAAAGGATATCTGAATTAAAACTGAAGAAGATAAACACTGTATTAAATTTTCTAAAGTAGGATAACATTTTGATATTATTCAGGAAATCAGTAGGAAACAAGAAGACTTCGACTCAGTATTCATTTTTATTATCATTATATTGAAAATACAAGTAGACATGTCAGGTATCGGCAAAGGAAGCAACAAAGTAGTAAAATTTATTGCATGCTTTTTGATTTAGATAAAGTATATGGTAAACTTGAATTATGGAATATTTTATGTGAATGTGGAGTTGAAGGTTGGTTGATGAATGTGATAACAGTAGCACATAATGCAAATAAAACATGCAGGTGACAATAGTTCCAACACTGAACCAGGAACATAAAAAAATGTGTAAGATCCCCTTTGTTATATAACTGGATAGCCCATGGCCAATTAAGTCAACCTTTCAAGGATATTTCTTTACTTAAATAGAGAAACAGAATGGCCATGGGTGGGGGACCCCCCCCCTCAAAAAAAAAAAAAACCACAGTGGCAATGTGCTTCTCCACTGACTTTCCTTATAAGAAGTTGGCAGGTAGAGGAAAATGGAAGGAGTCAATTTATGGGATGGAATGCTGGCCAAAAGATGGTGGGTGCTACGAGAATGAATGAAAATGAGAATTAAGAGAATGAATGTTTCTTTTAAAAAATTGCAAGTACATGGTAGCATGTATCTATATACTTCATCATATGGAACTGAAAACTGGGTATGTCAGATGAAATATAAAACTAAGCTGAATGTGTTAGAAACGTGCTATGTTAAAAATGCATTTTTGTAAAAACAGAAGGGATTGGCTCAAGAATGAATGCATACCAAAAAGCACATAGAGATGATATGGTCACATAAACAGAACAACTGAGGATCATACTGCCAAATATATGGCATAATTACTGCTGGCCTTGGGTATGATAAAGTAGAACTTTATGTAAAGGAACTGTGAAAAGGCCGAGAGGAAGGGGAAGATTTGAAAAGTTGTAATTTGATTAAATTGATGAGAGATAGATTTAAAAAAAATTATGGAGAGGTTTGGTGAATAATGTTGGTTAAAATATTTCTTTTTCTTCTCCCTCCTTCTCTTACTACTTATCCCAAGAAATAAGAGAGGACTGCTTTTCATTTAAATTATTTTCACAATTTAATAGTTTCATAATGCTGTGAAACTATTCAGATGCTGGCTTAGACTGGCTGGAAGTTGTAAGGGCATGGATGGGAAGAAACCAGCTGCAAGTCAATTGTGATGACTCAGGGTGGGATACAAAACAAACACAATCACAGAAAACAGGTGAAGCCCCTCTTATTCCTTCACTTTACTTCCAAGTTTCGAATATTCTTGATGGAAGCAAAAAAAACTCCCACACAAACAGTTACAAGAAGAAGGGAAAAGCAACACAAACCAGGCAAGATAAGGGCTGGAGGACGTCCACAGATAACACACACTGGGAAAGACACCAAACTCCATAAACTAGAGATATTCCACCCTTTGTTTCCAGAATTGGCCCATACGCAGGTTTGTACTCTTATTCAGTTGTCACAGCTGCAGCCCATGAAGAGGATCAAGGCCCTCTCCTCCCGAGTAGACCATGTCTCTTCCTTACCCTCTTCTCCCTGTGTGCCCTAGGATGGATAGGGGATGGGCCTGGGTCCTCCTCTGACTGCTCAGCTGGCCTCTGCCCTTCCCCAGCCTCCTCCACAACCTTTGGAGCCTCACTTCCACTCCCTGTCAGCTGTTCCTCCTCTCCCTCAGAGTCACTCTCCACCAGGGGCATGTACATCAATCTAGCAAGATGGGGTGGTTGACCTTCTGGGGTCAGGAGAGTTGATATCGCGGACTCTGGATTGGGAAACACTCCCTCATACAGATGGGGGGGGGCAGAATTTGGGGGTCAACTTGGACTCATGGCCAGGGGGACTTTTGTATAAATCTATCTTGTGTGCTAACTGAACTCATTTCTGACTGAGAGGCCTTGCTCATGGTCACCCATACTTTAATCACATGCAAGATAGATTACTGCAATGCACTCTACATGGGACAGCCCTTGGAAGACCATCCAGAAGCTACAACTGATCCAGAATGCACTAGCACATTCAGCTTGGATGATCACATGGTAACATTACTGCTGTATAAGCTGCACTGCCTTCCACTTGCAATTCAAAGTGCTTGTTATCACCTTTAAAGCCCTACATAGCAGAGGGTCAGGTTATTTGTGGAACCAACTCTCCCAAATACTGTCTTTAGAAGGAAAGACACTTGCTTTTTCAGGGAATAAAAAAGCCAAAGTCTGCTGACTACTGTACACAAGGCAAAATAATTTGCCTGCAATCTCAAAACAAAATTGGCCATCTCCATGTTGCCATTTCCACTGTGGTTGAGCCCAAAGCTCTTTTTTTAGATGAAATATGGAAACCTTCATCTTATTTGAGTGGTTTCAGAGAACATAGGACCCACTATCTACTTATAAAGCAATTGCCTGAAAAGTATTTTCAATAAAGAAAAAATACAAACATATAGAAAATGTAACATTTAAAAAATTGGGGGTTCATCATTGAGAGATGTAGGTGTAAACCTGGTTTGAGACTGGAGTCACTTTGAACATTTAGTTTGTTTAAAAATCCTCAAAACAGTTTATAAGAGACTGAAAACCCATAAAATAAACAATAATCTGCACGCATTTCATGTTGGCAAATAACCATGCATTGTCTTACAGTCAATAAATAGTTGTAGGATGCATTTACCTTTGAAAGAGGGAAATGGCTCGTAATGGATTTGGTTACCAAACTGAGATAAAGAGGTTTTATTTATGTCCTAACCAACTCACGTTTCCGAAATGAGATATTTCATTTCTATACAAGCACAAGGGAGAAAAATATCTTCTCAAATATAATCAAAAGTAGCAAGTGTACTTTCGTCAGAATGAAACTATAATATGCCTTCATCTTTTATGTGAACAAGCTACGCTTTGATGTAGCTTTAGAATAACGAAAAACCATGTCTTCTTAATTTGAAGGCACTGCTCCCATAATTTGGGCACACTATGTGAACAGATAATGGAATTAGAAAAGCATGATTCTGCTTTGCAAAGTCAAGATGACAATGACTAAGGCAGGTAGACAAGCTCAAAGAGATTACTGGTAATGGCTTTGGAAAAGTTACAGGTTACTAAAAGGAATAGGTCAAAATCCTGCACATTTCTCTGTACATCAGGGGGCACCAACTCAGCAGTATTTAATTAACTAATTGCTTTTATGCCTAGAGAGCCAGTGTAGTCTTCTAGCTAAGATATTGGACTAATATCAGGAAGATCCAAATTCAAGTATACTTTCATAGACATTGACAGGGTCTTCTTTCAGCCCAACTCCCCAGCATGTTAAAAGAAAAAGGAAGAGTACGATATACATTTCTGTTGCTCCTGAATTTAAAAAGTATACATGGAAAGCTCTGATCATTTACCTGACACTCTCTATGCAGAGAGAGTCACAGTAGAGTGGAAGGAAAGGAAATGGGAAGAGTGGAAGGAGAGATTTACAAACACCAACAGGATGCTGGAAGGGAGGGAAGATGCAATGATTATCCTAGTCTGGCTCTGCAAAAAAAGTCAAAAGCAACTTAAAAAGCTCACCAGTGTTTTGCAAGCTGCAATATTTTACAAGCAATTTGAGATTATTTAAAGGCATGAAAACGCCTCCCCCCCCCTTTTAATCTGACTTTGGTGAATGACAGTGGCAATCTTCAAAATGAAGCTCCTACATCAAGAATTGTGTAATGATAAACAATCAATATGAAATAGATTTATTTCATAAAATTGTAAGATACTGTCATTGTTCTATATGCTATATAAGTTAAATTAATATGCATATTTATTTCTTCTCTAATCATAGCACCAATGAAACATTTGTTCTATTCTTGGGTGGAGGGTGGGAGTTGCACAAATATCATGTTAGGGAATTGTGGTAGGTATCAGAATGTGGGATTTTGTTTGAGAATTTCTAACATGCAAACTTAATGAATGCATGTGGAGAGAAATGGGATGATGCAAGCAAGCTGTTCCAAGTTATGCAAATTTCCTCTTCCGAACAGATGAACTGTGTGCATGTAGGGATTCTTCAGAGTTAGGTATATATAATTTAAAACACTCCATCCATATTCTCTGAAATCAACTAAGGCGAGGGGCTTCTTGATATATGCTGGACATAATAAATGCTTCATTCTCAATTCTCTAGACACAAATAGACATTAGTGATGTCTTAGAAACTAAACTGTGGGGAAATAAAACTGAGCAATAGTGGAGAGTGATGGAAGGATTCCTGAGGTTTTCGGGAGATTATAAGCTTTTTTTAAAAAAAGAAGGGTACAGCTAATTCTTACCATTCGTATCTCATACATGATTACTTGTATGAAAGTTGTTAGTGGCTGTCTTTATTTTCCTCTTTTAAGTAAGATACACAAATAACAATCTTATTTTTATCTTAAAAACACTTTTTAAAGCCACTTCAGCAGGACTGCTCCCCTTGCCCAGTAAACCTTGCACTTCATTTGCACTACAGAAATTTTTCCAATGTGCACTCAATGTGCTCTTTGCACTGAGCCAGGAGTGAGTTCACCAGAGGAAGAGGTGTGAACATTTTGATTTGCAATCCTTAGGATGAAATCGATAGCTTGCCTTCATTACTCTTTTACACAAAAATGCAAAAAAAAATCTACTTTGGAGCACATGATCTTCCAAAGTATTGAGGCCAGTCAATACATGTCCACTGAGATATAACACCCAATATACAAAAATCCTGAATGGGAAAAGGTAAATTAATCTTATATAGGTAGTTCTCAATTAACAACCAGTAACTTATTCAAAATTACAACAGCACTAAATGAGGATAGTTATGACCAGTATACTGTTGATGTATCCCCAGTGTCACATGATCACCATTTGTGACCTTCACTGCCTGCTTCCAGCGAAGTCGATGGGGAAGCTAGCAGGAGGTCACAATTGATAATCACATGATGTCATGCTTAATAACTGTGCAGGATTTGCTTAATGAACACAACTGGGACTGCTGCTGCTGCATCCTGGTCACAGGATGTTGTACTCTACAACTGTGTCTCTTAGATGATGGAATTCCCAGTCCCAATTACTCTAATTAACCAAGGACAACCCATAACTAAAAACTATACATAGAAAAAAAAACCTGAGTTAATACAGCATAAAGTAACGGTAAAGGTTCCCCTCGTTTCCGGCTCTAGGGGCAGTGCTCATCTGGGTTACAAAGCCGAAGAGCCAGTGCTGTCAAAGGCGTCTCCATGGTCATGTGGCTGGCATGACTAATTGCTGAAGGCGCACAGAATGTGGTTACTTTCCCAGCAAGGTGGTCCCTATTTTTCTACTTGCATTTTTACATGCTTTGAACTGCTAGTTGGCAGAAGCTGGGACAAGTAATGGGAGCTCACTCCATTATGCAGCGTTAGGGATTCGAACTGCTGAACTGCCGACCTTTTGATCAACAAACTCAGCGTCTTGCCATAGTAACGAATAAATAAACACAGCTCTCAAATAATCCAATATTTGAAAAAGATGATAAACAAATTTCATAAAATACACGGAGCAAAATATTGCATCTCAAAAATGTTGAATGGGTGTCTTGAGGCTATAAGGATCTGGATGGGAAAATATATATTGAAGTTGAATCCCAACAAAACAAAGTTGCTGATTGTCCATAAAGGAGCTGGCTATCTGCTTTGGTAATGACTGTAGATAGGGTTAGGGTTAGGTGTCACAGTCCTTGAAGGAGCAGGTCTGAGAACTGGAGATCCTTCTAAACTTTTGGCTACTGCAGAATAAGCAAGTGGAAGGTATGTTTAGAGCAGGGGTGGGATTCAACCGGTGTTACTACTGGTTCGGTGACGTACATTTTGTGTGTGGAGGAATTCTGGGAGTTAAAGCTGTCAAGTTTGAAGACCCCTGGTATAGTGAATATAGTTTCATTATCCTTTGTAATAAGGATCTGGACAGGACAGCTGATAGAGACTCAAGCAGTTCTGCTTTTCAACTTTTTCCTTCTTGTTTCCTCTATGATTTGATCCAGTGGAGCAGGCCCAAAATCTGTTTCCCGGTCTTTTTCTGACCGCACAGTGTTTAGTCACTGATATGGGCATGGTGCAAAGAGGCTGTGGCCTGATTTGGCATTCTATGATTTTTTTTTCAGGGGAGAAAAGACCATGGAGTGTTGGAGGGAAATTACGTGATAAAGCCAGCTAAGAAAATGAAGGGTGAAAAATAGTTGGATGATCAGCTCCCTGACACAACTTGCTTCTTTTCTATCCATTGGCCAGTCCATCTTTGTTTCTCGTATTCAAATCAAAGGTGAGCAGGAATTCATACATGATATGGTTGTCATGTGTACAAACTCTTCCTCTTTACAGCCATACGATAAGCTTCATTTGTTACTTATATCAAGTTTCTCAACTAAAAGGCTTTACAGTATTAAAAAACAGCCCTCGGTTATAATGCAGGCATTAATGTTAATGACATTAGCCTTGGAACAGGAGTGATTAACAGCTGGCTCTCAATCTGTGTGATCTTAATCATGAGAAAGTAAGCAGTAATGGCTTGTTTAATTACAGTAAACACAGTGTGTCACCCGCTAATTAGATATGATTGATTATTGCTAACTTCATTCTCTGCTCAAAATTAGAAGCAAACATTTGAATTTAATAATAAATGCTCAAACTGAACTTTAAGAATGTCAATTTGAGTATAGTAAAATATATTAAAAATAAAAAATGTCAACAATCTTGAACTGATCAAGGGATGGAGCAAAACAAGGTTCAATTATATTCAGGTATAAACCCTTTCAGATAATAATGACCTTAAAGGAAACAAAAATCAGCTCAATGAGAAGTAATGGGTCACAGGCCAGGAGGCAAACTTAACTCTGTCTTAGTCCCAACATAGTGGAACATGAAGTCCTCCCAAAGCAAATTATCCCCTTGCTTCTGGCCTTCAAGAAAGAACTCAAAACTTTGGTTTTTAAATGGGCCTTTGATTACTTTGATGCCTGATTGAGGTGACTGGGACCTCCCACCCTCTGTGAGTATGAGTATATATGTGTGTACTGTTGGACAGATTCACTGACCAGCCCTGGAATATTTTCGCCAATTTTCTAAAAGGATCACATTTAGAACATCCTTTCAAACAACAATATGTATAAAAGAACAAATCATCAACAGTTGATGTCCCACCACCTATATTCAAAGTGAGCAAAATTCAGTTCTTACCACTAGTCACATTGATAAATGTGATTATTTAATTAACTATTAATGGTATTCCATAGGATCAAGTAAGATTTTACAATCCAGTATAGGTTTTTCATTGACTTCTAACTTAACTTAAATACATTTAGTTTTGCCTGAAATTTCCACAGGGAAACTGCTGGAATAAATCTCAGCATAAACATAATAGTTTAGCCTCATACTATTTATTGACAAGAATCCAATTGTTTTATCAAGTTTAATCTTTTTATTGCCTACTGATACTTAGTCTGAACAATGTCATACGCATTTATCAATGCATCAGAAGGAAGAGTGCTTGGTGGAATAATTGGCAAAATAAATTATGTGTGAGAAAAGATACATATAATGTAATGATTTCTGCAAAAACTGAGGATGAGAAAATAATAGGAAGATATAATGTATGTGTAAACCAAAAGTTGAAAGCTGTTTGTTCAAGGACAGTATACATTGGAAATTAAACATGCTTGAGAATAAATTAAATGTTTAGCAAATCATTCAAAACTCAGCAGCAGATTAATCCACCAAGCACCAAGACAGTTATGTTTGACAAAGAAAAGACACAATGTTTACTAATAATGGGGAAATGGATGCAAAATTCTAAGGCATGAAAATATTTATAGAAATATAGTAGGAGGTATGGGTAACATATAGCCTGCTGAGTGGAGTAAATATTTGTTGAAAGGAGCAAAATTGGGTGGATATAAGAACATGTTTCTCTCTGCCTTATTCTATGTAAAAAAAGAATTGAGTATGTCAGAAGAAACATAAAAAGTAAACTGAATGCAGTGGGATTAGTGATTTAAGAACTGCTGTAAAACCAGAAAAGACAAAATCTAAAAGTAATAAATTGAGAAACCAGCATAAAGAAACATATTGAGATATTAGTTTATTTGTACTGAGGAAGTGAATGACGAACAAACTACAAAACTCAATGTGTCAACAGGAAGGAGAACACCAAGAAAGTCATCTGATGAAGTTGATGAGATCTTTAAAAAATGAGAAGTCTAAAGGACAAGATGCAACATTTAAATTACTGTATGTATATGATGGAAGAATAGAAAGCATGGGAAAGATATAGTGAATGGTGCTGGTATGAATTAGAATCCTTATCTCATGCTTGGAATATTTTCCTGCTTACTGTTTTGTGTATGTTGCACAATATTGCTTATCTCAAAAGGGAACTGTGTGATGGGAATTTTTAGTGACTACAGAGATGAAGTAAGCAACCATTACTTTGTTCACGAAGACTGAATGCACTATAATGCCAATAACATCAAACACTGATTCTGTATTCAGTCCGTAACCTTTATCTTGTGATTATTTTGAAGTACAACCCTCATGGCTTAGATATCTATTCTAACTTTTGAATTTATTTGTTTCTTCTCTATTATCTTTTTGTAGCATCGTGCCTGATGAATATAATTCAGAGTCATTTAAATGCTTGCACACTATGTATGTCATCTTGCCCAGCTAAGTGTGAATAAGTTGGTGAGAAACAGTAATCAACAGGATTCTGAAAGTTGGATTATCATTCAGAGAGAAATAATGCCCAGATATTAAATTACTGTCATTGGTCAATAATGAAACTGCTATCCATGGCAGCTAATATAGATGAAGAAATTATTCTGTGGAGAAATGAACATATAGGGGCACCCCACAATCCAACAGTTGCCCTGCACTAATGGAAAACCAGCTCTGCAAAGCGACTTGTCCAATTTTCTCCATGGGCTTCAGTTTTCTACTCCTATATCACCATTAGCACCATCTCAAATATAGAAGCTTGAAGAGAAGCACCTTTTATTTTTGGAATAAACCCAGCTTTGTCACATAACTACTGATCTAATCATTTTTAGAAATAGCTATTAGGATATAACGCTTAGGAATGAGGCTTATATAAATAATTTGAAATATGCTAATTATTTATAAGAACAGCACTAAGAATAAGAAAAAAATAGAGAAAACTATATACTCAGTAAGGAAATATTCTTCGCTGATTGGGGAAAAACTATTTCTATATGAGCCATGGTGATGCAGTGGTTAGAGTGGAGTACTGCAGGCTGCTTCTGCTGCCTGCAATTTGGCAGTTCAAATCTCACCAGGCTCAAAGTTGACTCAGACTTCCATCCTTCTGAAGTGGATAAAATGAGGACCCATATTGTTAGGGGAAATAGGCTGACTCTGTAAACTACTTAGAGAGGGCTGAAAAGCACTGTGAAGCAGTATATAAGTCTATTGCTATGGCTATATATCTACCAATTCAGATTTGATTATATGCATAATTAGGGGCTCAGCACTACACTGCTCAAATGACCCATGGCTATTTCTGATGGATGTCCTTGATCAATTTCCATACAATTCAATTACAATACAATTCATAAATCAGCATCTGCTTTCCCATTGGAAATATAGAGTTATCATCAAATGGGCCACCCAGTATCTTGTGTTGATAACACCCATACCAGAGGAACCCTGTCACACTTCTGAAAATTCTATCAAGGCTGAGAGTTCAAACTGACTATGTCAGTGGGGGAGGAGGAAATATTCCATGGTACAATATATTTCTAACTTCAAGACAAATTGCCCAAGATCTAACTTGGGACAACATAGCACTTCTAAGCCAAATCCAAGAAGGCCTCTTCTATGAGATCTTAGATGAGTTGGCCAAAGTTGGCCATCCTACCATAAGTACCGTGTTTCTCACAAAATAAGGCAGGGTCTTATTTTTTTTGAGCCCTGAAAAAACGGCTAGGCCATCTTTTCGGGGGTAAATTAATTTCTCTCCCCCGCCCCATCAGCGGGTGGGCGGCAGCGGTGTTCCCGCCGGCACGACAACAGCAGCAGCGCCGGCGGGAACGTGGAAGCGTTTCTGCCGCTGCTCGAGTGTGTGGCTTCCGCACACACCTGAATAGTGGAAGCGTTCCTGCTGCTGCTCAAGTGTGTGAGCGTTCCTGCCGCTGCTCGAGTGTGTGCAGAAGAGGAGGCTTCCGCACGTTCCTGCCGCTGCTCGAGTGTGTGAGTGTTTCTGCCACTGCTCGAGTGTGTGAGTGTTCCGAGCAGTGGAAACATTCCTGCTGCTTCTCGAGTGTGCACACTTGAGCAGCGGCAGGAACACTTCCACTGCTCGGAACGCTCACACACTCAAGCAGCGGCAGGAATGTGCGGAAGCCTCCTCTTCCGCACACACTCAAGCAACGGCAGGAACGCTTCCACTGCTCGGAATGCTCACACACTCGAGCAGCGGCAGGAACGCTTCTACTGCTCAGGTGTGTGCGGAAGCCTTCTTCCGTACACACTCGAGCAGTGGCAGGAACGCTCACACATTTGAGCAGCGGCAGGAACGCTTCCATGTTTCCGCCAGTGCTGCTGCTGTTCTCATGCTGGCAGGAACTGTAGAAGCCATGGAGACAGCTCCCTCGCCCGAGAAGCAGCAGAAATGCTTCTACACTTCCTGCTGGCGCGAGAACAGCAGCAGCGCCGTGTACCCCGCCCTCCCCCAGCATGTTTTAACCCCCACCCTCCCCCCCAGCATGTTTTAACCCCAGACCTCCCCCCCAGTATGTTTTAAACTAGGCCTAAATTTGGGGGGAGGAGCTTAATTTCATTTCATGCCTAGAAAACATGCTGGGTCTTCCTATTGGTGGAGACCATATTGTTGGAGAAACACGGTATATATGCAACAGAGCAAAAAAATAACAGAGTTGGAGGTATTCTAATCCAACCCCTTGCTCAAGCAAGAGACCCTATATTATTTTAGACAAATGGCTGTCCAATCTCTTATTGAAAACCTACAATGATGGAGTGCTCATAACCTCTGAAGGCAAGCTGTTCCACTGTTTAATTGTTCTATCATGAAATTTCTCCTTAGTTCTAGGTTGCTTCTTTCCTTGATTAGTTTCCATCCATTGCTTTTTGTCCTGCCTTCAGGTGCTTTGGTGCTCCTGCCTTCAGGTCCTTTTCCTTGTGGCAGCCCTCAGATATTGGAACACTACTATCATGTCACCCCTAGTCCTTCTTTTCATTAAACTAGACATATCCAATTCCAGCAACCATTCTTTGTACGTTTTAGCCCCATAATCATTCTTGATGCTCTTCTCTGTACTCTTTCAAGAGTCTCAACATTTTTTTTTAATATTATTGTGACCAAAGCTGGATGCAGCATTCCACGTATGGCCTTACCAAGGCATTGTAAATGGTATTAACCATTTACATAACATAATCTTGAATCTTATCTCTCTGTTAATGCTGGCTTCAAGGAAGGGGAAGAATGTCCAGCTAAATGCTTGGTCATGCTACTTGACACCAGTAATTTACCAGTAGTCTTCCAGCATTTCAACATTATTTTCAGAAAACCAAATTCTTAATCATCCTTCTTTATTCCAAGACATCACCCTTGTCAAAAATCCTTTAGTATCTCTGAAAGCATTGTCTGTATGCCAAGGTGTAAATGAACACCTGCTACTCTACCAACAAGATACCATACCTAGATCCAGATATTGCCCCTCACCAAGTTTGCCCACTAAAGCAATCTATATACCGCTGTTTACCCCATATACAGCATATACTGTTTAATACCAGCAATGGAGTCCATGCTTGCTTATTCTATGCATCTGGTTCCTCATCCACTCTCCCAGGCAGGAAGTCCCTGCATGCGATGGAATATAATCCTGATTCCCAGGAAGGAGGTTGTACATTTTACAGCAACAAGACACATCGAAGTTTTGATATGTTGGGGGAAGAGAGTTAAGACGGCTGTTCCCTAAGAGTTTTCAGAGGATATGTTTAAAAGTTAAGTAGTTTGCTTTAGTTTGGCAAGCAAGTGAGGAACAATAAATGAAATTACTTGGAGGAGCCCCTGCATGTTTTTCTTGGGTTTTGGAGTATGATGCTGCATTTTGCAATAATGACTGACTCAAGAATAAGCAGCAAACACACCTGAACTTGGCTGCCTCTTGATAGGTGCTGGCTGTGCAAACAAAGCTGTAGCTGTGTACATCAGCAGGGAGGGGATTTAAACAGCAGATACTCCTCAGTATCTGGATCTTCTCACAATGTCTGCATTCAGATGACATTTATCCTAGCTTCTAAAGGTGGACCATGAAAAAAGTCGAGATCCAACATTACTTTCTAATTAGTTTATGTCTATGGAGATTCTCAGTCATCCAGGTCATAGTTGTCCCAAAGGTGCTTTTTCAAGAGGCAACTGAACTTTCTAGTTTTTCTTTGAATATGTTTTGCTTGTCATCCAAGAAGCTTCTTCCACTCTGACTGGATAGTGGTGAATGGAAGGATTTATTCTCCTAGTAGACTACTGATCCATGATTGCTTCTGTACTGTATAACATTTACAGATAACAGATAATCAGAGTTGGAAGGGACCTTGTAGGTCATTTAGTCCAACTCCCCCGCCCAAGCGGGAGACCCTACACCATTTCTGACAGAAGGCAGTCCAATCTGGAGGGACTAGGAGTGGGGGGCATTGTTTTGCAGTGGTTCTCCTCCTTCCTCTCCAACCGTTCGCAATTTGTGTTGACAGGGGGGCAGAGATCGACCTCAAGGCCCCTGATCTGTGGGGTTCCTCAGGGGTCGGTGCTCTCGCCCCTACTGTTCAACATTTATATGAAGCCGCTGGGTGAGATCATCCGTGGCTTTGGGGTAGAGTTTCATCAGTATAATGTGGTGAACAAAACTGGATGCAGTACTCTAGGTGTGGTCTTACTAAGGCTTTATAGAGTGGTATTAGTACTTCCCTTGATCCCATTAAGGACTACTCATTGAGTACAGTTTGCCAGCCAGTTGTGAGTCCATCTAATGGTGGTGCTATGTATTCCACTTTTTTCTAGCTTACTAAGAAGTAGGTTGTGGTCTACTTTGTCGAATGCCTTGCTGAAATATAAATATATTATGTCCACATTATTTTGCTGGTCTATTAATTTAGTCACTTGTGTTAAAGAATGAAATAAGATTGGTTTGGCATGATCTGTTCTTAAGAAACCCATGCTGACTATTAGTTATTACTTTATTTGTTTATAGATGTTGGCAGATTTGTTTTTTTTTATTATTATCTTTTCCTGTTCTGTGGGGTTCCTCAGGGGTCGGTGCTCTCGCCCCTACTGTTCAACATTTATATGAAGCCGCTGGATGAGATCATCCGTGGCTTTGGGATAGAGTTTCATCAGTACGCTGATGATACTCAGCTGTACATTTCTACGCCAGGCCACCCCAACGAAGCCATTGAAGTGATGACCCGGTGCCTGGAGGCTGTGTGGGGCTGGATGGGGCGAAACAGGCTTCAGCTCAACCTGGCCAAAACTGGGTGGCTGTGCTTCCCGGCACCATGATACAGCCAGCTAGTTCCATCGCTGACTGGGGGGGGGGGGGAACTCTTAACCCCACTGACAGGGCACGCAATTTGGGTGTCCTCCAAGGATGTATGGCTGTCATTAGAAGAACATATCGCGGCCGTCAACAGGGGGGCTTTCTATCAGGTCCATAGGATCTACCAGTTGTGGCCCTTTCTGGATCGGGATGCACAGTCACATCCGCCCTCGTTATCTCCCGCCTAGACTATGCCAATGCTCTCTACATGGGGCTCCCCTTGAAGAGCACCCAGAGGCTCCAGCTGGTGCAAAATGCGGCCGCACAGGTGGTTTTGGGGGCTTCTCGGGGCTCTCATGTTACACCACTTTTGCGCGAGCTACATTGGCCCCCGGTGATCTTTCGGGTGCGTTTCAAGATATTAATTACCATCTTTAAAGCGCTCCATGACTTGGGACCTGGGTATTTGTGGGACCACCTACTGCCACCATCAATCTCCCGTCGGCCAGTATGCTCCCATAGAGTGGGCCTCCTTGGGATTCCACCAGCTGGACGGCTGGCGACTCCGAGGGTGCGGGCCTTCTCTTTGGGGGTGCCCTCCCTCTGGAACAAATTACCCCTGGAGATGAGGATCATCCCTGACCTTTTGACCTTCCGGCACGCATTGAAAACTCACCTATTCCATCAAACCTAGGGTTTTTCATTTACTTTAAATTCGGTTTATAATTACTCTTAGTCCTCACTTTTAAATCCTTGCCTCATCCCGTTTATTTAACAACCAAATTTTATTCTTTAATTATCCTAATTATTGTATCTTCAACATATTTCTAATGTCTGTACACCATCCTGAGTCCCCCAAGGAGAGGGGGCGGTATATAAATCTTGAAAATAAAATAAATAAATAAATAAATAAATAAAATCTCTTCTTGAAAGTCTCAAGTGATGGTGTTCCCACAACTTCCGAAGGCAAGCTGTTCCATTGGTTGATTGTTCTCATTGTCAGAAAGTTTTTCCTTATTTCCAGGTTAAATCTTTCCTTGTTCAGTTTCCATACATTATTCCTTGTCTGGCCTACAGGCACTTTAGAAAATAGCTTCCTCTCTGTGGCAGCCCCTCAAATATTGGAAGACCGCTATCATTTTCCCCTGGTCCTTCTCTTTACTAGACTAGCCAAGCCCAGTTCCTGCAACCGTTCACTATTTTTTTTTAGCTTCCAGTCCCCTAATCATCCTGATTGCTCTTCTCTGTACTTTTTCTAGAGTCTCAATATCTTTTTTATAATGTGGTGAACAAAACTGGATGCAGTACTCTAGGTGTGGTCTTACTAAGGCTTTATAGAGTGGTATTAGTACTTCCCTTGATCCCATTAAGGACTACTCATTGAGTACAGTTTGCCAGCCAGTTGTGAGTCCATCTAATGGTGATGCTATGTATTCCACTTTTTTCTAGCTTACTAAGAAGTAGGTTGTGGTCTACTTCATCGAATGCCTTGCTGAAATATAAATATATTATGTCCACAGTATTTTGCTGATCTATTAATTTAGTCACTGTGTTAAAGAATGAAATAAGATTGGTTTGGCATGATCTGTTCTTAAGAAATCCATGCTGACTGCTAGTTATTACTTTATTTGTTTCTAGATGTTAGCAGATTTGTTTTTTTTTTTATTATCTTTTCCAGTATGTTCCTGGGTATTGATGTTAGGCTGATTGATCTATAGTTTCCTGGGTCTGTTTTTTTTTTTCCTTTTTTGAAGATGGGAACCACATCAGCTCTTTTCCAGTCCTCTGGTAGTTCCCTGATGCTCCAGGATTTTTGAATTTTTGAAAGATATTGTGCAGTGGTTCTGAGATGACCTCTGCCAGCTCCTTTAAAACTCTGGGATGTAATCCATCAGGCCCCGGGGATTTGTTTTCATCAACTGGTCATTTGCATTCTTTTAGAGTTATTAAGGCCACCTGGAGGTTTATCTATATCATCAGGGTCATCTAAGATGTGCAAATGGGTATAGAGACTTCTTGAAACTGTTGAAAGGACTATGTTGTAGACTTGAGATAGATGATGTTGTTGACAGAGGGCTGCTCAATTTTGACATAGATGGCCTCTTTGATCCCTCTTTCAAACCAGCAGTCCTGTCTGTCGAAAATGTGGATTTTTCTGCCTTCAAAAGAGTGACCTTTGTCTTTCAAATGCAGATAGACTGATGAATCTAGTCTTGATGGGTAGGTTTGTTTGTTTGTTTGTTTGTTTGACAATCCAGTTAGAGCTGAAGAAGCTTCTTGGATGAGAAATGAAACATCTTCAAAGAAAACCAGAAAATCCAGTTGCCTCTCGAAAAAGCACCTTTGGGACTAACTAGCTTATCTTTCTCTAGCCTCATATCCTCCAGATATATTGGGACTCTTAACTCCCAGAATTTCTAGTAGATAAAGTTTAATCTACTGTTTTCTATTTTTTTATTAGTGAACTATATAAAAAGTAATACAACAGTAAGAGCATAGTAAAACATTCATACAAACAGCAATTAAAGAACTAAAACTTAAGAAAAAGAAAAGAAATATATTCATGTAATATTAATATAAAACTAGCTCAACCATTTAATATATTAATTCTACTTTATATCATATAAAAGTCTTTGCTTTATCTTAAGTTTACAATAAAAAAATTACAAGAATTGATAAGTGTGTATGTCTTGAATTCATTAAATGCTTAACATTCTCTTCCTCTACATAATTTTCTTTGCCGAACCTCCATACAACAGAGCCAGTATTTTTCATAAAAGTCAAATATCATGTTTTGGCATAATTCCTTATCATATTTACCTCTTTAATTATTATATTTTTTCTCCAAAGCTATATAGGTAGGTCCTCGACTTACAGCTATTCGTTTAGTGACTGCTCAAAGTTAGAGTAGCAGTGGAAAAAGTGACTAATCACCTATTTTACACTTACAACATTACAGCCTCTCCATAGTCGCATGATCAAAATTCAGGCAGTTGATAACTGGCATTATTTACAATAGTTGCACTGTCCTGGGTCACGTTGACACCTTTTGTAGCTTCTCAATTTTGGGTTCAATTAGTGATTATATATTGGGGACTATCTGTATTAATTAGTGTGCTGCACTAAACCCCTTGAAAAAGAACTTAGATGGACATGACCAAATCAATGGCTCATACAAATCTTTTATCTTTTTCTGATATGTATTATAAGTTGCAGCCCATTTTCTGGGCATTGAATTGTGGAACACTATTTCAATTTGATAATAGTATTAAATTGACATCATTACAACTAAGATCTTTTTTTTATAATGAAAATTTCTCCTTTACACTTTACATATACAAAATGCATAGCTAAGCTTTTTTTTCCTAGTTTAGTTTTTAGACTCAATCATAGCTTAATCCACAAAAAAAATCAGATATTTTGAAACTGGTTGTGAAGTGTTTACATTGTATTCTCAGGGGTTTTTTCACATACTTTATATAAACGGTGCCTTGAGGATTTACTAGCAGTTTGTCCAGTTTGTAAATCAAACAATAACACATTTGTTTCTATCTTACAGCTTTCTTGAATTCATAAAGCTTTCATATGTTAGTTTGTATCAACTCCAGAAATACTGAAATTGCTGTACTTGAAACAGAAAGCAGTATATTTCATTATGGTTGAAAAGTCTATGCCTTGTCATAGCTATTTCTTTGTAACAATACAAAGAAATAGCATGCTTTTAGAAGAGAAAGTAATATAAGTCTATTCTTGTGCAAATAATGTTAATTGGTGTTTGAAGGTTACAACAGCTCAGTGAACTGTGTCATATTTATAGACAAATTGACATTAAAATCTAATGGAATTGATGAAACTTCTGATATACGCATACATATACACATTCTCTCTCTCTCTCTCTCTCACACACACACACACAAACACACATTTATATATATATATGTGTGTGTGTGTGTGTGTGTGTGTGTGTGTGTGTGTGTGTGTGTGTGTAAGGTTTTTTAAGCTGATAATTTTAAATAATAAATAAGGGAGACTAGTATAGATCTATTTCGAGCTAGTTAGCTCTCTTCAGCTAGCTATACCCTTACTGGGATTCGAACCAGGGAAGTATTACATATGAGGCAGTTGTAATTGCCACTACACCACTGGCTCTATCCTTATCAGCAGAGGCAGGGGAATAAGTATATACTTTGTATTACAACACCCTGTTAAGCCCCAATTAAGGGAGAAAGCATACTGCTTTCTTTTCTGTCTTTCGGCTCATCACCAGAGACCATACCGACAGAAAGCTATTTGTTTCGTTATTTTTTGTTTTACATGTGTGTAAGGTTTTGAGCTGATAAATAATTAAATAAGGGAGACTAGGATAGATCTATTTCGAGCTAGTTAGCTCTCTTCAGCTAGCCATACCCTTACTGGCTTTCTCCCTTAATTGGGGCTTAACAGGTAACACAAAGTATATACTTATTCCCCTGCCTCAGCTGAACAGGATAGAGCCAGTGGTCTAGTGGCAATTACAACTGCCTCACATGTAATACTTCCCCGGTTCGAATACCAGTAAGGGTATGGCTAGCTGAAGAGAGCTAACTAGCTCAAAATAGATCTATCCTAGTCTCCCTTATTTAAAACCTTACACACACACACACACACATATATATAAAACCTTCTGAACAGATATGGATTTTTTTGCATTAAATGTAAGCAAACAAGTTAGTTTTGAAGCAAATAAGAGGTGTGTTTGATGGAATGATATAACCAATACCGACATGAACTGCACTTGACTCAAACAACTGTAACTAAACCATGATCCTTGCTTGCTATTATCTATCTATTTACTAGTTTGTAATCAGAATTAGAAAAAGAAAACAACAGCATATGTTAATGGAGAATACTTATTTAAAAAGAATTAATGGTCATGAATTCATGGCAAACACCCTAATAAAATCTAGAATTTTTCCTTCTATAGTCTTTGAAATGATGCTAAGTTGTACACTGTAATTCACAATGAGCACAAGATACAACAGTGCTCTCTTAAACTTTGTACAACAGTGTTTTAATATGAAACAAGCTCTTGGATGTTATAGAAAAGTATGTAGATTTTTCTGTCCATTCAATTGTTCTACGGCTCCTGACAGGGATAGATTTAAAATAAGTAATGAAGTCAACAATAAACAAATTTGACTTTTGATGAATTAATGAGTGTGATAATACATAAACTATTTAGATGTGCAAAATCAGCATATTAGCAACTATCTCAGACCCCAACTGCAGTCACAGTGGTGATGAAAAAGCAATTCTAGGTTCATTGCCACCATTTATTACCTTTGCAGCATCTCTGTCATGTGTCCATCATTATAGCCACTTAGCATGCACTGTCCTGTGCTTGGTCTTTTTTGTTTGTTTGCCCCCTCACAGAGTTGCTTTTCTCTACAGTGCATCGCTTCCCCAAAAAAGTGCTATCGAAAAGTGAACAAGTTCTTGGACCTCAATTGAAGAGCTGTGCTGGTGCAGTGGTTAGAATGCAGTATTGTAAGCTAATTCTGCCTGACTGCCAGCAGTTCCATCCTGGCAGGATCAAGATTGACTTAGCCTTCCATCCTTTCAAGGTCAGTCAAATTAGGAGCCAGATTGTTGGGGGCAACATATTGATTCTGAAAACCATTATAAAGCACTGTGAAGTGGTATATACCATTAAATCTACATGCTGTTGATATTAAGCTATTAATTGCTGCAGTTGGGTCACAGCTGGTGCCTGAAATATGTAAGTCCCAAATCAGTTTCAAATATGGATAGTCCTTGACATATTGCAGTACCAGCACAGAGGGACTGGGAAGGGCATGTAAATATGGGAAACTCAAAGCCCAGATTGTGATCGCATGAACATTAAAATGCTGAAATGTCTGGAACTCCAAAGATCTGTTGGAACCACTATCGTCTAGCACCGTCAAAATTTTAAATGGCTGCAGGTTAATGACTACCTATCAGTGATGGTATTCAGCTGGTAGCAAGAATTTGGCATGGGTCACCAAACCGGTAGTAAGTTCTGGCTGGCCACGCCCCCCACCAGGTCAACCTCCTGCCCGATGTTTGCTCACCCAGCCCGCTTGCCTGACATTCCCCGCCCACATAAGGTATTTTTTTCTTTTTTTTTCCTCCCGACAATCAGCTCCCCTTGCTGAGGCCCAGGAAGGCAAAAAATGGAGGGAGGAGCTCAGCCCCCCCCTCCATTTTTTGCCTTCCAGAGCCCAGAGGAGCCTTAGGGGAGCAAAAACACCCCCCCCCCGGGGCTTCTCTGAGGCTAGGAAGCTCCCAAAACGGAGCTTGGAGGAGTGCTGATGCTCCTCCCATGTTCTGTTGTTTTTCTTCCTGAGTCTCAGAGGAGCCTTAGGGAAGCAAAAACGCCCCCCTAAAGGCTCCTCTGTAGCTAAGAAGCTCCCAAAAATGGGTGGGGACTGCAAAAAAGAAAAGCCACGCCCACCCAGTCACATGGCCTGCCCACCAAGCCACGCCCACAGAACCAGTAGTAAAAGTTTTTGAATACCACCACTGCTACTTATACAGGGCTTTGTCTGCTGCCTAAGCACCTTGCAATGAGCATGCTAAGCAAACAGCACTCTCCTCTGATTGTGTATATATCCCTGCTCTTGCAATCTGTTCCTTTACAATTAATGTAAATACAAACATTAATTTCTCTCTTTTGATTATTCTAGCACTGGGGTGAGCATTCCAAAGGGCAGAGGAGAAGGACAAAGATTTACTTTTATACCAGGCTTCCTCATGAGTCAAATTCTGGAAACTTATCCCCCTTCCCTTCCCTTCCCTCTGGGCTCACTCAGGTGTTTGGGGTCCTATCGTTCTGAGGATGGAAAGCTGAAGTAAATTAGTTAGCACAATTATGGTCACATGATTTTTCACTTATTGTTATGTATTTATTTATTAAATTTGCATTGCCACCTTTTTGCCATGGCGACTCCAGGCAGCTTGCAAGATATAAAATCACAATTTAAAACAATAAAACTTAGTTTCCTCACTTAATGACTCAGTTATTATCCCAATTGCATTTACTAAAAGAAGGCTACCTGTGGACTTCCTTTCATCTGGGATTTATCCTTTTAAATTTAAAAAAAAAACACTAACATATTTTTATACCTAGGATGTTTGAAAGGTCTTTTATAATAAATAGAAAATTCTATGCATACTATTTATTAATAAATGGGCCCATTCAAAAACATAAAAATCTCCATTTTATTTAAGCACCTATCTAACAGTACAGGATAATAAGAAGTAATCAACACTTTAAAACACACTACAATTGATAGTTTGAGATGTCCATGAAAATACTGTAATAGCTTTAATGAAAATGGTTTAGCTTGACAAGTTTTTTTCCCCAATAAAAACCTCTTAAAATGAATATTCCCTGTCAAAATGACAACAGAAGAAGTAACAATGAAATATGATAGAGATGGAATATTTAAAAACTAATAAGTTAAAAGCATATTAAAAGCAATTTTATATTGGAATTCAAAACACAAGTGAAAAATAAATAGCAAGTGTGTTTGGCTCTATGGAAAAGATTAATAGAAAAATTAAAAGCAGAGCATTCACTGGCAATATAGTGCTATAAATAAATTTCCTTCTGTATGATAGCAAGCAGCATTTAATCATTTTGTTCACATGGTAAGTTTGGTAGCAGAATATTGGATGAAATGTAAGGGCAGAATTACACCTGTGCAAAGCTACTTTCCTCTGGTCTACAGCCTCCAACCCACCCTCAAACTTCAGAGGCTTTGGAGAATCTTTAAAACACATTTCTTAGTATTCATGTGTGGAGGGTGATAAATAAATGCCACCTTGATTTTATCAGCAGAACCTGTTTTCATCAATGAAACATAGAACTGGATTTTGCCTTTATGTACTTCATGCATTAATTAGACAGTTTTTGAATTATATATACAATCTTAAAGAGAGTAGAACTCTTCACTGCTGCTACTAAGCACCATACTAGTAAGTTCCCCATCATTTTCCACGGAAATCTCATGGGCCATGGATACAACAATAAGACTAAAACTCTTCTCCTTGATATCTAGTTTTCCTAATTACAGAACATTGTTCACTGGGACAACAAGCAAAGTACTAACTAAGCATCTTGGGTCAGTCTCTGTGATCTATAAGTGGTTAATTCTATTTAAATTAAAATGGAATAGAACAAATCTGAGTAAAAACTATACAGACAAGTTATTTTAAATTAGATTTATTTCCAAGACAAGATCTTGTAGATTTGAGCTAAAGCAAAATCAGATGGGCATCTAACCTTCCTCACATTCTAAAGTAGCAAAACATTGCATCTAGTATAACAGAATGCAATTGAATATCAGACCCATTGGAGATAATGAAGCCAAAACAGTTTGCAGTGAATTTATTCAGATCAGCTGAATAATCCAGTCCAAAAGGATTCAAAGCAGAATGTAGCTTCATACCTACCTTACTTACCTTTTCCTCCAGAACTGTGATTTTAATTTTCTAAAAGCAAATAATCAAATCTGTGTTTCTCAAACACTAAATAAACTTCCCAGCTTACTACAGAATCTCTGGGCATGTTGCCTAAAATCATTTTGTGATGCCTATTGCCCCCAAATGTTGCTTGTGTTGTGTGTTAATTACTATTTGAACTGTCCTTAAAGAATTTAATAGTATCGATGCATTTGTCCCCTTGTATGAGCTTCATCAATATTATATTGCTGTAATCAAAGCTATTTCTATGTTTTAGGGAGTGTTACAAATTGTTTTTCTCTTTATTTGTAAGATTAACTAAACATGAGAAGCATATTCATTTTAGAAAATATGGAAAATAAATGGACACAAGTGATACACATCAATTTTTCACATTATTGCTATCTAGAACATTGAGTACACAATGTTGATTTCTTTTTTCATTTGGAATTGAACTTAATTATTTTACGTGCAGAAGAGAACTTTTGACGCAAATGCATCTGGGTATAAGGATTAAATTACAGAGGAGAGACATAAAATCCATCGGCTTTTGGAGTAAAAAGCTGAGTTTCTGCTACTTTGTTGACATATGAGTTAAAATTGAATGGTACAAAAGTAGACAAATATGTTTGCAAGACATCAAGGGCTAATTTTATTGAAATAGATGGGAATTATTTTACAAATTTGAACAACTTTTATGAATCCAAATCCTATTTCAATGAAGAATAGCTCTCTGTTACATATGATTCACCTTTACAATGTAGCTAATCCCACAAATTTACGATGTAGCTAATCCCACAAATAATTTATATATTTTTAAGAAGAAAGCCACAATTCTAGCTTTTGAATATAGCATGATGAACTTCACCTTCTAACCAAAAAAGGTGGACAAAAAAAGGTTAAACTACATTCAAAAATTCTGCTGATGCTCTAATAAAAACTTCTGGAAGGGCCTTGTTGTGAGGGCAACATTTCACCAAAATCTTAACTGTATCAATAAAGTCAAATGCTATAAAGTATCTTAAGCTTTCAGTCTTAAAAAAATAATGTAAATCCTGGGTTAGTACTATTCTTTTAACCAAAAAAACTATGTATATATCTTCTGCTTTTCCATCTTTTACAAAGTACATCATAGCAAGAACAATGATGAAAGCAGAGGGGAAGATGATAGGATTACCCAGTAAAGAAACTTAACTGTAGTCCATTAAGTTTCTAGGAATAAGATCAGCACAATTAATGAATACTCTTATTAATGAATTATAACTTCACTGCAACTGTTTTTATTTTCAGCCAAGCTTTGTATGTACTTTTATCTCAATGCCAAATAAAATATGACATTAAAAACTTATTAAGAAGATTTTCTACTTGTCCCACAGAGATGCTATGATGTGAGTCTTGATTATTTGCTCAAAGCTACAACTTTCCATAAGGGTATTTAAGAAGTAATAGTTTAGAACTATAAGAAGAAAAAAGGAAAGGAAAGAGAGAAAACATTATTTCAAGAAAGAAGAAAAAGGGCACCAAATATAAGAACAGAAAATTGGGCGCAACCAAATTTTTATTAACGTCCACCATTTTGTGGGAAAGTAAACATCTTTGCAATATCTTTCTGTATAACATATTTGTAAATGCTTCTTGAAATACACAAAATTGTTAAAATAAGTACTAAAAATAAGCTTTTTAATAATTAGAGCTTGATTAATTGTAGTCCACATCATATTATGAAAGTTTTTCCTCAGACTTATGGTGAAGAGGACTCTAAAATTTTAAACACTGATGTGTGTTTAAACACTGTGATGGGTGTCAAACTGGCAGCTGCAGGCTGGATGCATCATGTGAAGATTGCACCCATCCCAGCTCCACAAAAGCAAAAACATCACAATACATCACATGATGCGATCAAGTTTGATACCCATGTTATACATGGAAGCTATGAAGCTGCAACGGGAAAGTAGCACCACACTAAATTCTTATTTGCTATTCAAAAAGACTTAACACATCCCAAAAAGAATGTATAAACCTGTTCAAATATATGTTCCAAGGTAACTGATAACAGAATCTTGATGACCCCATTGGATTGAGAGATATTAATACTCCATCTAGACCCACCTTACATACTTTAGCAGAGGAGGCTTTAGACAGGAGTCTGCCAACTCATTTTTAGTTGGAGTTATCAGCACAGAAACTAGAACATTGTGCAAGTAGTAAGCTGTGCAACTGATACAAAGATTAAAATCATTTCAGGGGGGAATTATATTAAATCTGAAAATATTAGAGCAATGTTAATGAAAAATACATTGAAATTTTCTAGGGAATAATTGTGAAATGAACTTTCGAATACCACTTCCCTTTAACACAGGATTGTCCAATCTTTTGGCTTGCCTGGGCTGCATTGAATGAAGAGAAATTGTTTTGGGCCACACGTAAAATATATAATGTAGTTAAATGTATATAAATAATAAAAAGGAAGCTTGTTATTTTGTGGGACAGCATTACCAGCTACCACATGCTGCCAGCAGGCCATGGGTTGAACATGCCTGCTTTAGTACATGAAGGAAAAAATGGGGACAACTCTGTTGGAAAATATATTAAAGAGTGTATTCAGAAAATCATCCTGGTGCATAGAATTATTGCCTGTTTGTCATTGGTTCCAGCTACTTATTTTTCCCAGTTTGGAATCTGGGACTGTATCTTCCTGCACTGATTATACACAATTTCTCATAAAATTCTTCCAATATCTCTTTTGCAGAACATCTCTTTTGCAGAATATATAGGAAAATTATAGAGGACACTCTTTTGGTTGGTTGATTGCATATCCTTTTTAATTATTAAGACAATAGCCAGTTTCATTTGTGTATCCAGTGCAGCAATCTTTTTCATATCATTCTGGTAGCCTATCATTTGTAAATCCACTTTCGGATCAGTCTCAGTGTTGTCTGGTACAACCTGTTCCTATTACATATTGTCTTTTAAACATAATTTATACGTAATTCCAGTCCCTTGTTCACAAACATCCCTCACTAAATTCAATATAAAGTATTTTGCTCCATTTGCTATTAGTAAGTCACATGTTTAAATCGTCTCCTGTAAATGTAATTTTTAGTTCCTTCTGGTTCCCTTCAATGTCCAACTTTCAAAGTCCCATCCTATCATTTTTTTTTCTAAAGAATTCAAAACAACAGCATTTTCCCATTGAAAGGATTCTTATAACTAATCCCAAACTCTTATTTCAAATTTATCTGGACTCTTAGCCTATTTGAAAGTTTCCAAAATAAAAGTTGTAATTACCATTTTGCTAGCTTTTTTACATATCTATATCTATCTATATTCCTTAACTTGTATTTAAAATTTATTTTGCTAAGGATTGAAGGAAACTCACCAGCTGAAAAATGTTACTGTAAAGGTTACAATAGATGCAACCAGCCTTAGAATTGATAATGAAGTAATGGATAGCTTCTGCCTTTTAGGATCAACCATCAACAGTAAAGGAACAAGATGTCAGGAAATATGCTGCAGACCTATACGTGGTAGAGCAGCTATATTTCCGAGACAAGGCCTTGGGAAAGATACTCAGGTGCCCTACAAAGATCAGAATAGTGTAAGCCATAATATTCCCTGTAATACTCTATAGAAATTAAAATCAGACTCTAAAGAAGAAGGGTAGGAAGAATATTAATACTTTGAAATTTGGTGTTAGAGAAGGCTCCTGGGAATAATGAGGATATCCCCAAAAAGAAGAAAATGGATCTTGAAACATATCAATCCCGAATTCTCACTCAAGACACTAATGACCAGACTCAAGTTACCCTACTTTGGACATTTTATGTAAAGACCTAGCTCTCTAGAGAAGATTCTAATCCTTGGCAAGATGGAAAAAAAAGAGAAGATGATGATGACCAGAAACAAATTGGATGTACTCTGTTGCAACTGTGATGGGTGCAGTGATGACAGGCTTTAAATATCAGGTAAAGGACAGATCAACCTATGGAAAATGTATCTATCTGGTCACTAATAACTGACGCAGAATTAATGACACAATCAATTTTTAAAAAATTCTTTATCTTATTTTAAATAAAGTAAATGTATTTGGTTGAAGTACAGATAGTCCTCAACTTACAACCACAACTGAGCCGAAAAATTATGTTGCTAAGTGAGAACTTTGTTAAGTGAGCGTTGTTCCTTTTTACGACTTTTCTTGCCACAGTTGTTAAGTGAATCTGGCTTCCCCCTTGACTTTGCTCGTCAGGTTGCAAAATGTGATTACATGACCTTGGGACACAGCAACGGTCATAAATATGAACCCGTTGCCGAGTATCTGAATTTTGATCACATGATCATGGGGCTGCTGCAATGGTCATAAGTTCCTTTTTTCAATACCATTGCAACTTTGAACAGTCACTAAGTGAACTGTTGTAAGTCAAGGACTACCTGTATTGTCAAGTGCAAGAAGTCTGGAATCGGGATAGAATTCAGAAGTACTACAAATTTCTTTCATGCTAACGATACCCAAGAAACTGAACTACTAGCAGACAATGAAAATTGGTATCAGATAAGAATCAACGGACTTCAAGCGGGCTGGACTTAGGTCTCTCATGGGAATGACTCCAGACTGATGATCCTTTTGACCCTGCCCTCACGTTCAGCCTTGTCTTCTCTTACAAGTATAATGGGTAATCAAAATATACAGTTTTTAAAATTTACTTCTAACACTCTCTTTATCCATTAAGTTTTCACAATTATATTCGATATTTAAACTCAATTCAAACTTGACATTTTTAAAAATTAAATGTTCTCAAATACAGACTTTTTTTAAAAAAAAGCACAAAAGCTTTTTGAGGACATCTGCGCCATATCAAAGTTTGCCCTGTGCATTACAGCACTTTAAGGTAAAAGAATATGAGTTTTTTCATCCCTAATTAATTACAATGGCTTTTTCCTTTTATAAAATGTTTCCATTGAATTTAGTGCCAAACTTACAAAATATCACTGGAGCCACAGCTTCCCCTTTAAAATACTAATGAATTTAGAATTCCTTATTTCTGCAAAGACAGGAATGGACAAGTTGTTCTCCTCAGTCCTGGGACTGTTTCCAGATATTGTCTGAGACATCAATCCCAGACTGAACTATAGCACAACATAAATCCATAAAATTGTTTCCTGGAAACAGCAAACACATTCTACACCCACATATGTATACATGCACATACACACAGTTAGTGTCCACATCAGGATTCATTTAGAGTTTGAAGGCTCATATTAATAGACTAACGTAGACTGATTTTAAATTTATCGTGTTGCCTAACATCAGAAGAAATTAGTGTAAACATTTCCAGTTGTTCTACTCAGCAGATAGTGTTATATAGCTGTATTACTTCTGAAATTTATATTGGCAAGTTGAGCATTATATATGTTATTTTCTTCCAAAGAATATTTATTGTGTCATTAACCTGCGGTGGTACACAAAATGCATTATTCTTCTCTGATCAGCTTATTGTACATAATGTACCGCATGTGTAATGAATGCAAGCACAAAATAATTAAAGTACAAAGAAAAGGAATGGCTCTAATGTGTAAGCTCCTACATTTAAAAGTAGATGCTTTTCAGATGTTTTACGGAAATGATACATGACAAAGGTTACAACTGGTGGGCAGAGGCATCGATGGGCATTAGGTTCCTGTAGCTGACTATGTTAAACTGGTATCATTTTCTGACCTTGTTGGTTTATGACAGGTGTAATGGAATGTATGAATTACTTTGGGGAAAGAGATGCTGCCTAGGAAACGATGAGATAAGAAGGTCAGGAGCCACAGTCACTTAACAATCACAGAAACAAACTTAGGAAGGACCCACCCTAATGGATTGAGTGATTAAAAATAGGGGCTGAGAAGTATGTACCTTCAGACTTGCAATGTTCTGACCAAAGCTTCCTAAGACCATAATTAAGCACACACTTAATCCAAACAACATTCTTTTTATTTCAACACTGGGAATTGTGTTCATTCCCACCCTGTAATGAGTTCCAAACAGCCTCTTGAGATAAGCACTCACCTTTATCTCCTTTGAATTGCTGCCAACAACTAATGTGCCGAATTAACTGTAAAAAACCAAACTGAGTTCAAAATCCACATAGAGCTTCAAGGTTTAATCCGAAGACAGCAAACAACATTGCTTCCTGCAAAAGTTCCTGTCCCTTTGCTCCTCTTTTATATCTTATGGGAGGGGCAATCACCTCCAAGTGTTCCTCTTGCGTCGCCCCTTTTGTCTTAACTGTTCTGGCCTTCTGGAAGCTCTGTGCACACGTGCACTGGGTACAGGCTCCCCCTGTTCCTCTGCCTTGCTGCTGTCAGATTCTGGAGGCTCCGGATTCAGCACATAACTCCCAGATGGTCTTTGCCCCATCTCTGTATCGGATGCAGGATCCTTGTCCGAGTTCTCCCAAGACTCCAGGACTGGTCTCTGTTCTTCCCCAGTGTTCAAATCTGCTGCCATCTCTGCAGGCTGCTGGCAGACCACAACATGCAAGAAGGATGTCACCCATCCCAGATAAATCAGCTGGGACCCATGACTAGATGAACGAATTCTACTTTATTCTAAATCTACATTAACAGAATATTACAAGTCTGAAGGCACAAACTGGTTTGGGGCCCCAATAGGAACATTCCACACTGGAGATAGTTAGTGGTCTAAGAAGATCCTACCTCCAACCTGTTTGTATATTGGTTCCCAGTTTACCCAGTTTTTTTTTGTTAACTTTTAATATTCAATGTTTTAACTTTTCAATATTTAATATTTCTGTTTTATGACATAAGCCACTCAAGAGTCACTCAACGGTGAAATGGACTGCATATAAATTTAATAAGTAAATATCCCAGAAGGTATTGCAAAGCTCAGGAAGAGTGGAAAAGAGTGCCATATTTAGAACAGCTACTGTACACAATAGCAATAGCACTTAAGACTTATATACCGCATCACAGTGCTTTTTACAGCCCTTTCTAAGCCATTTACAGCATCAGCATATTTCCCCCAACAATATGGGTCCTCATTTTATCGACTTCGGAAGATAATAAAGGGCTGTAGGTTACAACTTTAGAATTAGGACAGAGCTTAATAGAAATAATTAAGATTCCTTGCAGACCAATAAAGCAAAGTTCATGCTCAGTCTGACTGGGGAATTCTGAGAATTGAAATACATACAACTTAAAGTTGCTGAAAATGAGAAACACTTTATTAATTATTGCACACATCAAATGCACATCATCTGCAGGAGACATCCAGTATAATCTTTTCCCACTTTTGTGTATTTGTGTACAATGTTTTACAACTGTGGCAAATCAATACATACTTTTTTCTCACCAACACCATTATAGATACTTTATTTTCAGACATGTTATCAAGGTACCAGCTGATCTGAAACTACCCTGAATACAATTGTTCTAACTAGTAGACAATATATATTTTCTAAAAAGAGATGAAATAAGTTTTTTTTTCTTCAATTACACTATTGTTTTAATTACTATGTTTAATTACTATGTTGGGAGTAAGAAATCCATCACTGTGACATCTCATCCAATTAATTCTATTCTACTTGGTAGCAATTAGTGCCGAACAGCTTAGCTCTCACAAGAAAGAAAATACTTGCATTGAGAAGAATTTCTATGGATTTTCTGAAGATTGTAAACATTCTGAATTATTTAAGATGCAAACAAAACCCTTTGGAAAATTGGAGAAGTGGGCAAAGGAAGTAGCATAAGTTCCACTGCACAAGTCAAGGCACAAAAATAATATGTCTGAAATTCTAATGTTGCATATCTTTCTTTTTGACAAGTGCATACTTCCCTACCGTACTGTAAATGAGCATAACATTGCTTTGTAATTTTGTAAGGAGTCACATAAGAATGAATTGTTGATGTTCAGAACCCTCATATTTACTAGCATTATCAGGTGTCAGCCAAATCTAGATTATTATCATCATTAGAAGCAAGAATTGGCATGTCTAATTAATTCATATGTTAGAAACCTGAACCAAAATCTAGGCATTGCATTTCAATCAACCCAAAAAATGAATATGTTTAGATTACTGCTGTAGATTGGGCCAAAATAGTTTTCCAGGCAATTGTCTATTCACATGACAATGATACCTAAATATTTTGTCTCTGCATCAAATATAGTATTGAGAGAAATTTATTCTGCCATAATGAAAGGTGTCCTTCAAAACTGCCTCCAGGGTGATGTGTTCCTCCATTACTCCTAAGTGAGAAATTTGCTTAAGGCTGACTTCTGCCTGTAGGGCAATCTACTGCCATTCTTCCTTGGGTAAACAAGAACAAACAACACCTGAAATAACTCATAATGTATCTATAAAATGAATTATACTACTGCACTTTTTTATTAATGTGAAAAAAGTACTAGTTTGACTATAGCACAAGTGTTAAACTCACCACATCATGTTGCCATCACATGATGTTTTGCAACATTTTCACCATTCGTGGAGCTGGGGTGAGCATAGCTAGCACATGATGCATCTGGCCCTTGGGCTGCCAGTTTTGACAGCCCTGGACTATAGCAATAGCAATAGTACTCAGACTTACATACTGCTTCATAGTGCTTTACAGCCATCTCTAAGTGGTTTACAGAGTCAGCACATTGTCTCCAACCATCTGGGTCCTCATTTTACCAACCTTGGAAGGATGGAACGCTAAGAACCTAGAATCGCTCCTGGCAGTGAGTAGAATTAACCTGCAATACTGCATTCGGACCACTGAGCCACCATGGCTCTTGACTATGCTAAGTCCCTCCTTTTAAAAGTCTCACACTCAATTCTGCAGTTTCAAGGACATCAGGAGAAATGATGTATCAAAGGAAGGTGGGGGCCTTCCCCTGACACAGCAGACACTGGGAAAACCATGTCAGACCATTGTATGGCCGTCAGAATGGGATTCAATTATTGTTCTCCTGGGAGGATCTCTCAATACACATTTTGCTAATCATCTGCAGTGCTCTGGCTAAGAAAATGGAGTAACACTAATAAGATTGAGCGTGATATATTGTGTTTGGATATGATAAGAACTGAGTAAATTCACATGACATTGATGAGATGAGAAGATCCCCTTTCCTTATTGGGAACCTTGTGGCAGACAATTCTGTAGTAACCTTTAGAAGATGAGTCAGTACATAATTTATTGTTTGTTTCCTTGCTTGTTTGTTTACAGGGATGTATATGCCATTCCTAAACTTAGAGACTCTGAGCAGGTTTCTTGGTGATGCGATGGCTAGGTGGAAGGACCAGAAATTGTCAGAAAAGATGTTCAAGAACCAGTGAGCTGAAGCCAGCCAGCTATGCCCTGGTTTGCCTTTACCTATAAATGTAAAATCCTGACAATCCTGGATTTTTGCCCATTAGGTAAACTGGGAAATTTATGAGATTAGATGCCCAACACTAATTAAGGACTGGAACCCTATGCTGTTCTTATAATGCTATATAATCAATAAACGTGGGATGCTTTTCAAAAAATCAAATCAGAGGGTCACACCTCCTTATACCAAATTTGCCCCTTAACCCAGGGCCTCTGGCATTGCAGGTGGCATTGTCATCAATTTCCATTTATAATTTCCAATCAGCATTGTTACATAGCACTTGGTTGCAGCATCAAATCTATATTGTATACACCTTATTTAATATTTTGAATTGTTAACATTTTAAAAATAATTCAGGTTTTTGTCATATCCATCTATGTCTATCTATATCTATATGCCATTTTATGTTTCCCCTTAGAGTTGGACTTGCCATTATGAACTTTGTTAAATTACCAATGATAACTAGAAGTACCACTTCAAAGGAATAAAAATCATGTATTTGAGGCAATCATTCAGTTTATTTCCCTAGCAACAGTTTTCAGTAATAACAAAAGAATGATAAATGCTACCACTTAATCTTAACTATCATACTTCCTATGAGGCAAAATATTTTAAGATACAATAATTTCTTCAACCCAACTAATATCTACATAGAAGTTGCAAAGTCCAACAATGTAAAGTCAGGTTAACAAAGCTATATTGAAGTCCTAGGTTTATTTATTCAAAACTTTCCCAGGTACCTATTATTCTTACAGCATATTCTAACCCTCTGTGATTTCATTAGTGATGTATCTTTTGAAGTTTTAATCAATATATCTCTGAATATGAACGTGAATTTCACTCAGATTTTATAAGAGAACTCACCATACCACCACCAGGGGTCATTTTGTTCTTATAGTTTAATTTTCCCATTTCCCTCTGAAACTAAAAACAAGACTTTAACTTCAGAAAGAAAAATGTAATTCAGGATTGCCTCTTTATCATCATTATCTTATGCATTGCCTCTACATCAAAAGACATGAAATGGGTATTGATGAGAGATATAGCATGGACATATTCTTTAATGTACACTTTAAGGTTAGAAGAAAGGAGACTGAGTTCTAGTCCTGCCTTAGACATGAAAGCCAGATATGTGATTTCGGACCAATCTCTCTCAGTCCAGCCCACCTCACAGAATTGCTAGACAGTGTATTCTAAAGCAGTGCAGTGGCCTAGAGCTGGAGCTCTCACCTCACAATCAGGAGACTGTGACTCAAAAGTGATTTTTCAAAAGGCAACTGGACAGTATTTTTTTCTTGAAGATGTTTTGCTTCTCACCCAAGAAGCTTCTTCAGTTCTGGATGAAAAGTGAAACATCTTCAAGGAAAAACAAAGCATTTTTAAAAAACACCTTTCAGACAATCATGATCTGGATGACTGAAAATCTCCATAGGCAGGAGGTTGTGAGTTCAGATATTTCTCTCTTTGGACAGAATGAATAATTGTCTGCTGTGAATTCTGTATAGACATCAGGAAAGGCATCAGCCAGTAAATTCAAGCTCCATCCAGTTGTCCCAACTCCACCCCGATGCAAGGGATTACAGGATCTTTAAAAGTAAATGTGTATGTGTGTGTGTGTGTCTAATACAATTGCCCAAACCATAACAAAAGAAATACTTTTAACTATCTTCATAAAATCACACTTAGAAATATTAAGGTACTAAAAGCTAGTAACTATTAAAACAATCAATATTGTCCTGACAGACAGTTTACTTTCAAAAAAGATTATTAAAAACATACAGATTTAGTGAAATGTCTAATACATTTTGAGTGCATAGGTAGGTGTTAGGTACTTCTGAACTTGGTTCTTTGTTACAATTAGTTGTTCTTTGATTCTTTACTGTAATTGGCTTAGAATTTGTCCTATACAATGTTGGTTGCAATCTTGGTAATCTTTTATGATGCCATTTTTTCTGTCTCTTTCTATTAGGTGAATATACATATTTATACATTATGTTGTTTCCCTACATTTATGTTGGCATAATATATTTAAAAATTATTAACATTATATTATTTAAATTGTTTAGAATATTGAGAAATGAACAATGAAAATATTCTATCAGTGTTAATTGCAATTTAGGATAACACTATTACAAGCACAGAATAATTTTGATTTTCCATCTAAAATTGAGTATAAGATTAAAAAGAACCACTACAACTGAAATCAAAATAATTATTAAAGATTTCCAACTTAAGATGAAACTCTTCCTTGCATTGTTATCTTGTATTGTTAACTAGTAAATGTGGGTCTGTGTGCATAAAACCTGTTATTAAAAGTAAAAACAAACGAACAGTTGAAATTTAACAGCAATGAATCACCCAAAAAAGGGAAACAAAAATAATAATTAAAAAAAAGAACTAATTCCATTTTTTTTCTTGCTGGGGTGTTTTAAATGAAACTCAATTGGGTTGGGTGTGTTTTTGGAGGAGGCCAGAATCACTTCTTAAAAATGTTACAAAGGTGTTTGAATTCAGCAGGGGAACTTGCCTACAGCTGAAATGAGTCAGCCCATACATATTCCACACTGTCTAATAGTAAAGCTGGTAGCAGCCCTCCAAATTCAGACTTTCTCCATGAAAAACAACGTGACATCAGACTAATTATTATCACCAAAGCACTAACTAAACTTTATCTGCAGCACTTATGGTTATACTGTGCAGAACTTCACCCTGAACCCAGAAAACTTCAAAGGAAGCTGGTTGGCCTGGGAGCAGGATTTAATTTCCTGTGCCCCCTAGTTTTTGAAAACTACAGCAAGCCTACACAACATACAGCCTGCAGGCAACATTCAGCATACCAAGCACCCCTGTGCAGCCCACTGACATTTTTTTTTAAAAAGCAGCATATTTACAGCTGCTGCTGCTGCTGCTGTTGCTGCCTTAAAAGACACACTGCTGAGCGCCTCCAAGTCTCCCTGCTGTGTTATTTAAAACAGGTAATCCTGGTATTTTTTGCTACCCTTTATGGATTTTTAATTCATCAATACGTGGCCCTTTCTCCTAGATAAATTGTGTGAGACTAAATCCTCCATTTAATGGAATAACCAGGGGAGATGTGTCCATTTCACCCAAACAAATATTCAATCCAAACTTGTGTTCATTCTATAGATTTTAAAATATTTCTATTTTTAAAGCTCACCAAGGATGTTTTGATTCTTTTTGTGTTCTTGTAAACTACCAAAAATTCTATGGGGTTGGAATCAGGGGTGGGATTCTACCAGTTCGCACCTATTCGCTAGAACTGATTGTTAACATTCTAAGCAGTTCAGAAAACTGGTTGTTAGAAGAAATTACTGGCCTAATCCTGTAAGGAAGGCAGGAAGGAAACATTCTGGTGTTGCTTACAGAAACTGCCTCTCCATTAACATTTATTACATTCTTGGCAGGCCTAGACTTCCTGTATCAGGAACCTGTCTGGAGTTTTTTTTCCCTCCTTTGCTGGTACTTTGCTTGTGTGGAGTGATTATTCAAAGTTACAATGGCAGTGAAAAAAGTGACTTATGACCTTTTTTCACACTTATGACTGTTGCAGCATTCCCACAGTCATGACAGGCCAGGCAAGGAGATGCAAACCTTGATGTGAGTGATACTGAGTGAGTGAGTTGGTCACGCCCAGCCAGTCACATGAGCACCAACCCATGCCCACCATCTAAGCCACGCCCACAGAACCTGTTGTTAAAAAATTTGAATCCCACCCCTGGTTGGAATGTGGTAGAAATATAATGAATAATAAAGTAAGAACAAATTGCAATGATTTAAATTAATAGTCTTATATTGTCTTATGCATTACATTTTTGTGTTAAAGTCTGGAAAGAGATTTTTGGAATTTCATATTAATCTTCTAAATGGGGGTGGAGAATCAGTTAAGTCAAAATTTTATTTATATATTATATACATACAAACTAACATTTCCATAAAAAGTACACAACATTCAGATGCACTGTCATTTACACTATATTTCATAAGTCATTTATAAGATCCCAATGCAGGACGTTTTTTAAATTCTGGCTGCTGTTCAAATTGGCCGTTCCTGTAATAACAGTTATTGCATCCGTATTTGATATTTTATAATAATTATATTAAAATAAATTAATATAATTAACAACCCTATACATAGAGCCAAATTAAACACTTTCAATTATTTGAATCATGGTACTTTATTCTCAGGAAAATTATGTGAATACAACAACATTAACTTGTATTTGCATGGCTAGGCAATTTAATAACCAGAACGAAGGGTAAATTACTGACTATGGCTGGGATGTGTATTTTTCTAGCAACAGATGTGCCTGTCATTTAACAAAAGCACCTGCTGTCCACCTCAAACTAGCAAGCTTTATACTGACAATGTTTCAGCTAGGATGCAGTTGTGAAGCACACAATAAAGTATTTTTCTTCTCTCTCTCATTTTCTCCTTCCTCTTCACTCTTGCAGCAATTTCATGAAGGACATTTGCTCATATATACAATTTTATGCTGCCAAAATGCAGCGGATGAGTATGTATTTTTGACATTTAACAACTCTAATTGTCCTTCCTGTCAAAAGCAATCTGCAGTTCTCTAGCATGTGTCAAGAAAGGATGACATAAAAATATGCTTTTTTTAATAAAGGGAAAGCATGCAGAATGAAACCCCTGCTTTTAAACCATGTCTGTTTAAATAGATATGGATGGGTGGAAGGATAGGCAGGCGGCAGAATGCTCTCAGGGTTTCTATGGCGCTCTCATCAGAAGTCCCACTAGAGAAAGTTGGAGTAAGGGAAACAATAATTGTTAATTTCATCTTCATCTCAGTCTGTGAGATTCTCTGAAAGGTGTTCTGGAGGATTGCCGAAATTGTAAGGAATGGTCTAAGTGAGGGCAAATCCTCCAGTAACTGCTTAGGATTGCTCCAAAAGTTGCCTCCAATTCTTCCTTTAGCTAATGAAATGACAATGAATGCCCATCCAAATACTGCCGGACTCCAGCTTCCACCATTCCATGCCATTGTCCATATTAGGCTGATGAGAGCTGAAGCTGAATAATATCCAGTGTTTCTGTTTGTGACAAGGCCCAACTCATTCATATCTCAGACTAGGAGTCCCACTCATACAGCAGCCACAACCATAACATCTCCCTCTCTCTGTCACTACCTTCAGCTGCCCTACATTAAAGATACCATCCCACTGAAATCAGTAGGAGATCAGCCAAATTCTGGCAAACAGTCACACAAATATGCATTATGTTCATGTACTTAAGTTTTTTAGGCCCTTCTTTCCAACCAGGACTTCTACAGTCTGTAAAAATTTGCTCTTGAATGACAGAAAACTCTCATATAGTAAAGGAATACCTGTGGAACTCTTTCCTTGCCAAAAGTTTCACAGAATCAAGAAGCTAAAATCCACTAATAGAAATTGGATCTTTTTGACTAAGGGTTTTTTGTACGTTTGTTTTTCCCCTTAATTTCTCACAGAAGCCCATTAAGTTCTTTCAGAACATGAAAGTCCTATGGAAAATTCCTGGTGCCTTAAACTTACTGAAGGCATTTTGCTAGAGCAGGTCTTCTTAAGGGGTCTCAATAATTTCAATTATAGATTATGAGAATGAGGATGATATACAATTAAATCAATTCTCTTAAATTAAATTTTGCTTTCTTTTCTAAAGGGCTACTTTTTGGCAGGACGGAGATTTTTAAATAGAACATGTGCTTAGCACAGTGATAATATCACTGCAGTATTTGCTTCCTGAAGGATAGCTTGGTAGGCTGTGTAAGCCAAACACACACACACACACACACACACACACACACACCAAATGAACCATTGGGTCACCATTTCAAAAATATTTCCTTACCTACACAGAGAAAAAGAATGACCAAAGGTGGACAAAAAAGTGAGAACTTTTTATATGTTTCCCCATTTTGTTTCTTAGTGGGAAACTGCAAGAAGCATCAAAAATCTTATTTCCTATCTTTCCTTCCTCCCTTCCACCCTCCATTCCACATTTAAAGCTATTGGTCTTCAGTCTTTCCAAAAGACTGGCATAGCATGGTCTTTTGGCATAACATGGCGTAGTATTCATACCTGCATGATTTGCCTTGTAAGGCATTTCTTAAACAACAACAAAATATATACATGACCTTCTACCCCTCCAGATATCTGCATAACAATAAATATAATACCTCTTAACATTGAATTACAAGATTAAACAAATTTGTCTAAATTCAAAACAGCAGAATGAAACTTGGAGAAAAAGAAAATTTGCAGTTGTAGACTGAAGCCTTAAAAATTAAATCATACAGACATTATTGTTTGAACAAGAAAATAATTCTACAATGTTAGCAATATATATTCCAGCAGATGAAAAAGAAATATGAAACAGATGTAACAACCTCCCCCTCAAAAAATGAAACATCCATTCCAAATAATAAATTGCTTCTGTATTTAAAACAAGCTGACATTAATCAGGATAACTGCAGTTCATTTCATGCAATATACAGCAGATGTTTTTCACAGTATTGATTATAATACAGTAATCCAAAATTGAATGAAAAAGATGGGTAGTCATGGAAAAGCTTCTTACAAAAACACTGAAGGCTCCAAATGAAGCCCGTTACCTATGACGCAGGAGATGATGGCAATCAACTATGTTGAACAACTATGCAGTACCAGAGAATGTTATCAGACTGAAAAAGTTAATCTCTGCACAACAAATCACTAGTAAACTTACACAGAGCATATTTCGACGTATCAAAATTAAAGATGTTATACCTCAATATGAATTTTTACTTGGATTCACATCTAATGCCAATTTCCTCTACCTAATGGAAACAGCAGTATGTAAGACACAGATAGTCAGAGCATGAGAAAAAGGGACAGAACTTTCCAAATATACTTATAGGCCATTGCTCTGAGAGGAGGGGATGGGAAAACCGATAGAAGGCCAGCATTCTGAGTCTTCCAGAACGATGGCAATCACTAGCACTTTCGCCAGATTTGAGATCCATTCCTCCAGTGTGCCGAGGGATTTCCAGAAATCTTTCTTCCTGGTGCAGAAAGTTCTTCTGGTGTTATTTATTATCACAATTTGATTACATTTAGATTTAAACTTTCTATCCCAAAAAGGTGCTTGGGTAGCTTAAAAACAGAAAGTACAACTACTGTATATACATAAATGAAAATGTACAGGTTGTTTAATGATTGTCATGTTTAGCAATTATTTGAAATTCCAATGATGCTGACAAGTAATTTTACAATCAGTCCTCACATTTACACTGTCACTGTGTTCTTATTCAACATCTGAGTCCTTTGAAACCAGCAGGCATTTATGACTATCACACACAGCATCCCATGTTTATGTGATCACAATTTTCATGCTTCACAGCTATGGTCACTTCCAACAAACAGAGTCAATGGAAAAGCCAAAAACTAAAATCACAAGCCACAATAATATGATATCTACCTTAATGGTCTAGAGCAGGGCTGTCAAACTCCTGGCCCACGGGCCAGATTCATCATATGCTGGCCCTGTCCCCATCCAGTTTAGCGAAGGAGGGAAAAGTCACTATATGTCATGTGATGCTGCCATGATGTTTGACACCCTTGGTCTAGAGTATATGTCATGTGATGCTGCCATGTTGAGTTTGATACCCCTAGTCTAGACTGAGTCACATAACAATCAAATGGGAAGTAACATCCTAAGTCTGTTGCAGTCATGAGATATTTCACTTAGCAATCCACATTGTTCAGTGATGGAGTGGCCAATCTCACTAAGCGAAGCCTACCTGTAGATCAAATTATATAAAAATCACATTTAAGAAGTATAAAAACCCACATTAAAAGCACTGTATAAATTGAAGACAATTTAATTCAATTCGAACTGTTTAAATTAAAGACAATATCTTGACATCCTTTCTGAAAGCAGGAATTGACCTATTAACAATTCTGAAGAAAGCACAGTCTAAACAATAAAGGAAAAGGCCCCCTCCCACATAGCATGTTTTCTCTGAAGATATTAAAAAGCAGACAGGCTCATAAGAAGAAATGTGTCCCTCGAGTATCAAACTCTAAGTTCCATTGGACTTTAATAAAATTAAATTAATACTTTAAATTATGCTCCCAAAACGACTAACAGCTGATGTAAAGCTGGACTATATGAAATTTTGAGAAGGTGTTCCTGAGCAGCATCAAGTATCCAGCACATTACAATAGTCAAATCATGATATAATTCCAGCAAGAATAATTGCTGTTGGGTCTGATCCACGCAAGAATAATGATATTGCACTTGGCGCATTGAAGGTATTTCTTCAATAAATGTCTGCAACCAGGAAGTGTACAAGATGACGTATCATGATCAGACCCCTTTTAAAACAACCTTTTTGATTTGTGTCTAAAACATTTGCATTAAATTAAGGATCAGGCATTTGAGAAAAAGGAAAGCCTTTAACAATCTAATGATTGTATTTAATGATATAGAACAATTAACAATTAATCCATTACTGTTACACATAAAACCAGGAACATATTACTAACAGTAGTGGGTTTTTTTTATCCCTTTCTGAGAAATAAACTCAATCTAATTGAATGGATCAATCATTCAATTATGTATTAGTCTATTTCAGTTTAAAATACCTAAGAGATACAAAAGCAATATAAATGGCTAACACAGTATTACATAAATATTTTGTAGTATCATACACTGAACATGAAATTTAGAATACACATCACACACAAGCACACACACACACGTAGTCCTTGGTTAATGGCCATTTACTTAGCACCCTTTCAAAGTTATTTATTTATTTATATTTCATGTTTCTAGATTGCCCATCTCCTTCAAGGACAGGCTCTGGGTGATATAACCGACATATACTCAAATGAATTCCTCCTTTCCACTTTCTCAGGCTCAATTGTGGCAGCATGGAAGCATCGAATCTCAATATGGCTTCCAAAGCTGACAATAGCATATTCTTATAAATCAAGGTCATTTCTGCACCTGGTTGAGAGGACATCTCAAGTTGGAATAGATGGTGATTGGGGCATGTGATGCAATGAAGGGTGCAGAGGGTGGATTTGTAGTTTTTACTTATTGCAAGGAACTTTCAGATTTGGGATTTCCCAGATGTGCCAGTTTTCTACTCTAATAAAAAGAACCTTGCAGAGGATGTCTGTCTCGGAGTTATTTGTTGAAGTGGAGGTTTTCTGGAATGCTGACATCTCCTTTCCCAAACCACATCATACAGCTTGACTAGGCATTTTATAAATAAGGGTCTTCCAAGCAAAGACAAGAAAGCTGGGCATCACTATTTGTAAATCTTCCCCTCTCTGGTCTAATTATCAAAAAATTGGGTCTCAAGTGACAAACAACTTTCTATGAAAAAGTCCTACTTGGGTATTAGTTTAGAATTTAAATTGTTCACTGATTTAGGTTAGAAAACTGTGTTTAAATGCCTCCCAAATCTGTCTAATCTTAAATTCCCCAATGTATTTTTATCAGAGCAAAAAAAAAAAAAACACCCCACCCCCCAAGTATTATAAAAATAGCATTGAATTCATAAATACATCATTTGAGTATATTAAATATAGCAGGGGTGTCAAACTCAAGGCCCGCGGGCCAGATGCAGTTGGATCCAACCTGTGGGACTGTCTTGGTCAACTCACGTCACTTCAGCCAAGTCTACTTGTGATGCTTCAGCCCGGTCTACCCAATGCAGAGAGGCCAATGTAGCTTCGGCCCAGTCTACCCAATTAGGCTAGCATGGCTTTGGCCAGGTCTACTCAATGCAAAGAGGAAACATGCCAGCAGTTTAGGGAGTGGCATCAAGCTGGCCATGCCTACCTAGTCAGCCACACACACCCAGTCAACCAGCCCCCTGGCCTCTTGAGGTGAACCACAGCCCTGAGGTGGCCCTCAATGAAATTGAGTTTGACACCCCTGAACTATAGCATCATATATGTAAAGCACATATTTGTTGCTAGGCAATACTAGCGTGCCTCAGACGAACATGCAACTATAAACAGATACACAGAAGCTAGAAATTTGTATATTAAAAACTACAATGCAGTGTTATGGATTAATAAATTAAGAATCTCAAAGCTAAATTGTAATTCTGTTCTAATCTTTGTCACACAAGAATTGATAGCTTATTAAATCAATCCAAGGTCAGAAAGCTGCCAATGGAAAAATCAATCTACATGTGCTATACTAGCTGTCTCTTCTAATTTTATATGGCAATTAAACAATGATCCTATAGATATTTACTTGAGAATAAATCAAACTGAACTCAATCTTATTTACATCTGAATAAGCAGGTATAGTATAGGATTACTTTGTTGAGAATTATACTGACTCTAAATTTTCAAGCCTAATAAGCCATTGACAAACCTCTTATTTTTCACTTGCATTTTCTGTATGTTTCTTAAACACATTGTACACTTTCTTTAGATAGTGTGAACTACACACAAGGCATCTCAAATATCTCCCTGAGCAGCTTCTTCCACTGAAATCAACCCACCGAAGATGTTTGTTCTGGGGAAACAGAAGGTAATTCCCTCTTTTTACGAGATACATTTAATGGAGGCTCATAGGCAATGCTTTCTGGTTGTAGCATCTCTACTTCTGCTGAAGTTGTTCTTATAGTTTTATACTTCTGGAAATTATTGAAAATGGAGTTGTTGTTGGCAAGGATCTAGAATGGTGCTAGGACAGATTACTGTACTTTTAAACTATTTTATAATTATGTGATTTTAATTACAACTAAGGGTTTTAAAAAATGTTTTATTACTATAAATCACTGAAAGGGAGTGAGGTGGTTGCCCTCCTTCAAAGAGGTGATGGCATGTCCCCTCAGGAAGCCTAACTTGACCTAACAATGCTGGACAGTTGTCATCTAGTGTCCAACCTTCCCTTCTTAAGAAAGGTGGCTAAGATTATCAGAAAGCAGTTGAAGTGGACTTCGAAAGAAGCAGATTATCTGGATCCATCTCATCAAATTTCAATTGGGAGTGCAGCATGGAAACACCATTACATGCCAACGACCTTTGAAGAACCAGAATAGGGGTGGTGAATTCACCATTGACTTCTCAGTGGTTTTTCATGCTATTTATCCCAGCATCTTTCTGCACCATTCACAGGATTTAGAGGTGGAAGGCAGTGTTACACCATGGTTCCCCTTTCTTTCTATTCAGATCAAATAAGTGTTAATGGAGAGCAGAGTGTGCATCCTCATTCCTCCTGTTTAGGAGAGAAAGGTGTCAATGTCCTGACCCATCATCTGAAAATGGTTGGTGTCTGGATAGAGAGAAACAAATCCTGACATAGATTATTTGAGGATGTTTCATCTTTGGTCTTGAGATTGAAGTCACATGTCTCAATTCAAGACTGGTGCATAATTTCAGGTCTTCCTGAAGTTCTTCCTGCCCAGAAGGCCACTTGGCATATCAGTTGCACTTTTTCCTAGAGAGGAAGTCCTTAAAACACTCAGCTACACTTTAGTTATCTCTTGACTAGGTTACCAGAATGCAATTTATATGAGGCTTCCTTCAAAGATTACTGAGATGCTACAGGTGGTCCCTAGTATGCTAATGTAGGCAGTAGTGGTTGAATTGCATCACAAGTGTCATCCCTGCTTCACAAGCTGCAATGGTTGCTAATTATGGATGAAATTTGAGGTACTGGTAACTACCTATAAAGGACTATGTGGCATAGGGGATGATTATTTGGGGGTCATCTATGTTTGGTAACTTTCATCTATGTGAAGTGAAATTGAGCACAGTGGATACATTCCAGGTCCCTTTAATCAAAATGCCTTCCCTGTTGCAGCGCCTGTCTTCTGGAACTGCATTTTCCTGGAGATGTGAATGGCTCCAGCCAAGAACTGTTCCGGTAGTTTAAAATGTGCCTCTGAACCTAGACCTGGGTTAGGATGCCTTTGCTAGTCTTTATCTTATATTAGATAGGGGATAGGATGGATAAATAGATAGTCTTTATCTTATATTAGATAGAGGAAGGAATTCAGAGGTTACTGGACTATAACTATAGGTTTCATTTACAGTACATTGCAATCCTATAAGTATTGACCTAAACAAACCTTCCTATATAACTCCAGGCTAAATTCAAATTAGAATATCATAAGGACAGATTATTTCATGTATGGTTTGCTTCAGAAAAAGAAATGAGATCTTGCTCTATAAACTATAACTATAAAGACAGGATCCCCAACTCCGGTGCATGAACCAGCACCGAGCTGCAGCATGCCCAAAAATTGGGCTGTGCAAACAAGCAAAGCCCCATCCATGGGAAGCAGGCAGCATGCAAAACCATGCCACCTTCGGTCTGCGGAAAAAACTCTCTCCATGGAACCAGTCCCTGGTGCCCAAAAGGTTGAGGACCACTACACTGAACTGTAACTATGTGAGATAGCCAGCTATACAAATGAGATTAAATAAAAATAAATAAATAAATTTAATGAGCCACAACTTTATTTATTTAAAATAATAATCTGTTTTGACTCCATTCAAGAGGATGTTGCAAGTTTAAGGCACTAATAGTTAAATTAAACCGCTAATAGTTAAGTTAAGCCTATTATCAAACTCCCAAATGGAGGATCAACCTAAAACTAAGGAGAAATTTCCTGACAGTTAGAACAATTAATCAGTGATACAGTTTGCATCCAGAAGTTATGGTTGCTCCATCACTGGAAGATTTTAAGAAGAGATTGGACAGCCATTTCTCCAGAATGATGTAGGGTCTCCTGCTTGAGGAAGCAGTTGGAGTAGACAACCTCCAAGGTCCCTTCCAACTCTGTTATTTTGTTCATTATTCACCTGCATTTCATAATGAAGCAAAGGTGTTCAAAATCCCTGGGTAAGATTGCAAAAATCTCCAAATTGTTTCTAAATTATAATTCTTAATCTGATAGAAGGTAAATAATTTTTTAAAAAAACTTCCAGCTGACTCTATAGCCTAAAGACATATCTATTATCTAGCTAATATTTTATATTAATGAATTATTTAAAAAGAGAAACATGTTATACCCACAGCATATAAGGAGGCCTGATCTGCAAGTTTTATAATCATTTCTGAGGAAAAATAACATTTTGTCCAAGTTCAGAAAGCAAAGCCTTTCTTATATGCATAACAACCAAAAATCACTTGATTCACTATAAAAAGCTTATTTTCATGAATCAACATTTCTGAAATAAATGGGAAAAAATTAATCGTTACTCTTCTTAAACAGCTTCATTAAATTTCATTATGTCTAAGACAGTTCTACATGATTATAATATTCCAACAGAAGAAAATATTGAACTGATCCTTGAGCTTAGTTGTTTGCTTGGAAATGTTACAGTACTTGACTAGATAACGTCAGTGCTCAAGAGCAATGATGTTGTTACCTAGTCAGGTAATGAAAAGCCTGCAAGCAAACAACCAAGCTTAGAGAGCACCGACAACTCCACTATAATATTAATACAGAAAAAAATATGTGTTATTATGATAGCTAGATGATAGATAGCTAGATATGCAATAGAAGTTGCAATATATATTGCAGAATATAGAGAGACATGTATGTAAGAGTTTCAGAATTTCTAGTTTTTAATTAGAGCAAATATGTAAACCAACAAAGGATAGAAGGCCATAAGCAACATTTCTCCTCACTATGGAATAGTTTTCATCTTGATCATGGGTGTCAAACTCACAGTGTCATGTTGCCGTCAAGTGATGTTTCACAACGTTTTTCCCTTCACTGAGCTGGGATAGGCATGGCCTGAGCGTGATGCATCTAGTCCATGGGCCACCAGTTGGTGTACTGGTAGACATTGTTTAGCTTTGTTTAACAACTATTTACAATAGTGGTGATGAAAAAGTAATTTTGCAACCATTCCTTGCAATTATGACCTCCCCTTGAATATTTTATGTTTTAAATATTGCATACCACCAGGATTCCTTTAGGGTTCAGTAAGATAAAAATATAATATTATAAATTAGGTTGTGAATCACCATCCTTTTCTCAATAATATTATGTATGAATTATATAATACAATTGTTTCCCTTTCCGGGATGTTTTCTATTTCTGCAATTCTCTCCTGGGAAATCTGCATACTTCCTCTCACTGTCTGACCTTTTATTTAGTTTCTATCTGCATTAGCTGCATACTATTTTATTTCTGGACTATTTTTTCAGTTTTTGTAAAAATACTAGAAAGCAGCAGAGAAAAAATAAGCACAAAGTACTATAAGGCAGAAATAATCTCTTTATCTAACCCACAGGCTAATCATGTATGCATTTTTATAAAATTGATACATAGCTTATACACACATATTGACTGTAATCAATCACCATTAAATATTATTAGAAGATTAATCTTTAGATTACTCTATAGCTTAGCATTCTAAAGGACAGTAAAAGCTTTAATTTGATATAACTGTACTAAAAACTGGAGGTCAAGGCCACTCACGACATTCCTTTAATTGGCTACTCTGATAGGTAAGAATCTAAATTTCAAATGACTCACTTTCCTTTATTAAGTGCATGAAAAAAAACTTAGGAGTCCTCTGTGTATGTGACAAGGACATAAATCATTATAGTAATGTGAAAGTGATGAACAACAAAGTAATAAAACAAGTCCAATTAATTGTAAAAGTAAGACACCAAAAATGTGCAGAAACTTGGTTTATAAAGCAACTAATGAGCAGCAGCATCCAAGTACATTAATTTTGGAACCTGACCTTTGTGAATCAATAGGAAAGGTATCTTAAGAAACAGTTAATATTTTATTTTATAAGACTAGATGTCTGCAGTCTTAAGCCTTGAGTTAACGGTGGCATTTTAAAAAATAAAGTGTTCTTAGTTATTACATTGAGCAGAAGGATAAGGCTTGCTTCTGAGCACATCAGGTAATGCTGCTATTATTATAGGCGATTGCAAAATCAGCCAGATGTTTAGAATGAATTTGACATTTTAATCCATCTATTGAGTCCTTCCCAAGGAACCAAGGACAGATGTTGTTTGATGGTGTTAAAGGTATTGTTGCAGAATGTGGGCAGTTCCAGGTAGGGCTGCCTTTTGCAGTTGACTGAGGCCAATGGTATTGAAATGGTGCTGCAGATGTTTTGGGATTGCATCCAAAGCATCTATTACTATTGGTACTTTTTTTTTTTTTTGCTTTCTTTTGCCACAGTCATTCTATTGCTATTTACAGGTCTTTGTATTTTGTGATCTTCTCCAACTTTTTCTCTTCTTTTGCTGCCCCTTGAGGTTGACTCAGTCTTCCATCCTTTCGAGGTAGATGAGGACCCAATTTGTTGGGGGCAATATGCTGACTCTGTAAACCGCATAGAGAGGACTATTATGTGTCAGTTTAAATTCTAAAATCCCAGAGTACTTTAGCTTCTTCGTTATTGTGTAAAATCACAGCTGCCCATTCTGATGATGGCATCAAGAATGGTGGCTGCCTGATGACGGCATCAAGTTCTTTGCAAGCTACCTAGGATAATATATATGTATCAGTGTAGTATATATGTAAATCCAAGCAGCATTTTAATTGACAGATGAAAATTTTGTCAATGTGCTGATTTTCTAAATGCTGTCCAAGATATTTTGGGATGACACCCAGTATGATGATAACACTGGGACTACTATGGCCTGTTTATGCCATAATCCTTCAACTTCAATTTTCAAATCTTGATAATCCTCTCCAATTCCAAATATCTTACAATATTTTAACCTGCTCATTTTCAATTTTTTTAACTATTATTTTCTACATGGCTAAGTTGCACAACAAATATTCCCCAACAATATCAGCCTTGCTAACTAAAATTGCTCAGTCATAACTTTTAGTGATTGTTGATATTTAAGCATTCCTTCCTGAAAATTTCCTTCAAAGACTGCAGCCACATGTCCTTATGATGCCACACGTAGGAGGACATCCATGTCTTTTTACCCTTTTTTACTATGCCATTCAAAAGGTTTTTGAACATCAAGTAAGGTGATTTTAATATTGTACTGCAATATTACATGTTGCTTTATTTGTTACCTTAACTGTGTTTTCTGAATTTATTTTTTGTCAGTAAATGTGTGTGTGTGTTCTCTACTTATGAAGCACACAGGAAACGAAATCCATACATTCTTTTGTGGTATCTAATATTTAGAATAGAATAGAATAGAATAGAATAGAATAGAATAGAATAGAATAGAATAGAATAGAATAGAATAGAATACTTTATTGGCCAAGTGTGATTGGACACACAAGGAATTTGCCTTGGTGCAAATGCTCTCAGTATACATAAAATAAAAGATACATTCATCAAGAGTCAAGAATCATCAGGTACAACACATAAAGATAGTCATAGGATACAATAAGCAATCAAATCATACTAGGAAACAGTCAGTATAGATCATAGGATACAACCGACAAAGTTACAGTCATACAGTCACAAGTGGGACGGGATGGGTGATAAGGAGTGATGAGAAGGTTAATAGTAATAGTAGTACAGACTTTGTAAATAGTTGGACAGTGTTGAGGAAATTATTTATTTAGCAGAGTGATGGCTTTCGGGGAAAAACTGTTCATGTGTCTAGCTGTTCTGGTATGCAGTGCTCTATAGTGTTGTTTTGAAGCAGTTTATGTCCGGGATGTGAGGGGTCTGTAAATATTTTCACAGCCCTCTTTTTTGACTTGTATAGTATACAGGTCCTCAATGGAAGGGGGGTTGGTAGTAATTGTTTTTTCTGCAGTCCTAATTATCCTCTGAAGTCTGTGTCCAACCTGTTGGGTTGCAGAACCAAACCAGACAGTTATAGAGGTGCAGATGACAGACGACTTTAATCTTTATGTGTGCACTATTTAATATTTCGAATAGGCACATCAGTTCGATGAATGATGAATGTTTTCTGGGGAGTCAGGGATAGGGATTGAGATCTATTTAATTTTTTATAAGCTTTGACTGATCTTGGACTTGTCAATCCCATATGAAAATATTGATGCACCCTCCCCAACTTTATATTATAGACCAAATCTGCCAGGTATATACATAATACTACAGGCTAAGTATTAAATTGCATGGAATCTATTACTTTTAAATAATAAGTATCAGGTAAGAAATTCTAGGTAGAATTGAGAAAAATATGGTCTTCTGATTCCCCTTCAGTTACCACAAGGTTCATCTGTAGCACCTTGACATCAAGTCCTGCCTTCTCTATGCTCCTTGCTAGTACCAAGAATACATTTCCGTTGCACTGAGGAAACTGTGGATATTTTATAAAGAACTTAATATATATATTTTATAAAGAACTTAATATATATTTTAAAAACTTTTTAAAATTCTGAATATCTGTTAATATTTCATTTCATTACTTCTAATTATTGCAATCTACATGGCACTACACACACACAAGCACACACACACACACACACACACACACACACACACACACACATATATAAATGTAACACTAAATGGAAATTAAAATAGCAAATGTCCAGTAAGTATATTAGTATGGAAGGTAACGCTTTCTACTCATTTTTAAAGCAGAAAATTGTTAGAATTTTAAGAACTCCTTTCTAATCTTTATCTTATTTTTCACATTGAAGGCATCACCATAGACGAAGATTGTTTTCTTCTATTTTCACATTCCCCCCACCCCCAGTTGTATAATCTGATAGTAGCATTATGCAGCATAGCCTCTAGGAGGCAGAGGAACATTAATAAATCTTAATTGCCTATTTTGATAAGAAATTTCCCTGCTATCTCAATTCCATTTTCTGTTTTAGTGTTTGTTATCAAATTGTTTTGCAATATCATTATAACTGCAGCAACAGCAATGATGAATTGCCCAAATGTAAACAATACTGGAGAATTTTATCAGGAGCCTGTGGATATTTCTAAAAGCCTCACATAATTATAAAAGATACTTCTAAGAAAATTTAGGAAGTCAGCAGTGGTTCTTTCATGTGTGAAAACATAAATGAGATCCAGATACAGTTTTGTAATGTGCACATAGTCTGAATTTTAATTTTAAACAAAAGACTCTTGTTAGTATTTCCAATGATTAACTTAAAAATGACACCAGTAAAGTTTTGGCAGATCAAGTATTGAATAGGCAGCTACAAAGATTGACTACAGTATCTGCCCTTTATTTTATTGTGTTTGGGAGTAAATGAAAGAGTGCTCCCATTGAACCTAAGCAGTTCTGAGTTTGATTCATGCTCAGATGAATAATTATTTGAGAATTTTAGACACTAAGCTGAAAAAAAATGTGGAAGGATTTGCCAGGGGTTCCTAAATTCTTTCCCCCATTCCAGGGAAAAATTGATCTAGCCAGGATTATTTTTTCCAATCATCTACAGCATGTGACTTTTTTTTAAAAAGGAAGAATAATGACCAACAAACACTTCTCATCAATTTATATAGCTTTGTTCATAATTACATTATTTGAATCTATTCTGTCAGACACTAGTTCATCTTAATGCTTGTGAAGTTTTGCTAGATAGTTTTCATTTTGTTTTATTGATGTGAACATAATTCTTGCTTGAATATTGGCCATCCACTGTGATATAATTGGATTAATTAAGTTAAAATATGGGGTTTAGTGAGATAATGGATGCTTATTTTAGACAGTGATTCCTTCCTACTATGTTAATGAAAGCTATGATAAAAACTTGAATACCATCATTACATTCATCAATATAAACAATTGCTACTTGATATTAAATATACCTTCTATACCAAAGGCTATGAACAGGTTGAATTTTTGGATGAAATTGATAATTTAGCTAATTTTAGTCAGTTTTTAAACTGAATATTGGAAAAGAAACTGCTAATTCTAGACTTGCTCTGGAAATAATGAAAATAATTCTCCTGGATCTTGCAGATGCACAAGTAAAACAATCAATCAGAATAGAACCAGAAGGGACTTTAGAGGCTTCTAGTCCAACTCCCTGTTCAAACAGGAGACCCTATACAATTTCAGACAAGTAGGTCCAGTCTCTTCTTAAAAACCTCCAGTGTTGAAGCACCCATAACTTCTGAAGGCAAGCCAATCCACTGGTCCTCACAGTTAGGAAGTTTCTCCTTAATACCAGGTTGCTTTTCTCCTTGATTGGTTTCCATCCATTGTTTCTTATCTTGCTTTCTGGTGCTGTTTTGAGGGAGTCAAAATGTGCAAAATGATAGGTAGGAAATCATGATCGAAGTCTTGCCCTAGGATTTTAGTCACAATGCCACACCTGCAATCTTGCAAACATTGATTCTCCCTACTCAGTTCCCTAGTATGTGCTTGATACTAATCTGGTTTAATCTAGGCTACCTTGTGGAGACATAGTACTGAATTGGTTTACTCATAAAAACCCAAGGCTGCATTCTTGGAGATCTATTCTTCTTTTGCTCAGTGGAATTTTTCCAAAATTGTGTTTTGTTTTCTGTGGTATTTAGTATCTACACAAAAGTATGATCAGAAGGTATGTATTGTGGAATAATTTTCCTTAGTGCAGGAAATAAAAATGTATGCCAAAAATGCATGTTCCATAAATAATTGAGAATGCTTTTGCTGCTGTAAAAGAAGAAAAATACTCCTCAAATTTCTGTTGCTGACATTATTGCCGATAGAAAGGATATAAAAATATAAGCCAATATAATCTAAATATACAGATGGAATTGCGACTTAGGCAAAGTGTAATTTTTACATTTTTAAAATCTGTATATTATATTTTGAGGTGCATGTGATAATAAACTGGTATCTAGAGCAGGACAGAGACTCTGGAGCTACACATAGGTAGAATGGGTTAAAATGTTTAAACTTTTGATAGCAGCTCATATAATTTGATCTTGTATAAGGCAAAGTTGGAATCACTGGATATTCCAACACATTTAGAATGCTGGCTGCTACATTTAGAAATAACTCCTATAGTTTTAGAGAATGAATTAAGAAAGTAAAGATCAACAGATTTTATCAATCTATAGCTCCTGAATAGAAGAAGTGCTAGATACAGCAATATAATAATATTTATGATCAAAATATTTCATAAATGAAATGAACATTCATAAGGAAGCAAAGCTATAGAAATGCCTCTGATCATATTATTACATACACTGGCAATTTATCCCACTAAAATAACAATAACAGGTGGACTGTCTAGTAACATTATTGGAACATTTTCTTTCTGAACAGATCCTATCAACCAATATGTATAAATGCTGTTTTATATGGATATCCATTTCATAAACAGCAACTCTGGGCAGCTTTTTTTTTAATCAATTAAAAAAAAGAAAAACAGCTGCAATAATATACACAAAGTAGCAGCCAAAAACAGCAACTATCAAAACCCAAAGAAACTTAGTCATGTCCCCTTTAATTTCCCATCCCTCCCTTTGTGGAAAACAGCCCTGTTTAATGCCTTCCAGAATAGTAGTAGCATTCAGGCCACTTGAAGCTTGCGGAAAAAAGCTCTGCCTACTAAATGATGTTCTTTAATAGATGGGAAATGGAGCATTGCTCCTTCTGCTAGACTTAGTGGAGTGAATCTAACAGAATCTCTATTATTAATAATAGTGATATAAAAGAGTGTACTGCAATGTTGATTTTAAAGTGTCAAAATAGGACTGTGAGACCCAGATTCAAGTATTCATTCAGACATGAAGCCTTTTGTTGGGCCAGTTCCTATCCTTTAGCCTAAATGGTATGTGTGGATAAAACTGCCCCATTGAGCTCCTGGAATGTAGATGGATAAAGCAAACCAATAAATAAAGAGTCCACTAGTGTTGAACAGCTATAATAAATTTGAAATAATAACAATGATTCCCTGAGAAAAGCACTACTGTGACATGACTGTGAGACTTGCGTGCTTTGAGGGAGGTGAAATATATAGCAGAGATTCAACCCTACTGGAAAGATCTCATCACAAGAGCCAGATAAGAAGTAGCTTTCCCATAAACAAAGTAATTTACAGATGTAATTTACAGAACCTATACCAGAATGGGTTGTTGCCCTGGTCAACCAGAACTGCACTAGATGTTGGAATCTATAGACAGTTGTTGACAAATGGGCTACAGGACTCAGGACTGTTGTTTGAACAAACAGGGCCAGCAGCTGCAGGCCTACTGGAAGAATACCTATGGGAGGGCTATCAAACTCGCGACCTGGAGGCCAGATGCATCATGCACTGGCCACAACCCCGCCCACTTTAGTGAGAGGGGGGAAAGTTCCGATATGTCACATGATGCTACTGTGACAATGCGAGTTGGACACCCCTGACCTAGGGCAAACATACAAAGATTGAAAACAAAGAAATAATGATCTGTTATTATAATTAAGTCCAAGAAGAAGAGGATATTTGAAACAAATGCACTAGTTCTGGAAAGAACAACATCTAGAATCAGAAATAACAGAACAGAGGCTAACAAATCAACTTCTATTTATAATACAAAATGAAGTACAGGTAGTCCTTGACTTACAATAGTTCATTTAGTGATTGTTTGAAGTTACAACGGCATTAAAAAAAGTGACTTATGGCTGTTTTTCACACTTATGACCGTTGCAACATTCCCATGGTCATGTGATTTTCATTCGGCTGCTTGACAATTGACTCACATTTATAATGGCTGCAGTCTCCTGGAATCATATGATCTCCTTCTGGAACTTTCTGACAAGAAAGGCAATGGAGAAACCAGATTCACTTAACAAACATGTTACTAATTTAACACCTGCAGTGATTCACTTAAAATGGGGCAAAACTCACTTAACAAATTTCTCACTTAGCAACATAAATTTGGGGCTCAACTGTGTAAGTTGAGAACTACCTGTATTCACAGAAATAAAAGTGGAAAAACTGCACTTTTGCAGGACAAAGAAATTGAAGACTTGTCAGAAATAGCTCAGACTGTAGAAGCAAACCAGGAGGGATTAGCAGTAGAGGAAGTGAGCATGACTACTGAATTGTTTTCATTTGCAAACTAGGTACTACCTCCTCTGCCTTCTCCCCAAAAAGAACAAAACTCCTGTAACTCAAAAAAGAATTGAAACAAAGAATAACTGAGCATCTAGATCAGCACAAAAATAACAGAAGAAGGCTGCCTACATTAAAGAATGTTCCAAAGAAACAACTAGCATGATTTTAAAAAAATGCCAATATTGTAATATCAAATATAAATACCACCTCACTGCAAGAAACAAATCAACAAATGTATAGCACAGGTGCAGTTTTAACTGAATACCTTAGATGCAAAATCAACGAAGAAGAAAAAAAAGGTAAACAGCGCACTACCAAGTTGAAGATCAGGTTGTAAAATAAAATTAGCAAGCTAAGATCAGATGCAAACAAGCTAGAACATGAAAGAAAAAAAAGCTGAAGAACAAGAAGACCAAGAAATATCTGATCAACAAATATTACCTAAAAATAAGGACGATTAAGGAAGCACTAGAAATAGTAAAGCAGCAAATAACAGTTACAGTCAAGAAGATCAGCAGATATGAAGCCTGATTTGCACAATTTCCAATTTCAATCAAATCACAAATGTTTTGACCAATCCATCAAATGGGGAGACTTCAGTGAATCAGTCAATACCAGACCAAAAAAAAACCCCCAAAACAGTTCAGTTCTGGGTGCATCTGTGGCACAACTCAGAGAAAGAAAACAAAAGTGCAGCTTGGTTAAAAGAGATGGATCAGAATAAAAAAGAAGCTGCAATGAAAGAACTTGGAAGAGAAATGGGCAAGGAAGATCAATAAATGATCAGCACCAAGTGAAGATGAACTGCATGTCTTTGGTTGAAAAATCTGACTGGTTGATACCCACTCATTGCCATCAGTTTAACAACATATCACAAAGACGTGAAATTGAAGATTAGTTAAATTCTGGCAAAATCTACCTGCTAATGAAAAAGCCAACAAAAGGAGCAGCCCCAAGCAACTATGGGCCTATTACCTGATTAACAACAACTTTCAAATTGCTAATTGGTGTGGTAGTTGATGCAGTCCAACAGCATCCAGTTAAAAACAAGCCCTTTCCAGCAGAGCAGAAAGGAAACTGCCCAAACAGCTCAGAAACGAAAGGTCAGCTCCTAGCTGACAAGATAGTTTTGGAAAACTGTAGGAGAAAGGAGACCAACCTGAATGTAACTTGGACTGATTAAATCAATAGAAACATCAGAAGCTTCAATGCCAAATAGAAGCAAAGATGCTGGTCAATGGTTATAGATTAAGAGAGGTTAATATCAAGAAAGGAATGCTTCAAGGAAACTCACTCTCACCGTTACTGTTTGTCCTTGAACTGATTCCTTCACAAATAATATTGAAAACTGAGGTTGAGGCTAGCAAACTTCAAAAATATCTGGCTGAGTATCCCACCTCTTTTACATGGACGATCAGAAGCATATGTTTCATATCAACATATGAATGGAAACATATTTTATATGAAACATATGAAACAAGAGCATATACACAGACAAGATATTGCAATGAACTGGTACACTGGACTGGTACACTCTTACCATTGAGACAAGGAAAAAATAGTGAAAATCAAACCATCCTATGCAAATAACTTCAAGACACTGGATGAAAGTGATCACTAAAATACCTGGCATCCTTCAAGCTGACAACATCAAGCAAGAAGATTATAAGTGAATACAGAATAATAGAGTTGGAAAGCATCTTGGAGGTCTTGTAGTCCAATCCCTGCTCAAGCAGAAGATCTTATACAATTCGGGATAAATGGTTAAACAATCTCTGCTTAAAAACTTCCAGCAATGGAGCATCCACAACTTCTGAAAGTAAGGTGTTCCACTGATTAATAGTTCTCACTGACAGGAAAGTTCTCCTTAATTCTAGGCTGGACATCTCTATGATAAGCTCCCATCTGTTACCTCTGCTCCTGCCCTCAAGTGCTTTGGAAGAATTTAAGATCTTCCAAATCTTAAATTTAGAGTTTAAATTTACATTTGGAAGATCTTAAAGTCCAATCTCAGTGGAGAAAATATCATCAAGGCAATTAGCACCTGGGCAATTCCAGTCATTAGATACATAGCTGAAATAGGGACTAGATTCAAGCAGGACTAAAAGCCCTGGATAGGAAGATCCAGAAAAACAATGCCAATGAAACATGCCCTTCATTCACACCATGAACACAGTGACATTGACAGACTCTACTTACCAAGGAGCATAGGTGAATATAGAATGTTGCAAGTACATTACATAGTTGAAGAAAAAAAAAAAAGGGGGGGGGGGCATTGGAAGAAAATCTGAGTGATAGAGAGGACGATGCACTGAAGTATACCCATACCAGGAAAGCTTATTGAATATTAGAGAAATCAAACAAGCCCAGAAAAAAGCAAAGAAGCTAAAAAAAATAGTGGACTACCTAGCTAGCTGCCGCAAAAATATCACGAAGACTCACTATAAACAATGGCATGACAAATAGCAAACAGATAAGCACTTGCCGCATAAGACTTAAAAATTGCTGATAAGAAACACAAAAAAGTCTGGCTAGTGAATGCTGCAGTGCTTGGAGATAGCAAAACCGAAGAGAAAGAACTGGAGAAAATCATAAAAAATAAAGACATGCAAATACAAGTAGAATGACTATGGCAAAAGAAATCAAAGATAGCATCTATAATAATAGGAATCTTGGATGCAATCCCAAAATATTTGGAGCATCACATGAACACTACCGGTATCTGCATTTACAAAATCACCATCAGTCAATTATAAAAGGCAGCTTCACTTGGAACAGCTTACAGCCTGTAACACAGGGGTGTCAAACTCAAGTCCCGCGGGCCTAATCCGGCCTGTGGAGGGCTTAGATCTGGCCCAAAGAGCCACCCTGGAAACAGATCAGAGCACCTCTGTCAGTAAAAATGGAGATCCATTTTCACTGGCAGAGGGTTGCAGGATGCCGTTGGATCTGAAAATGGAGCTCGCAAGGGGCACAGGTATCCCTCCCAAGCTTTGTTTTTGCTGACAGAGAGTTACAGGAGGCCATCACAGCCAAAATCGGAGCTTGGGAGCCCGTTTTTTGCTCGAAGAAAAACGGAGCCCCAGGAGCCCCTAACATGAGTGACATCAAGCTGGCCATGCCCACCCTGACCATACCCATCCCAGCCCCCAAAGTCAAACACAACCATGATGTGGCCCTCAATGAAATCGAGTCTGACACCCCTGCTATAACAATACCTTCAATGCTATTAAACACAGCAAACCATTTGCCTATCTCAGGTCCTTGGAAAGACTTGATAGGTGGATAAAAATGTCAGATCCGGTCTCTACATCTGGCTGACTCTCCAGCTAACCATAAGAATAATAATGCCTATAAGACTTCCTCTTCAAAATCACTCAAATGTAAACTACTTTAGCACTTTAAGGATCAAAAAAATTATTCCTGTAATTTCCTGAACTAGTATAAAGCCTAAAAGGATCTTAGTAACATGCTTTTGTAATGGCTTTCTACATATATTTACAAAAATCAATACTGTTTTCCTGCCATTTTATATTTTATTTAAAGAAAAAATAGGTGCTACAGAAAGGTACTCTTAGGCTCTTTTGAGTAAGACAAAATTGGCTTTTCGCCTTAACTAGTTACTGCCACAGCAGGAACTTGATTTAAACTGTCAACAAGTTCATTTCCTTCCCTTTGTTCCCTGAGTGGTGTGCTTTATAAACATCTGACAGCGTAATGAAGTTGTTTTAAAATTCTGAACCACCTTCAATCAACCTTGTCCATATGCAACAAGACTTTTCTTTAACTGCATTTGCTGTGTTACAAATATACCCCTCTAAAAGAAGTAAGGAAGGGAGGAAAATGTAAATATTCCAGTTTGTGGTGCCCGAATACTTGTCTCAACAACACTAATTCCTTCATGTTTTTAAATATATACATACATACACATACATGCATATATATGTAATACACATTAGACTGATAAAGCCATACTGTGAAGTCTGAAAATATTAATAAATAATACATACTGACAGTATTTTAGATCTGGACTTCCTGAGTTTTTCTGCAAGGGCATTTCAGCCAAAACTGATAACTGGATGCAAGGGAGGGAGGCAGGGGTGGGATTCAATTTTTTTAACAACCGGTTCTGTAGGCGTGGCTTAGTTGGTGGGCGTAGCCAACTCAATATCACTCACATCGAGACATGCATCTCCTCGCCTGGCCTCTCATGACTATGGAGATGCTGCAATAGTCATAAGTGTGAAAAATGGTCATAAGTTACTTTTTTTGGTGCCATTGTAATTTTGAATAGTCAGTCCACACAAGCAAAGTACCAGCAAAGGAGGGAAAAAAACTCCAGAGAAATTCCAGAGACAGGAAGTCTAGTCCTGCCAAGAATGTAATAAGAGTTAACGGAGAGGCAGTTTCTGTAAGCAACACCAGAATGCTTCCTTCCTGCCTTCCTTACAGGATTAGGCCAGTAATTTCTTCTAACAACCAGTTCTCCTAACTGCCTAGAATATTAACAACTGGTTCTAGAGAATAGGTGCGAACTGGTAGAATCCCAACCCTGGAGGGAGGGAGGAAGGGAGGGAGGGATTGTCCATATATATTTCAGATAACTGATTTCTGTGAGCAGAGAGCAGAAATTGTCTCTGCAGCCACTTGCAATCAGCTTGAAGTTACAGATTCCATTATACTTGAATAAATGCAGCCCATTAGGACCCAAGGTTTGACCAAATCTCATTTTTTAAAATCGCTTTGGAATTTTATTTTCTTGTTGCTGTTCAAAAACTGAAAAAGCTTCAAAGCAACAAGTGTATAAGATGCTGGGTCAGATTCTATTCGGTCTGTTTAAAACAAAAGAACATCACACCTTTCCAGCTTTGTAAAATCTTTATTTTGTAATCTTTTGTAATACACAGCAAAGAGGTAATTTTAGTGTTCCTTTAGAAATGCTAAGGCTTTGTGAAACTGATTTAAAGAGTGTGAAGTTAATTAGAAAGAGCCTCTTGTGTAGGAAAGCTGTCTAATTTTACATACCAATTTTTAAAACAAAACCTTGAAGGTCGATTACCAGAGCACAAGATGGCTACTTTAAAGGAAATATTTGATTTATGAGTCTGTGAAGTGTTTGAAATGTTTAACTTTTTACTGGAATCAGAAGTTACTATTGAAGATGAACAAATCCCTCTGGAGAAAACTAAGGAGGATTTCCTGGATTTATAAATGTACAATTAGATGATCATTTAAAAATGGAAAAGATATTGTGGATTACCATTTTAAATGGAAACATAAGAGATGTGTTGGAGTTACTTCCTGGAAATTACAAGTATACTTGAAAGATACTAATTTTGAGGGAAGAGGAAAATATACTGGATAAAAACAGGAATCATAATTTTATTTATAGACTTAAGGATGGTTGGGAGGAAGAAGGAAAAAACATAAAATTAGTTTATCTGATTATGGTTAAAGGGTTATTTCTGATGATGTTGAATCATTGTCTGGATTGGATAGCTTTTCTTTTGGATTAATGGGTTAGTTTTTGGTATGGGTGATTTTTTAAAATAATGTTTAATAGTTTTTAATTACTTTTCTTTGCAATGTTTAATCATTAAGAGATAGGCAATGGGGAACATAGACTAAATGGAAAAGGGACTATAATTAGATATTTTTGCAAATTTTTACTGGATCTTTGCTGAAGGATAGCTGAAGATTTAGAGATGGCTTTATAGAGAACGCAGTGAAGTATGGAATGAAGAGATATCTGGTTCTATTATAAAAGACAGTGATGAATTGTTATTACAGAATCTACTTGTTAGGGATATTATATTTCTTTTTCATATTTTTAGGGGGAGTTGCAGTTTCTAAGTATTTTTAAGTATCTTTCTATTAGGTTTTTCTATTTGTTTAATCTTTAATAAAATTATGTTTTAAAAAGTAATACTTTAGACCCATCATGTAATTATTAATAAATGTGGGCCTAACAGTAAGACTTTATGTATGACTTTTGCCCAAATTTTAAGAAAGTATTAATTGGTCCAAAATGTTACAGCACTAAAAGCATGTCTCATAATTCTCGCCAGTTGATATTCTTTGACTGATGGATTCCAGAGGATGCCAGTGCTGCCAGACTGGATTTGAAGTGTAAAAAACAACTGGGAAAAGTTGGTCTCTCAGGTAACCTGGTCCCAAGTCATGAAGATCTTTTAAGGTGACAACCAGAACCTGGAACTGCATCCAGAAACACATTGGCAATAAATAGAGCTCACAAAGCAATAGTGGTACGTGTGATAAATTACCAATCGCAGGAAAAAAAATACAATTCTCCTACAGTTCTTTTCCTAGCTTGATAATTCTATTTTATAAACTTTTTTTCCAATTAATTTGAGACAGATATTAAACTAACCAGCTTATTTTTTAAACACTGTGCCCTCATTGCATTCATTTTGAGCCTCGATTGCACAGTGGTTAGAGTGTAGTACTGCAGGCTACTTCTGCTGACTGTTGGCTGCCTGCAATTTGGCAGTTCAAATCCCACTAGGCTCAAGGTTGACTCAGCCTTCCATTCTTTCGAGGTAGGTAAAATGAGGACACAGATTGCTGGGGGCAATAGGCTGACTCTGACACTTAGGGAGGGCTGTAAAGCACTGTAAAATGGTATATAAGCCTAAGTGATATTGCTAAGTGCTATTTTAAAAGTTCATAATGTTCTTACATGTTTTTAAGACTGCCCAGAAAACTATATTGCAATTTTACATTTTATTTAAAAAAAGCCTTGACCATACTTGATGATTTTTTACTCTTTCAATAAAGATTCCAAATCTACATCGCTTTTTTTCACTACTGTGAAAAAATCAATCAGTCACTCAAGCCTAGTCCCAAGGGTGCTTTTTCACAAGGCAACTGGAGTTTCTGGTTTTTCTTTGAAGACGTTTCGCTTCTCATCCAAGAAGCTTCTTCAGTTTTTGGATCTTGGATGAGAAGCAAAATATTTTCAAAGAAAAACCAGAAAGTCCAGTTGCCTCAGGAAAAAGCATCTTTGGGGACAACCATGACCTCCTGGATGACTGAGAATCTCTATAGACTCAAGCTTATGTTCAGGTTCACTGATGGTTATGCACATAGACCATTTCCCTATTGCCTCATCCTCAGTATCTCCCTAATGGGAGGTTTTCTTGCTTCCAAAAGTTGAATTATACTAGCAATGATTAATGTCAGATCATATAGCTGAGCTGGCCTAAATCTGTGGTATGTATATATAGTATCACCTCAAAGACCAGTGGTGGTAACTTGCAGGGTCCATTCTGATCCCAGTTGCAGAAAATAACTGATAAAAATTTATGCCACTTAAAGGCAGAAAGCATATGAAAAAATGCTTGGAAAACATCTATATAGGAAGAATGAGTGAAGTATAAACAAATTTAGATTTATGTATTTATGGCTAAAAAGTATGGAATGTGTCACTGCAGGTACATTTAATGAATGATTTCTTTGCAGTAAGTAAACCTGTCAAGTTGTATTAGATAAAATGAAGAGCTTCTGTTAGATGACTAACAAAATAAAAATCCCATGACGTTATTAAGAAATGACAATTTAACCAAGCAATTTTATTCCATTTTAGACATTTGACTTAATTAAACCGGTGCAGTCATGAAGTCAGTCATGACCCAGTCTAAGTAAAATATAATCGTATCTGAAAAGCATGAAATTATGCTGACTATACGCATTACTTCTCTTCTTGACATCTATTATGGTCATTCAATAACCTAATTACTAAAAATTAAATTGCAGAATACAGAGTACAGTGAAAATCATTTCAAAGTGAACTCAAAAAAATATTAATTGGCTGTGGTTGAGTTGCACTAAATAGCTATAGACTATACATAATGTAACATTGATAGGTAAATAAGTTTATAATTTTTGAACATTCTTTTCTGATCAGAATTCATCAAAGTTAGTTGTTAAAGAACCGCAGTATTCTAAAACAAGGCCTAGTTCATTCCTGTCAACCACCCAGGCAATTTTACTTTACTATAAGGCTACATTTACAGAATTTTGCAAGTCTGAAAACACAAACTTCCTGTTGCCACTTTTAGTTGATGCATTAGAGTGAGTCCTTCCTAAATTTCTTTCTCTAGCTCATGTGATTGCTTCCCAGTTTCCTGGGTAGTATCTCTCTCCCCCACATTCCCCCAAATCATCCACACATTTCATCTCCATATAGGATTCCCCATCCAGAAATATAGGATATGACTTATTGGTGTAGCAATAGTCTCTGTATAATATTTTACATATTTATCATTTCATTTATTTGAATTATGACATCTGGATGTTTCACAAATTACCATTAGGTAATGCACATGAAATATAGCAAAAAACCTTGAAAGTAATACAGTGGTTAGTCTATTCTATTTCAATGCAGTATGTATGTTCAGAATTTTTAATGTTCAGAATTTAAAATATTAGGTACAGAAAAATACATGTCTAGCTTTATTAGCAACAGACTGAGGGGAAAAGACAACATGAAAGCAAAAAAGCAGACAATTAAAAAAATGAAAATTAAAAAGCATACACTTTATGCATATAATATATAATGGTTGCAAGGTAACACTATGTTACACACTTTCTAAATAAAAGAGTCTCATATGTCCATCATGATACACACCCAACTCCATATAGGTAAAATAAAAAACAGATGCAAAATAAAAAACAGATGCAAATTTAAATTATTATAATAGTCTGGCGTCTCACAAGATTCATTTCCAATTGGCAAACCAGGGCACAGTCACAAATGATCTAAATATAGTCCAAACAAATGTAATAACCATTAATCAATATGTGAAAAACCCCTAATTTTTGTATGTATGTGTGTGTATATATATATATATATATATATATATATATATATATATATATATATATATATATATATATTAGATAAAAGTACATTACATCTCAAAAGGACCCATTAAGAGCAGCTCCATTCAATCATCAACAAATGTTTATACAGTAATTGGTCTGCTTCCCTATCTATCCTTCCAGTACTGTTAAAGTCCTACCTGGAAGAACCTACATGAGCATTTAATGCTATTTCAAATTTTGTACTGTTTTTTAAATAGGCAAAAATATGTTATTGTACTGAATAAAATACCAATTTAAAAACTTAGGAGACAAAATAATAGTGAAGCTGTTCCAAAACAGATGTTTAATGACACATAAATAATGTGGGGAGAAAGAAAAACAGCTTGATGATCAAATCCATTAGAACACTTCTATGAGCCTATGGCATAAGACTCAAGCAGACAATTAGGAGAGACTCAGTGTACTTTTGCACCTCCTTTCTACCTCAACATCATTCCCCAAGATTTGTGCCATTATTACAAAGGGCTGCTGGAAGAAATATCTTCTACTAGCAAAATTACAGCTGCGTGGTTTAGACTACAATCCCTGCATTTTCTTTTCTGGGGTTCTCAGAGTTGCCATCTCCATTATTACTAAAAACTGATAGCAGTTACCTGCCTTTTTGACTTGGGAAATAAGTCCTAAAATTGAGATATCCAACTTAAAAAGCAAAAAAGGGTCGTTGGTCTTACCTGATATGCTCCTTCTCGGTGTGCTGAGAGAGAATCCAAAGAATGGATTAACAATCCCCTTCAAAATCAGCCATAGGTCTTGGCCACCATATCCATTCTATATAGAACAACCTTAAATCTTGCCATTTGCTCAAGCTCTTTACCAGCACCATTCTACAACCTGGTAGTCTAGTGGCTTGTCCATGGATACTGGTTGTAGTGGTGGAAGTTTTGAATAATTATTTAATAATAAATTATTATTATTATTACTCAAGTCTTGAACATTCTGCTCCTGAAGAATAAAAAATCTAGCCTTGAAATTCAGAGACCAACACATTTTTTTGGTACATGAGCAACAGTTGTGATATGTGATGGCAAATCAGAAATTTGCCTATTGAGAGTACTATAGAGCAGAGGTTGTCAAACTGGCAGCCCGTGGGCCAGATGCACCACATGCAGGCCATACCCATCCCAGCTCCCCGAATGGAGAAAAACATCATGATGGCAATGTGACGCAGCGAGTTTGACACTCATGCTATATAGAGTATCGCCATTTTGCTTTTTTAATTTAAAAGTGGACTTTATAACAACTCATTCAAGTAACAGTTGTGACCAGAAGATAACAGACCATCAACCTTGAGAGATATAACCTGATCTTGTAAGACATCACTGAAGTTCATTCGATTTTGGTAACATTTTGTGTGTTTCTGAAAAAAAAAACTCATTAAGACATTGGAGAAGCCATGAAAAGATTTCTAAAGGTATTTCTATAAAAACTCTCCCTCCCTCTTTCTCTCTCTTTCTCTCCCTCTCTCTCTGTGTATGCATACACATACACATAAATATCCATATATATGTGCCACCTATGTCTATGTGTAGCTCCAGAAGAAACTTCTTTAAAAAGAAAGCATCTATTGAAAACGATTTTGAATTTTTTTATTTATTCAGTGAATAGAGTTCCATAACAATCCCAATTAGCTCAGTCTAGGAAAATCTCCTTTTTATTTGAGAATTGCTGATACTTTGCAATATGTGATCATGAATGATTTGTGTCATTATTACAAATAATCAACATATTTTGTTAATTTGCCATTTGTTAGCTGCTCACTGTAAAAATTAGTAATTACATTAGCATCTGGAAAACTGATATGTTTAGCCAAGTAATATACAGTAGTTTCTGAGATGACAGATTCCATATAAGCAATCCTTTTCTTACTCTACAGTACGGGACCAAAATACAATCTCATTTTCCAATATTTAATGATGTTTTATGATAAATAATTTTTCAAAAAGCAACTTATATTCTTTGTTTATTTTCTGAACATATTCTATGTTTCTTTTACTTTAAAAAGCTGTATTTACACAAGTTTAGAAGAGAAAATTATTTTGTACTTGGACATCAACATTCAGAATAGTTGTACATTTCTAAAAAAAACAAACTTTTCTATTTTATAGAACAAATTACTTCCAAACCTCATTAAATGCTAAGTCATTATTTCAGTTTAATTCCTTAATTTCATATTTCATGAGTCATATTAATATGTATAGATATATAGCTAAATTTCAGAGAGATGGAAATCTCCAGTTGGACATCTAAAATTGTAAGATATATTCATATTTTTATTATTTATACACCAATGTTAAAGCCATTGTACAATAAACATATGTATGAACATGGTAAAAGCTCAAGAAAACATCAAGCATAACTGATGAATTTATTTTCATACTTTAATATATTAGCGTTAACTGAATTGATCCCAGCTGATAAAGCTATAATCTCCATTTATGCTTAACTGTGTGTATGTATAAGCCTTTTTAGAGATATGATACAAACTATCATATCATATTAAAAAATTAGAATAAATAATTTATATCACAACCTAATAATTCTAGCAATACCCACTAAACATGTTTCTGCAAAAAAAGTTTATTGCATATGAAGGTGTTTTTTAAAATCCATTTTTCAGCTTAGCATATGATAGATTTGGGAGATATATTTTCCCCATGATGTATAATCTCTCCAGGAAAGGCAAATCTGTTTCCAGTTCATATCCCTTACCTATTCCTTTTTACTTTTAATTCAATACCATACTCACATTAACTTGGAAAGTTAATTATTCCAATTTATATGTATCAAGTCTAAATGTGCATTTTCTCAACAAAAATATACATATTTATTAAAAGTATTTAAAGTGCTCATCTGCCCACTGGGATTGTCATAAAGAAACAAACAGGCAAACAATAAGGAAGAGAACAAAACATTACATCCATATTGTACAATCTGGTTGTCCTCAGACTGATCTGGTATAAAGTTCCAAACCTGGGACTTCAAAATGAAAGAAGACAGGCAAAGGCCAAAATCAAAGTTCTTCTCCTTTTTCCCCATTGCATGTACCGTTTCCAGTATTGAGTCAGTCTGTCTGAATGTGTGTGTGTGTACTTTAGATTTTCATCCCATCTTTCCTCCAGGAAATCATCACCACTTGATAAAATTGAGGTTGACTCCTAGTGACTGCATCCAGGTAGTTTTCTTGGCAGCATTAAGGAAAATATTTTGCAGCATCTTTTTCTTCCACCACCATCTCTTATGGATTTCCAAATCTAGACAATATCCTGGGAGTTCCTGATGGGAGAGGAGCTACTATCTAAGTACTAAACCAAGTACTAAATTCTGTTTAGCCAGTGAGTTGCTGTCACTTAGATTTTTATTAGCAAATACAAAATAACTTGATCAATTCACACAAATTATTTGGGGAAATAAACTTAAGGTCTGAACTGGAGCAGGATATCCTGACGATAGTAATTTATGCTCTGATCACCATCCAGCTGGATGACTACAATGAACTGGACTGCCTTCAAAGACAGTCACTTCTTTCTAGAACCCCTCTGAAGGAGATATAAATGAACAAATAAATAAATACAGTATCCAAACAATTGCAAGGACAACTCATTAAGTAGAATAACACCTATTTAGAAGTTGCTGCACTGTTTGCCAGTAAGCCTCTGAGACCAATTCAAAGTTCTGATATACAGCCCTCTCCAATGAAACAGCAAAATCAATCAATCAATCAGAATGGAGTTGAAAGGGACTTTGGAGGTCTTCTAGTCCAACCTCCTATTCAGGCAGGAGACCCTAGACTGTTTAAGACAAATGGCTGTCCAGCCTCTTCTTAAAAACCTCTAGTGATGAAGCATCCAGAATTTCTGGAGGGAAGCTATTCCACCTGTAGCAATGCCTTCCTAGGTGTGATTCATCTGGTCCAATCTAAACACTACGAAAGGGCCTCCTGAAAGTCACACCTCCACAGAAAGTACTTACAGAGTGTGGGTCAGACAATAGCCTTTTCCATTATAGCCACCATTGTTTTGGAATACTCTTTCCCTGGAGACATGTTTAGCTCCAGCTTTCCTTGCATTTTATAAGACTTTGAAGATAATACTATTCAAGCTCTTTCCTTAGGAGTGACCAACTTTGTATACTATATTTTGCTGTTATTTTTCTGGCATTTGTTTCTTGTTTTATTGCAATATTACTGGGGCAGTTTTAAAATATTTCAAATATATGATGAAAATGGATTGTTTTAACTCCAAGTCATTTAAAATTTTGTAAACAAGGGGAGAAAAACATGTGAAGCCGGTGTTGATTAGAATTTATTATCGCCACAGTTCACAACACACAACAATTCTTCTACCCATTTCCCCAGTCTGTTTAGTTGAGGAGGTATTGAAATAAAATTAACTACAATGTTGTAAATCTAATCAAAGCTGGGATTGCTGCAACCATGTCCAACCTACCGAGAAGCAATAGATATTCCAGCCAAAGTGAGGCCAAAGCAACCACCAGCCCACCAGTGCAATTCTGAGTCCAAAGCTACTTTTAAGTGGCAAAACTGTTATTTTAGATTTCCAACTACATCTAGAACAAATCCCATTCCCAATACCAGCAGAGATTGCATCTGCATTGCATTGAGCCATAATTTTCTTATCCAAATCAAGTCTAAGTATCCAAACAGTGGTCCAGATCTTCCTCAGTTATACATCATCATTTAGAAGGGAAAAATGGGAAGAATAAGATGATACTTTCAGCACAGTAATAGTATCTATCTGTAAGCGCAAGCTGACTTTATTCAGATGAGGTGAGGGGAAAATCCAAGGCTAAAATTACATCTGCTGAAGTAAGTGGCTGAAGCAGTTTCTATCCCAACACCATTGAATCATGTCAATGGACCTAAAGAACATGTTCCACTTCTGCAAAGTTTTCATGTGATTATCACAGTCCTAAGGAATTATTGTCTTAAGACATGCGCCTTTATAAATGGTACATATGGGTAGATGCTGGAACTAATGTAAATGCACCATTTCTGATTCATGGCAGTGCTCCTTGCTGACCATGTCACCAATAGCTACATAGCACTCATAGCTACCCCAAAGGTGCTTTTTCAAGAGGAAACTGAACTTTCTGTTTTTGTTTGAAGACGTTTCACTTCTTATCCAAGAAGCTTCTTCAGTTCAGAGTTGAAGAACTGTGAATCAGTCTATCTTGTGTAGCTAATTACACATGATGTTCTGTAAAGATGCTGACCTGACGTTTTCAATTGAGTTTTTACTTTTGTTTCTCCATTCCTTAGTTAACATATTATACTATAAAAGAAATGGAATAAGCCTATTTTAGCTGCCAAAACAGACCCAGGATTCCAAACTTCAGCACTGTTCAAATATTGTAGGGAACAACCAAGTTTTTCTACCAATTTCTTGCCCCAAAAACTTTCTCTTCTCAATGTTAGAAATCCATTTTTGTGCCTACAACAGTCCAAGCTTCACAAAGAGATGATAAATGAGATTGTATTGATTAGACTGTGCTAAACAGTCTCTGCATTTCAAGGTTATAACATTTGGAGAGTCGGTAAGTCTCATTACAGAAATCTGTCTGCTGACATTTACAAATAGAGAGAGCAGCAAAGGGATTCCAGCATGATTGTGCAACTACTGCATTTTTCTTTTATTGAGATAGAAAATTTGACACAAATAGACAGAAAGGTTAGTAATGAAAGCACTAAAAAGATAAACATTCTTCAAAATGCACATTTTTCCATAGTTTTTTAAATCTAATTTCTTTGACACATATCCACTTTCATTTTTCCAACTTATCCTGATAAGCAAATTTTGAAGAAAATCTTTTGCTATGTTGTATTCAGGGGTGGGATTTTACCAGTTTGCACCTATTCCTTAGAACCGGTTGTTAACATTCAAAGCAGTTCGGAGAACCGGTTGTTAGAAGAAATTACTGGCCTAATCCTGTAAGGAAGGCAGGAAGGAAACATTCTGGTGTTGCTTACAGAAACTGCCTCTCTGTTAACCCTTATTACATTTTTGGCAGGACTAGACTTCCTGTCTCAGGAACATCTCTGGAGTTCTTTTTCCCTTCCTTTGCTGGTACTTTGCTTTTGTGGAGTGACCATTCAAAATTACAATGGCACTGAAAAAAGTGACTTATGACTGTTTTTCATGCTTATGACTGTTGCAGCATCCCCACAGTCATGAGAGGTCAGGCAAGGAGATGCATGCCTCGATGTGAGTGATATTGAGTTGGCTACACCCTGCCAATAACATGACCACCAAGCCATATCCACCCAGTCACATGACCACCAAGCCATGCCCACCAAGCCACACCCACATAACCAATTGTTAAAAAATTTGAATCGCACCCCTGGTTGTATTTCCAAAATTGTCAGTGGTGGGATTAAATTTTTTTTACTACCAGTTCTGTGGGCGTGGCTTAGTGGGCATGGCAGGGGAAAGATATTGTAAAATCTCCAATCAGAGGTGGTATTTGCCAGTTCTCCGAACTATTCAAACTTTCCGCTACCAGTTCTCCAGAACTATTCAAACTTTCCGCTACCAGTTCTCCAGAACTGGTCAGAACCTGCTGAATACCACCTCTGGTAGGTAAAATAGTGCAGGGTTGCCTCCTGAAAAGAGATGTTGGCTTCATTGATCAAAGAAAACAAAATGTTTACAACTTTCAACTAAGTGGATTGCTATCACAGAGAATGGTACTCCAAATAAAAATGAAAAAAAGAATTATATTGGGATAAGGTTAACTACTGCTATAGTTCACCATGATAAAAAAAACTTCAAGCCACTAATCAGATTTATTTTAAAGTATCTTTAAAATAAAAACAGTAGGGATAATTTTATTTTATTTTTTTATTTAATTATTTGTTAATTGCTTACAAGATAATAAGTATAACAGTTATGAATACATGGATACATATAAGAAAAATAAAATGTAAAAGAAACAATAGGACAGGGACAGTAGGCAGGTCGGTGCGCTTATGCACGCCCCCTACAGACCTCTTAGGAAAGGGGTGAGGTCAATAGTAGACAGTCTAAGGTTAAAGTTTTTGGGGTTTGGGGAAGAAACCACAGAGTCAGGTAGAGTATTCCAGTCATTGACCACTCTGTTGCTGAAGTCGTATTTCCTGCAATCAAGTTTGGTGCGATTAACCTTGAGTTTGTATCTATTGTTTGCTCTTGTGTTGTTATGGTTGAAGCTGAAGTATTCATTGACAGGTAGGACATTGCAATGTATGATTTTATATACTATACTTAGATCGGACCGAAGGCAGTGTAGTTCTAGGTTTTCTAGGTCTAGAATTTCGAGTCTGGTGGCATAAGGTATTCTGCAACGAATAGAGGAGTGGAGAATTCTTCTTATGAAATATTTCTGGACTTTCTCAACTGTGTTAATATCAGATACGTAATGTGGGTTCCAGACTGATGAGCTGTATTTGAGTATTGGTCTAGCAAATGTTTTGTATGCTCTAGTTATTAGTGTAATATTACCAGAGAAAAAACTACGTAAGATTAGGTTAACAACTCATAAGACCTTTGTGGCTAATAGTTACAGTGGGCTCTAGCACTTAGATCATTTGAGATGAGTACTCCAAGATCCTTGACAGAGTTTGGATCATCAACAAGGTCTTGACTATTTAGCCTGTATTTTATTTTCTGATTTTTTTCCCCCAATATGTAGGACAGAGCATTTATTTGTTGAGATTTGAAGTTGCCATTTGTTTGACCATTCTGATACGTAGTCAAGGTCTTTTTGAAGGGTAGCAGTATTGTCTGTGGTATTGAATAGCTTTACATCATCAGCGAAGAGAACGCAGTTGCTTTTGATATGATCACAGAGGTCATTTATGTAGAGTATGAAGAGAGTTGGTCCTAGAACAGTGCCTTGGGGGACACCACTGTTGATAGGTACAGAATTTGATAGGACGCTCCCAATTTTGACCATTTGTTGTCTGTTTGACAGGAATGCTTCTATCCAATTATGCAGGTGTCCAGAGATACCATAAGATTTTAGTTTTAGGAGTAGTTTGTCATGTACCACTGAATCAAAGGCTTTACAGAAGTCTATGTAGATTGTGTCTATTGCTTTGAGCTGATCGAGTTGTGTAGTCCATATGTTTTTGCAATGTAAGAGTTGCAGAGTACATGGTAGTTTTTTCCTAAAATCAAATTGTTTATTAGAGAGTAGGTTGTTTGTTTCCAAGTGGAAGATGATGGATTGGTTAATAATTGATTCCATGACTTTACAGGTGACGCAGCATAAAGAAATTGGTCTGTTATTTTCAACTAGGCTGGGCTCTCGCTTTTTGAAGATTGGTATAAGCCATCTTAAGATGTGGCTTGTGATCATAGTTTTGGCAAAGAACTGGTCCTGAAAGATTTTTCAAAGATTATGCTTAGAAGTTCTGCTATGGCAGTGGATAGCTTTTTAAAGAAGTATGCACATATTCCGTTCGGTCCAATAGATAGAGATGATTTTAGATTGCATAGTACTTTTTCAACACTGTCTTCTGTAAAATCGATATGTATTAGATCATTGTAGTTGTCTGTGGTTTGACTAGGAAATACTGGGCATGATCCATTGCTGTTTACAAATACTGAGTCAAAGAATGTGTTAAAGAGATTGGCTTTAATAGTGTCATCATTGCGGTCTTTATCATTAGATCCTTTCAGGGGTGTTATGGACCTTGAGTCTTTTAGTTTGTTGTTTACAAAATTGTAGAAATCATGGGTGGAATTGGTATGTAGAAGGTTTTCTTCTTGTTTAATATGATAATTGATGCATTCAGTTTTTATCTGGTGGCATAAATTTTTGTATCGGCTTTTGAAATTGGCAACGTGACCAGATTTGTTTTTCCATGAAAGTGATTTCTTTTTGGATTGAAGCTTCCTTATTGTTTTGGGTAAATTGTTTTTTCTGGTTTTGGGAGTTGTTAACGGCACATATAGTTTGATGACTCTTTTGACTTCAAGTAAAAATATGTTGTAATAGTCTTCTACAGTATTGCATCCAGAGAATAGAAATTGCCAATCAAGGGATGAGATATCGTTGTTTATAAGATCATAGTTGCCTTTTTTGAAGTTTTAATTGGGGATTCCGTTGTTGTGATGATTTTTGTGTGACAAAAGTCAATTATGTTGTGGTCACTGTTGGAAAATGTTTCTTTAATTTGTATTCCGTAAATTGAATTCAAACTATTGCAGAAGATGAGATCGAGGCAGTTGTTAAATCTAGTGTTGTTGGTTACTAATTGTTCTAGTCCCAGATTTGTTACTGCATTGTAGAAGGTTGCATGTGTGGGTTTTAATCCCTACTCAGCATGGGATATTAAATAGCATACATTAAACTCCAAGCAACAATTGGACCTAGCCAGCTCTCCAACCTTTGTTGTCAGTGAATTCAACAAGTACTTTGCCTCCTCTATAGCATACTTAATAAACTTTAAGTTAAGAAGCTCTTTACTCTGACACAATGTCATGCCCTCCCCTCAGTTGTCCCTGAAGGTCAACATAGGAAAATTCCCTGTCAGAAGAGACAACATCTCTATGACTGTAGACACACAAAAACAACAGAGCATGTGTTCCTCCAGTATCTCTATTACAAACACATTTCCCGTAGCCTCATGTTACCATTACTGTATAAATACCCAGAGCTCACAGGATAGTTCTACAGGTCCCTTACTGCTTGAAGATACTAATCCTGCCACAACATGTGCTGTTGGGTTTTGCGCAGCAATACTTAAAATCCATCATGTTGACCTGTGCAATGAACTAGTTTCAGTAAGTATTCAGTTTGCTATTTAAGACTGCTTTGTATTGTGATACATTTAGTTTGCTATATACCAAATTTTATATTTCTCCCTACATCTGTTTAATAGATCTACCGCTCCATTAAGATTTTTTTGCCTTTTCTTTTCATATATACTTTATATATTTTAAGGGTTCTTTTGTTTTAAATTAGACTTTTTAAATTTATTTTTTAATTATAGTACAACACAATACATTCAACTTTGTTATACATATACACATTTTACTTCAACATTTATAATCACCTTATTTGATATATTAATTACTAGCCTAATATTTTGACCTTGTCTTCTGTTATATAACCATTGATAAAATTTATTCCATGTTTTATAATATTTAGATTCTCCTTTGTCTTTTATTCTAAAGTTAACCTATCTGATTCTGCACATGCCATAATTTTTCTTATTATTTCTATTTCTGGAGGTATGATTTCATTTTTCCAGTATTGTGCATATATTATTGTAGCCGCCATCAATACATGTAGTGTTAGATACATTATTTCCTTCTTAATTTTTTCTGATATTATTCCTAGGAGAAAAAGCGTTTCACTTTTAAATCACACAATACATTAGCCAGTGTTAGATATGGGCATCTTCAGGAAGAAAGAAGAAAAATGACAAACATGAATCATGCTATCACACACAAACTCAGCCTCTTACATACCAGCACAAAATACTGTAACACAGATGCAGAAGAGTAGTGCTGGTGTCATGTCACAATGCATTGCCTCATCATTTGGACATCATTATATTTAGGAAGTGATACCTGTCTTTATGTGTCCCGGTTTTGCCTCTTTGTTTCATCTTGAATTTGCCCTAAACTCACTTTTGGTAAGAAAATGGCTATCTAGAAAGTAAAAGACCTGTTTTTGAACTTGGCTATTCAAAGGTTCAGCATTTTTTTAAAGAAAAAAGGTTAATCCCAGATACATTATAAAGAATTTATTGTATAGAATGCACACTTCAAAAATGCAACTGTTTTGCTTTTTAAAAATTCAGTGAAGAGTAGTACTGCTGTGCAGCAACAGGAAACTGAAGTTAATTCTAGGCTCATCACAAAGGCACACTGAGATTTTGGAGCAGGAGGAGGAACTGTGCCCAAATTATTCACCCCGGAGGAATCACTTTCTAGTCAACCTGATCCAGAGTCCGGTATTTTATATTTTTGCAGCATAAAGAAGATATATTGTTTCATTACTCCACGTCAAACTGTTACATTCAATTTACTTTTTCAGTGATACTAGAGTTAGAATAGCTTTTACTAAAAAAACAAAAACCCAGAAATACTAGAGAATAGTCTTAACATTAATTCTGAAATCTACCCAAATGTGATTTTCAAATTTCTCGAAGTGCTTTCATTGAGGCCACCCTAAAATGCTCAGAAGCATCTATGCATTAAGTGTTGGACATACACTTATCTGAGAGGGATGGAAAATATGCCTAAGAACCATCTTCTCTAAAACACTGATGCAGGGCACTATGTCATGTACTAAATACAGAGATAAAATGCAATGTTGATTGCTGGTCTAATTCCATACAGCAAATTTGATTAAAATAAAATGTTTTAGAAAGTAAGGGGGAGGTTCAAAATGGATAGTGCCTTGCAGGCATCTAAGGAACAATACGAATGTCTTTCTTTGCAATACTGAAATGTTTAGTTTTAAATTGTAATCTAAAATTATGTATATTTGTATATTGCTAAATTGAACTGACTGTGGAGCAATGCAATACAATTACAACTGGAATGGTGGCTATGTTTCAGAAGGAGGAGGAGAAGGAAATGATAATATCAATGAAACAAGCAACAATTTTAATAGAATGAAAAATAATGGTAATGTTAGACAATCTTAGTGAACATGGCAGTTCTTATCTCCAAATATTTCCCATAGAAATTGAAAAATTGATTAACTATTTACATCAACATTTTGAAATAAGATATCCCCTACTGTGGCCTTCATATACATTTAAGGATTCATAAACAGTTGATGCAATTGCCTCTTAACTTGTTGAATGATAGAGCTAAAAGCTAAGAAAAAGAATCAGAGGTTATGGACCCCAGTATTAAATTAAAAATCTGTCTGCCATGCTAGAAAATTAGAAATAAAGATAATTCAGTGAGGTCAATCATTTGGCCTGGTTGTGGCCAAATGAGACCTGAGGTCTGTCCATTGGGAAACTTTTAAAAACCTAGATCTCAGATTTATTAGTAATAGGAACATGCAATGCTCATATCACATTATTAATTATTTGTTGTAAAATAATTTATTATCTTCCAACAAGAACCAGATTTACATTTTGCACTTTAAAATTGGCATCTGACTGGATTTACAGTAACATTAGTCTGGCTTAGTATTTAGCTGCGGTATAATGTGCAGTATATAACACAGAATATTCTTCTATAAACGTGATTTGCTTTTACTCAACCCTGGACTGTGTTTAAAAACCTGCTGACTCTCTTTGATTGTTGTAAGAGCCAGCTCCAAAACAGAAGAGCCATCCAGAGACAACTTTATTTGTTAGGTTAAGTCACTACGGTTGTTCTAAGCTCACTTCTTAAAGAATCTGGACATCCCATCCACACAATGATGCCATTCATTTAGAAACTGCCTGGTTAGTGACCATTCATAATTACAGTTGTAATGAAAACGTAACTTCATGATCATTTCTCAGATTTACGATCTCCATGGGTCTGTAAAGCAAAGGAAAGTTGAAGTAAGACCACAGTCACAGTTGTGATGTGATCTTTCACATAATCATACCCTTTTAGAATTCACATCTAGTCCGGATAATCAGACTCTCAATGAAGAACATATGCACAAATTTGTGAATGTTCAAAAGGAGTTTTTGGTCATAAAATAAATAATAAAAGTTGTAGACTTTTATTTACCTCTATGCATCTGAGACTCTGAATAAAAAAAAAAAAGTAAAACAGGGGGTTTCATTAAAAAAAATCTTCATGACTCAATACTTAACAACTGATGAACTATCATCATGATATTCATATATCATTTTAAAAACAAAACAAAACTCACAGTAGGCAAGGTAAAGTGGACTCTCATATACAAAATATTTATGTACAAACCGCTGCTTCTCAGTCATATAGATTATGAGAAGTCCTTATAATTCATGGCCTGCTAGCTCTCAAGATCTTTTTCTTATTATATTATGATGGCATATATTCCCTGCCATTTCTCCTGTGTGCAAGAAAGAGATCAGTGCAAATGCATGAGGATGCTTGTATTTGGTTCCTAAAGCGTTAAGAGCAGATATGCCACCTTCCTCAGTGGCTTATTTACTGCATAGTAGCAACAGTTTCTATATTTGATAGCATTCAGCTTCTTATCCTCAGTCAGAATTATACTTTACCTATCACCACTTCAATTTAATGCTGGTATAATTGTGACTTTGTCTAGCATTTTACATCTTACAAATTCCTAAGCCTTCCAAATGAGTAAGTTAAAAATATTTGGAATGCAAAAGATAGAAAGGAATGCTGATATATGCAAATGCACACTTGAGAAAGTCAGAAGAGTACAGTTAATCAAGGACTTTTGCCTTTTTTCCCCCTTTAAGCATCTAGAGAAAGAAATACATAAGTCCTGACTGTTCAAGCAAATCATAAGACTTCACTCTAAGAGATATTTCTATACTGATTGAACAAGATGGATACTTTTATAGAATATTTTACCTTCAATGCTTAGACTTCCAAAATTCTCATACATTAAATCATTTCAATGTTTAATTATTATTCATTAATTTTTAGAGTTTATATACTGCCACATTCTATATTGATTCTCAGTAATTAGAACTGTAAAGAGATGTAAAACCTCAAAATAAAATATAAAAACAAGAATATTAATAAGTATGGGAATGATAAATAAGACAAGTATATCCAAACAGTATCCACTATTTGATTCTAAAATACCCTATAACATTATTCCATTTTCAACAATTTCTGAAATATTAATGATGATGCTAACCTGAATTGATTTTCAAAGGTATCCCCACATAAATACATTGCAATAATCCAGTCATAAGTGCATGGATTGCTGTTGACAGAACTCCTTGCTCCAAAACTAGGATTACTACTGCATCACCTGGAACTGGGCAAAGGACTCTCGTCACAACTTCCACCGGTCTATAAAGCAGTAGCCACGGGTCTAGGACCATGATGGCAAACCGATGGCACACATGCCGGAAGTGGTATCCAGAGCCATCTCTGCCGGCATGCGAGCCGTCACCCCAGCTCAGTTCCACTGCGCATATGCACACGCCTCCCACCAGCCAGCTGATTGTCGGGTGTCTGCTGCACATGAGAGGGGGGCGGGGCACATGCAGGAGACACCCGTGCATGTGCAGGGGGTGGGGGGATTAAGGGTAGGTCATTTATTATTATTATTTATTTATTATTTATATTTCTATACCGCTCCCTCTCCCAAAAAAGGGACTCGGGGCGGTGTACAGCCTAATAAAATACATAGAGTAAATATAATTTAAATAAAATTTAAAACTGAATTAAATAGATAAACTGGCTGCATCCCGTCTAACTACAATTACACATTTAAAAATCTGGGATTAATAAAAATTTAAAATGGAAGATTAAAAACTAAAACCCAAAATTAGGTATAAAACCCCAAAAACCCTTACTGGGCCAGGCCAGCCTGTTTAAAAAATAGGGTCTTAACTGCGCGCCGGAAGGTCAGGATGTCCGTCATGGCTCATATCTCCGGGGGGAGATCATTCCACAGGGAGGGGGCTCCCACAGAGAAAGCCCGCACCCTCGGGGCCGCCAGCCGACAACGATCAGGCAGCAGTACCCCAAGTAGGGCAACCCTGTGGGAGCGTACTGGGCGGCGGGAGGTTGACGATGACAGTAGGCGGTCCCGTAGATACCCAGGTCCCGAGCCATGGAGCACTTTAAATACCATCAGTACCACCTTGAATCGAATCCGGAAAGCCACAGGAAGCCAGTGCAGCCTGTGGAGAAGCGGTGTAACGTGGGAGCTCCGAGGGGCACCCACGATCACCCGCGCGGCTGCATTCTGGACTAACTGTAGCCTCCGGAGACTCTTCAAGGGGAGCCCCATGTAGAGAGCATTGCAATAATCCAGGCGGGAGATAACGAGGGCGGAAGTGACTGTGCGAAGTGCGCCCAGATCCACAAAGGGCCGCAACTGGTGAATCAGACGGATCTGATAAAAAGCCCCCCTGGCGACGGCTGCAATGTGTTCTTCTAAAGACAGCTGTACGTCCAGGAGGACACCCAAGTTGTGCGCCCTTTCCACGGGGGACAGAACCTCTCCCCCCACGGCCAGCGAAGGAACCAGCTGGCTGTATCTGGGCGCAGGAAACCACAGCCACTCGGTTTTGGTCGGGTTGAGACGAAGCCTGTTACGACCCATCCAATTCCGCACGGCCTCCAGGCACCGGGACATCACTTCGACGGCTTCGCTGGGGTGGCCCGGGGTGGAGATGTACAGCTGAGTATCATCAGCGTACTGATGGAACTCCACCCCGAAGCCACGGATGACCTCACCCAGCGGCTTTACATAAATGTTGAACAGCAGGGGCGAAAGCACCGACCCCTGAGGGACCCCACATAGTAGGGGCCTTGGGGCCGATCTCTGCCCCCCTGTCAACACAAATTGCGAACGGTCGGAGAGGAAGGAGGTGAACCACCGCAGCACGGTGCCCCCTACCCCAACCCCTCCAACCGTCGCAATAGGATACTGTGGTCGACAGTATCAAAAGCCGCTGAGAGATCTAACAGGACCAGGACAGAGGAACAACCCCTGTCCCGGGCCCTCCAGAGGTCATCCACCAATGCGACTAACGCCGTCTCCGTGCTGTGCCCGGGCCTGAAGCCCGATTGGAGGGGGTCAAGATAACTCGTTTCCTCCAGGTACTGCGGGAGCTGACGTGCCACCACACTCTCAACAATCTTCGCAACGAAACGAAGGTTGGAGACAGGACGATAATTAGATAACAGTGCTGGGTCCAGGGACGGTTTCTTGAGGAGGGGCCGCACCACCGCCTCTTTCAAGGCGGCGGGTAACAGCCCCTCTCTCAAGGAAGCTTTTATAATACCCTGGAACCAGCCTTGTGTCACCTCCCAAGTGGCCAAGACCAGCCAGGAGGGGCACAGGTCCAGTAAACAGGTGGTGGCATTCAGTCCCCCCAGTATCCTGTCCACGTCCTCCACAGTAACAGGATCGAACTCAACCCAATTGACCTCACCGATATCCACCCCCGCCCGGAGATGCCCAGTCGGAGTCCAGTTCGTCCCGGATCTGAGCGATTTTGTCCTGCAGAAACTTAGAAAACTCCTCAGCCCGTCCCTGCAAGGGGTCCTCCCGCGCTCCCACCTCCAGGAGGGAGCGGGTCACCCTAAACAGGGCGGCTGGGCGGTTTTCCGCGGACGCAATAAGGGTGGAGAGGTAAGACCTCCCCGCCATCCTTATCGCCACTAAATACGTCTTGATATAAGATCGTAATAGTGTTCGGTCAGACCCAGAGCGGCTAGCCCTCCAACTGCTCTCTAGGCGTCTTTTCCGGCGCTTCATTTCCCTCAGCTCCTCAGAAAACCAGGGAGCCACATGGGATCGGCACCGGGTCAGAGGCCGCAAGGGCACAACTTGGTCAAGGGCCCCGGCAGCCACCCTATCCCAGGTGGCGACCAAGCCCTCAACCGAGTCGTGTGTGTGAGCTTCGGGGAATGGCCCAAGCTCCGTCAGGAACCTATCAGGGTCCATCAGGCGCCTGGGGCGGTACCATTTTAGTGGCCCCGCCTCCCTGCGGTCAGGGGGTGCGGAACGGAAGTCGAGCTTCAGGAGCGAGTGATCTGTCCATGACAGGGGTTCCACAACTATATCCGCTATACCCAGATCACTCTGCCACTGATCAGAGACAAAAACCAGATCCAAGGTGTGACCCCCCACGTGAGTAGGGTCCCGAATTAACTGGGTCAGGCCCATGGCCGTCATGGAAGCCATGAACTCTTGAGCAGACCCCGAGGCACCGCCGGCAGAAGGCAAGTTGAAATCCCCCATGACCATAAGCCTGGGGGTCCCAACTGCCACGCCAGCTATGACCTCAAGGAGCTCAAGCAGGGCCGCTGCCGCAAAGCAGGGAGCCAGGTATGCGACCAGCAAGCCCACCTGATCCTTGGGACCTAACTTCACGAAAAGGAGCTCACACCCGGTCGTCTGAGACACAGTGGCCTCCCTCGGACACAGATCCTCCTTAATAACCACCGCAACCCCCCCTCCCCTCCCCTGGGCCCTCGAAAAACCCGAAACCCGGCTGGGCACATCTCCACCAGAGGGACTCCCCCCTCTTGGCCCAGCCAGGTTTCGGTGACACCCACCAGGTCTGCACCCCCCTCACAAATCAAATCGTAGATGAGAGGGGCTTTATTAACAGCGGACCTGGCGTTGCATAACATCAGCCGAAGGCCCAGGGCCCGATTGCTCAGACCCCCTGGGGAACGGGAGATGACAAGGGGGTCGGAGCGCGCCACAGCAGACAAATAGCGGGGACGCGCTCCCGAAACAGAGTGTGGCCCCCTATAACCGCCAAATCTGCCTCTCCCGCTCACCGTACTAATAGCTTTAATATCACCCTCCCTGGGACAACCCCCCATCCTCAATAGAGCCCCATCCGACCCCAAACCCTCCCGGCAATGCTCAACCCGCGACCCGGTCCCAGCCCCAGGCGGGTTGTCCCCCAACCCCCGCCCGGCCAACCCTAACCCCTTTAAAAATCTAGTTAAAAATTTTAAATAACCCTCCCTCCCACGCTTCCGGCGACCCCACCATCTCTCCGGATCCCAAGATCCGTCCTTGAGATAAGTCTTAGAGAGGTAAAAGGGCCAACTCTGAGACAGGGGGACATATCTCAGGGCCCACAGGTCTTCCGAAGAATATGTTAACGTCTGTGTCTTCGGCTGGATCTTCCCTGACTGCCGTCGACCAGGCAAAGGCCAAACCAAGCGGGACCCAAGTCCAGGCTGGAACAATCGCACCCCACTGGCAGCTGACATCCGGCCTCGCGGGGGATGGAGACCACCAGGCACCGCATCCGATGCCTGGCCACACAGCGCCCCCGCTGCCCGAGAGGCCCGCAAGACCGTCGGCGGCAGCAGCTCCGGCCCTGAGTCCAGTCCTGGCCCCGGCCTCCACCTCAGCGGCTGTATGGCATAGATGGCACGGCTGGGGGAAGCAAATCTGAGGAGCCGAGGAACATCCGCGGCTCCAACTTCGCCCCCAGCCCCCACCGCCGCCCGAGAACCATCCACGGCAGTGGCAGCTGCCCCGGCGCCCGCAGCGACCCCCGCAGCAGTCCTCCAGCCGCCCCATGCCCCCCCCGCCTCGGCGGCCTCAGCGGCCCCAACGACGGCAGCGGCGGCCCCAGCGGCAACAGCAGCAGCGACGGCCTCACCGACTCCAGCGACGGCAGCAGTGGCAGCGGCAGCGGCGGCAGCGACGGCCTCAGCGGTGGCTCCGGCGCCGGCAACGGCCTCCACGGCGGGGCTCAGCCATGAAAGCCAGCTGGATGACCTTGAGCCAGTCACATTTTCTCTCAGCCCTAGGAAGAAAGCTCCTAGGGCTCAGAGAAAATGTGACTGGCTCAAGTCATGTGCGCATGCGCAGGGGTGGGGGTTACAGTAAGGCACTTTCAGCACGCAATGATAAAAAGGTTAGCCATCACTGGTCTAAGAGATTCTCAAAGGTGTATACCTTCAGGGAGACAATTACTCCATGCAAAATTACCACTAAGGATTGCCAAAAACTGCTTCATCAAGGGTTCCCTGAAGCTATTGCGTAATCACCTTTTCAATCACCTTCTCCCCCCAAAAAAATACTGAGCAAAAGTTGTCCAGTATAAAGGGATCCTGTGATCCCTCTTACGGTGGGGATGAATCCAGGTTTCCTTAAAAGAAAGGAAATAACCGCCTTGCTCAAAGAAAAATTAATGTTCGCTAATACCCACTGATATGACACTTAAACACCCAAACTGCTTCTCAAGCCAAAAGGGACATGGATCCAAAGAACAGTGGCTAAACTCACAGTTTTCAGGACAGCCCTCAACTCCCACAGATTTTAACCATTCACGGATAACCAGGTAAGGCAAGAAAAGTCCAAGCATCCCAGGTATCACTTCCAGACTGGCAACCAAAGTCAGTATCCAACTGCAATAAAATAATGAGTATTCTTGTTCAACAGATGCAGAGATACACATCTCTCAAGGTTTTCTGGATCCTCTTTTATCCAGGAGGGTTTGAATCACCCAAAAGATGGCTGCAGGACAGCAATCTACAGACATAATAAGGGTGGACTTTTGAAGCTGACAAGAGGAAAAGATTGTTTCCTATAATGAACCCACGTCAGCCGGTCTGACCTCACAAAGTGCAGTAATGATAATGTTGTAACAGTGAAGTTTGATTGCTATAAGTGCTGTTCCTTTTTTAGGCCTTGACATATGGTCTCTATCTAGCAGGATACAGACATTCCAGGTTCCAAAAATGATTTTTCTTTGATTTGTTTTTCTTGATTCTGGACTACTAAGGAGATGGTCTGCTAGCTGTGGTTAAGTAGCCAGATGTGGAGTAAGAACGATTGATGTGCTATCTCAGAAGGGCTGCCCAGTTGCCCTGGATGCTGCCAGACATCTCTACTGCCCTGGGTACTGAGATGAACAAACACTGGTCCAATGCCTGCCCATGTGCAGGTTTGCCAGAGATCATCTCCACCTGTTGCTTCACCACTCCCCATTCCACTGCTGGACTCAACAGATTGGGTTTGAATTGAGATGATGAGTTGTAGATGAAGATGAACTGCTCAAAAGAAACATGCAGGTAATGGAACTTTAAGTGGAACAGCTGTTGCAAAGGGATGGTCTCGTTTCCTTGGCAAGCAGTCCTTAATTCTATGGCATGGAGAACCATTATGACTGAGATGTTTCCCACTGCAGTGGATAACCAGGAGGTCTAAGTGTCTTGTGCTCTTAGTGACCCCACAATCCCTGCTGGGTCTGCCTTCTTGACTGTCAAAACTGTTAACCAGTCTCCTCCACTCAATCTGCCAGGACCTATCACACACACTGAGATAAGCATATCCCTTTCTCACCGTGAGTTGGAGACCTGTTGGCTGGCTTCACCTGCTTTGCCCTGTTGTTTGATCTGTTGAGAGGATTTACTGGCTATGCATGTGTTACAGCCACTTGGAGCCACAGGTGAGAGTCAATGCCAGATGAGGACCAAAGATGAATGAGCAGCCCTAAAAAGAGCACCGCAGGCTATCTCTCCTTGAACATCTCATACGTGAACATCAATATGGTATTTTGTTGTAAATTATCTATTGTTTGTCCCTGAGTAAAGCATTTCTTTCATGCATTTTTTCCCCAAAAGGACATAATCTTGAATTATCATGAAATCTTATCAGGTTTATTGAAACTAAGAGAATCAACTGCTCATTTCTTCTTTTATTATTTAATCACTTTCAGCTATTTCCATGCCTTTTATGAAAAATATATTATGCCATGTAAAAAATAAAACTTAGCATTAGCTTTCATGACAATGAAACAATTACTGTGGAAGAATCTATACATTTTTGGAAAAAATATTTTAATGGCACTATAGATTTAGATGAATAATTTAGAAGCATTTATACCTTAAAATATTTCAGGTATAATCTTAGTAAAATATAGCTGGATCCAGTCTTAATCATGTTTAGACTAATTATATTTAAACAAATGAAGATTGGTCCAAAACATCTTACTGCCTGACATAAGCAGCAAGTGATGCCTTCCGCCATCCAAGTCAAAGTAGGTACATAGAACTGAAACCAGCTAAATTATTTTGGACATTTATTTATTTATTTTTATTTATTCAAGGACAACCTCCCCCTATGCCCGAAGAGAAAAGCAAAATATGATCAGAAGAGGTCTGAATGCTACAATGAGGAGCTTGTGACTACATAGAATCAAAGGCTGTATGTTTTCACAGATAGATTAAAGAGGATATTATCAAGAAAAACAGTGAAAAATATATTAAGGTATTAACAAATTAAAGTAATGAATTGGAATTGAAGCTAACACTTGAAACTATGACTCTCTACCATTTGGAAAGAAATGAATGAATGGAATATCTAGGACTTTAACAGATTTACAATTGAGTAAACGTAAATAAGGCATGACTTAAACACAACTGGAATCCTAAAGTGGATCAGAGTAACTTGTGATACTCTCAACCTTTCACAAATTATTATAAATTATTAATCTAAATAGGTTAAGTAGTAAATTGTTTATTTTTAAATCAAGACATTTAAAAGTTAATCCATCACATCTACCTAGTGCAAACAGTTTGTTAGAAATATAACATATAACATATTTTTATAATATAAATTCTATAGTATTGCATTTAGGACTTCTAGCTATATTGATAGCTTTAGTTTATACCTTAGAAACAACTGCTCACATTATTTTTCCCCAAAAATACTTTAGTTTTATAGTATTGCTACCCATTTATAAGCTAATATCACAAGAAATGAAAGCACTTTATTATTCTTATAAAAAAGAGAGAAGAAGTGTATGTGGTGGGAAATTGAATTTATTTAGGCTCATGTGAAGTTATTAAGAAACTGTTAAATTCGGTTGCTTGGATCCTTATCTTCCACAAGATGTCATTTCTATTAGTCTTCAATACCTGAAAGTATCTGAAGGTGTGACTATAAAAAGAACCTTCTTTCGTCAACAGTCTTGATTCCTACTTTTGAAGCAGGAAGACTAACTGCAATTATTCAAAAATAATCTTACTTAATTTTCTAGCATTTCACAATTCACTAGAATTTCCACAGCAACTTACAAGGTAAAGTAATAAAAAGTCAAAAGCAAATAAACAGCACACAACAGTAAAATCATCACATCTCTTTTTCTGCAGATGAATGCTACTGTAGTAACCCCAAATTTATCTATAGTGATCACTGCTGAAAAAAGTATCCCAACCACTTTTCATCCTAAAGAAAAGGGGAACATATCATTGCTATTACATGAATTGGGAATCTAAATATCAAATATGCAAAAGCTTCTTAAATAGTTTCTATGCTCAAACAATTCAAACAATTAACTTTATATTTGCTCAAGTTATTAAAGGACTAGATTATGAAAAAAACAGCCACCTACTAGTTCTATACAAATGTGCTGTTCTCATCACTCATTGCAATAGACAGGAGTTTGCTTATTGTATACTATGGGTACAAGTTTAGTCTTGTGGCCTTATGTGCCCCAAGCATCTCTCTGGCATCCACAAAGCCTTCCAGAAGTGGTGTAGTTAAATATCTGGGCTCTATATTCTTTTTGGGGAATTGTAGGATTTAATGATCAGATTAAGCTCTTTGGGCTTGCAGATAGTTAAGTCAATCATTAACTCATGACCCCCCCTTCCGCAGTCTTATCTAGTTTTAACGCTTTGCTTTTCATAAGTTTCACAAAACCTAGTTTGTGTTTTTAATCTGACAGGCATTTCACATTCCTGCTATTTATGGAAGACACTGGTGAAATTGTCTTCTCCAGGATTGTTGTGTCTGCTTACTCGGATAAATAAGTATAAGACTATAGAATAGAATAGAATAGAATAGAATAGAATAGAATAGAATAGAATAGAATACTTTTTATTGGCCAAGTGTGATTGGACATACAAAGAATCTGTCTTGATATAAATACTCTCAGTAATATATAACTTGAATCCCCACAACCTCACTACATATGAACTGTACATTTTATTTTTCCAACCAACCTTTAAAATAAAAAAGATTTTAGATCAAATTCAGTTTATATCCAGATCATGGGAAGAAACAGGTAAATTTAGAAGGGATTTTCATTTTTTCAAGGTACAAATCTCAATCTACTTTTCAAAAGTTTACTACGTACAGAATGCAGAATAACAGAGTTGGAAGAGAACTTGGAGATCTCCTAATCCAGAAACCCTGTACCATTTCAGACAAATGGTTGTCCAATCTTTTCTTAAAAACCTCCAGTTGAAGGACCCACAACTTCTAGAGACGTTCCACTGATTAATTGTTCTCACTGTCAGGAAATTTCTCCTTCGTTCTAGTTGCTTCTCTCCTTAACCTAACCAAGTTATGTTTCTCCAAAGTTCTAGAAGGATGCAAAAGATGGAAATGTGGTGCCACAGGAAGCAACTTTACAGCTATAAACTGAGTCAGTCATCAGACTACCAGTTTTGAAATTTTAAGCCACTCTAGAAACATTTTTTAAAAATTTTCATGACAAGAAAAAAAGTAAGACACCAGAAAAATCAAATGTGACTATTTATTAAAATATCCAATATTTATTTTCTTCTAAATTAAAGCCTTGTTTGACCTTGAGTCACAACCCAAATGACTTTCCTGGTCTCCCATAGTATAATGAGGGGAAGGAAATGAAGGACTAGATTCATGACTTGGCAGGTTTACCTTGAGTGGTCAGACTACTTTTAGTCAAAAAATTACAGTTGCCTTGAAAATGGAAAAATTCATGAGGTTCAAGAGAGGTCCTTAATGTTTACATTAATTTCACTCTATAGTTTTCTCATGTCTAAGAACCCAAGGAGTTTTGGGAGCTGAACAAGCTAGACAACTTAGTTTTTTTACAGAAGTAATGGTTAATCCCATATATATTTACATCAATTTCTCATTATAACTTTTGCCAGATTAAGGACAGTGTTTTGTTTTTTTTTGCTTTGGACACTTGCATGTGTGCACGCACACACACATCAGCCAGTCTTTGTGAAATATGACAGAACATTTTCCTTAGGTTTTACTAATAATGGCAAATTATTAATTTCCTGCAAATTTCAATATAGTTTGCTAAAACATGGAAAAAGGTATATCTGTTCATTTTTTCCCTTTGATAATAGGAGAAAAGAACACTGTTACTGATTTTTTGAAATTTTTCACTGAATCCAAGGAAAAGTAGTTGGAACTACCAATCCAAACAAGACTGGATTATTTTAGAATATCCTGAGCAATTTGTCTAACCTCTGCACATCCAGAAATGGGACCACATGATGTCCTTTAAGAATAGAAAAAGATGCTAGTACAAGTTAAAAGAAGATTCCTTATACAGATGCCTTGTATAAATTGTGATTGAACCAACTATACTATGTATGTTTTGCAACTGAGACTGAAATAAAATGAATCCTCAAAAGTATAAAATAACATTGTCAGTGAGAAGGACTTCTGTAAATCATAATCATGTACATTTAGGCTCACTCACTGTCAATATATCCTTGACTTGATTACCTCTTGTATCAAATCTGTACATATTTCTACTTTAAGTAAATAATTTATGAATTAATTTATATGTAATTAATAATTATAAGCATATTTTATTTTAATTCAATAATAAAACTTTTCAAAATATACATGTATGAACTTTAGATACATGTGTACAAATAAATCCAGCCACCTTATTATTACATAATTAAAGCATTCCATTCTTTTTCCAAATTTAGAAATTGACTTGGCTTACCAAAGATACCAAGGAGCTTTGTTTACTGTTTCAAATAACAGTTAAATAATGCCAATTTAGTTCAAAGTCAGGTAGGTGAGATAATTTTGTTTGCAGAAAGTATCAGCAATCTAGAGTAGTTCATTAAAGAAAATGCATCATTCAGTGTGATATTTGAAAAGCTGACAAACCAAGGCAGCAATTAATTTCAAACAACAATCCTTAAGAGTGACAAAAGGAGTAATTACTATTATCATCGATACCTCCTGAAGATTATGCGGTGCTTTTGTTAGGAGTCTTACAATTAGGAACTCACTCAGTAAAGATAAGTAGAAACTATAATTGAAACAGCAAACATTTTCTAGTTCCATTCAATGTAAATAAAATTAATTATAATATAGATGAAACAAAGGCACTTATGTGACATGTAATCACTTTCATTTAGATTCAATATATCATTTAATTGAAAAAAGATCTCATTAGTAAACTACCATTTAAACATGATTTTAAGCAGTCTAATATGTGTCTAAAAATCTTAAATTGATCCAAACTCACTTCACTTGAAGTGAGTATGTCTAGTTGCCCTCTGTCCTCTTTAAGTTACTGTAACAATACACATTTGCCAAGATATAAATGACTACTATTTTGACTAACACAAAGTGTCAGCATATGAATCTGAAGTCCCTACAGGTCTTTGCAGATAATTGTTTTCTTCATATGCACATCCCTTGAAAAATTAATTGTTGCATTCACTTAACTGAGTCACTAGGCTATATCAAATAAAACATATTTTTTTATTCCAGGATGTTTCTAATGTGACATATTTTGAATTGAAAAGTATATATATTACTATACCACGATTTACATTTTTATATCACATAGATTGAGGTCTTAGAAATCACAGATTAAAGGGTAACAGAGAAGGCCAGACTAAATAACTGCAACTATGAAAGGATCATACTCCATCAATAGACCATATACTTTGCACACAGGAAATCTCCAAATTCAATCCCTAGCATCCCGTTAAAAGGAGCAGAGAGCAAGTAATATTAACAATCTTTGCTTGAAATCTGGGATAGCCAGTGTTAGTTGGACTAGTTAATTCTTGACTAGCTAGACTCACATTATCTGACCTGGTAAAAGTGAACTTTCTATACTGCACATCATTAATTTTCTATAATCTCAGAGCAGCTATCTAGCAAAAATAAGAACTATTTCCCAATGAAGTTCTGAAAATTTCCACAATTAGTTCTTTCAGTCCAATATAAGTAATAATCATAGCCACAATTCAATATTTTAATGATCTCATATTGAAAACATAGACTGAAGCCATATAAACTATACGTGTTTAAAATGCGAGGAGTTGATCAACTCTTTACCATTTAATTCCTTAATCTACCTATTAGAATGAACAGGCTGCATTTATTATTGAAGGGAAATAGAAACGGAAGAGTCAATAATATAATCATCTCTAAAGACTATACATGTACAAGAGTCAGTTGAAAAGCCACACCATTTAACAGATGTGTAGTACCCATTTAACTTTTTGATTTCTTTAAAGAGAATTCTAAGGAAAATGCACATACTATATAAAACTGGATTCATTTATTTGAAGAGTTGCACTAACTTGTCTGAAGATACAATCCTAAACACACCTAGCAAGTGTCAACAGAGTCGGTGGGAGATGAACTTCTAACCCAGAGGGCAACTGTTGATAGACCTTGTTAATTAAACTACAGGGGTTGCCTCCCCCACTCCTTGAGACAGTAACACAGGGATCTATCTCTGGTACTAACTCCCTCTTGCCCTATTTCTTATCCTCTCAATATGCCAGCTCCTTCAGCCGCCGACTAGTGGGAGCAAAAAGCAGCCGACCCCCAAAAAACCAGGACCGGGTATTCTGGCTCATAAGATGCAAGTGCCAGCCCAGAGAGCTCCTCGCTGGCAAAAACGGGAAGACACCGCGCGCCTCCCTCCCCAAGCGAAAGAGTTGAGGGGAAAACTCCCGCCTGGGTGTTTCGAGTTCTGTTTGTATCCGAGACTAACCGGCGGGGGTGGGGGTGGGAACCTTCGTGGCCATAACTTCTCTTAAGATCTACTACTTTTCCGGACCTGTCAGGAACAGGGAGGGCCCCCCAAAAAATAATAATTAAAATCTCCCTGTTCCATAGGTTTTAGACTAGAAAGACGCCCACACACCAAGCCACAAAAAATTGCTACCCCTCGTTCCCGTCTAAGGGAATATTATCCCACCTTCTCTTCCTCCTCGCCTAGCTGCCTCGACGCGCAACTTTGAGAGTTCCCACGAACACCGCAGCGACGCCAAACCCGGAGGAAAGCGAGCGGCACCTCTCGAGCCAACCTCGGACGTGGGAGTCTCCCGCCGCGCCCGAGAGGTCCGAGAACAGAACAGCCGGGGAAAGGGGGACGGGACGGGACGGCGGCAGGGGTGGCAGCGGGAAGCGGACTCGGGCTAGGAGGCGACGGCGGAGAGGCTCGAAGGGAAGAAAAAACAAAGTGGGGGTGGGGGAGGCAGCCAGGGTACTTGCCCAAGTGGGGACGAGGAGGCTCTCCGGCCGCTCCAGCGGGGCAGGAAGAGTCGGCTTTCCTGCCGCGTTCATTTCCTCCCATATATCGCTCCAAGGAGTGCTGCTTTCTGAACGGCGAACTCAGCCAAGCTCGGGTCAGGCATTTAATTCCCGGGTAGCCACGCAGGCTTTCCCTTTTAGCAGCTTTGCAGGCGGCGGCGGGGCGACTCCGAAACAAGGAAGGGAGGCAGCGAAAAAGAGGTGGCGGAGAGGAGCGACACAGGAGGAGCCGGGCGGGGGGAAAGGCGGGAACCGCCACCGAGCGCTCCGCTCTGGCGCTCACTCCAGGGGATACCCAGCCAGCCCACTCCTTCGCTCGGCTGAGGAGGAGAGAGAGAGAGAGAGAGAGAAAGAAAGCGAGCGGGAACACGCGGGCAGTGGGAACCGCCGCGCTTCCCAGACCGAGAAATAACGTGAGCGAAACGGAGGACTGCGCGCGTCCCCGTTTAACTTTCCGGGCTCGCTCGCTCGCTTGCTCTCCGGGGTGGCCCCGCAGTTCAGCCGGCTGACTCCTGGGCTGATTCCTTCAAGGGAGTTTGGCAATGAGGCAGAATGATGCTCAGCCCAGACTAAGGCTGCTGCTGCTGCCGGCGCTGCCTTTGATGGATTCTCTCGCTGGGGCTTCTTTTCATGTAGCGAAGGCACCTGTTGCAGGCTGGTCCCCGGGTGGGTGTATCAATCGGCCGTGCTCTTAGCTTCCTTCCTATGGCTTTCTCTGTTGTTTGCACAAAGGGATCTTAAACAAACACACCTATTATCTTGTTTGGCCCTAACGTGGTCCACAGCCTTGGTTTTGATCAGTGTTTTGCCCTGATGGAAGCGTTAGATGTAGTGACCACATCCGAGAGGGGAACATGTTTTTCTTCGTCATTTTGTTCTGCTGGAGCTGAATTCAAGCTCGGGACACCAAAGATACAATACTCCATTTCTATAGGACAGTGACGCTTCAAGTAGGAGTCACTTCCCTGCCCTGCCCTACCTTTGGCACAGTTTCAGTGACCACCTTCCCTGCATGAGAGAAATGGCACAATGCACAATGCCTTCACTTTGCCTCAGAGCCAACCACACTGCTGACTCTAATATCTTTTCTGAAAACTAGTTCTCTGGCTCCAAGCATTGCTAACAGCATCCTCCTTTCCATCACACTGGGAGAGCTTCCCACTAGGTGGAAATCTTTCTGCAACCATTTTGCTATTAGTTCAGACCCCAACTGTTGCCTGTCACCTTCACCGCTGAGCACCCCTCCCCCATTATTTGCCTTCCCCTTGCCTCTAAGCCCTGCAGCGACAAACAGTACACAACTGAGGTTTGCCTTGTGGTTTACAAAAAGAACAATCTTTAAATTCTGAAATGCACCATATTATTTTGAGGTTCCCTTGTGTTCAGGTGTAAGATATGCTTCATGTCCAGTTCATTACTATGCAGGGTAGAACTAGATTATGAGGAAGGAAATGGACAAACTACCCTTGTTTGATATAACAAATTTCAAAACTTTCACAGACTACTATATAAAAAAATGTGATTTTTTTTTTTAAAAGACAGGAGGGATATCAAGTTGATAGAACCATTCAGGAATTAATATTTCTAATTTAATTTAAACCTGCAAGCTTGATAATCATAGCAGGAGTAGTTAGAAAAGTTATATCATTTTATATATCACAGATTTATAATCACATTTCAACCACACATCTCTAAAGAAAGAATGAAGAAATCCAATATGTTACCATTATGAACTTTTTCCTCATGTGTATCTAATTGGAACATAAACTGTCAGATCCGTGTATCTGTCATTTCTTCAGAGGAAGAAGAAAAGGGGGGGGGGAACTGATAAAGAAATCCTTTCTTGATGTAACCTGAATATATTTAACCTTATATCGAATATGCACACCCATACATGATACAATGGGGGGGAGAGAAGCCAGATGGCCAGAACCTAACACCTCGGAGTGGCACGGCCAGGAGATGAGGGGTCCATAAAACTCCACAGTGAAGTGCTCTGGGAAATCTCCAAAAACAGTCCGTTCTAAAAAGGGGGTGGGGGAGGAAGTTAGGTACGTCTTGGGAAAGCTACATGAGAAAAAACCTTCCAAAAAGGGAAGGATCCCCTCCCAGAGGGGCTGGGAGGGGAATTAACATATTGGCTTTTGTTTCCCTAAGTAAACATTGGGATGGGGGGGGGATTCTAAACTCCCTTATCTATCACTGTATGCCTGAGGGACCTCAGACGCTGCTTTGAATTCCTACTGGACTGTCTCATCTCAATAAAGGATTCCTTTTGATAAGTTCGGTTCTCAGAAGTTCATTCTTATTGTTTGAATGGGAAGAAGTTCCGTAGCCTGACATAAAGCAGCGTCTGCAATAGAGATCAACCCGGAGAGGAATTTTTTTTTTTAAACTATTCACTCTACCGAGGGGATCCTGCAAGAGAAAAAAAAAAATGTCTGAATACAGCAAGGAGCAAAGGGGAGCCGAATGCTGGGGAGAAACGTCAACAGTTACCCAGCCAGATACTGACTCAATGTGCCCCATCGAAGACAGCGAGGCTGCCTGCGAATCCTCCACCAAGCCCCGGTGGTCTATAGGTGTAGGAAAGAGAGACACCTGGAATGGAAGAACCAGGGGAGTAACCCTCACCCGAGGAAATCGCAAACCCGTGTGGAAATTGGAGCTAGAGGCCCTATCGAATCAGGAAGAATGGGATGAGGAGCCACCGGCCGATGACCGAATGAGACGGTACATCAATCGCCTAGTGAGGGAAGCCCTGGAGAACCTCGACATGGGGGATGCACAAAGACGACAACGCAGGAGAGCGAGGGAACCAGAAGGTGAGAGAACCCGAAGAGAATCCGCCACCCCGGATTCAGTGGAGATTGAGCGGGAAGAGGGACCAGCTGAAGAACCAGCAGCCACACCAGGTACCCGACCCTTAAATGCCCCGGATCAGGGAATTAACCCTGGCCAACCCAAAAACATACAATTACAGAGGAAGGTCCCGCCCTTGGGGGTAAAATTCGATGGAGACCCCCAGAAATTGGGATTTTTCCTGGCACAAGTGCTCACCTACATGCAAGAATATGGACAGGATTTACCAACCCAAGGGTCCCGGGTGCGAATTGTCACCCTAGCTCTTGAAGGGGCGGCAGCCAGATGGATGGTAACGCTCCACAACATCAATGCCCCAGAATTAAGAAACTTAGATCGCTTTATGACGGCCTTACGCCACCATTTCGAGGACCCGCTTGCCGATAGAAAAGCCCGGGACCGCATCAGAGTCATGAAACAAGGTCATCGCCCGGTAGCAGAATACACCGAGGAATTTCGTGACCTGGCCGGCCGGGTAGATTGGCCAGAGGATATCTTAGTCTGCTGGTTCAAAGATGGACTAAATGATGATCTATACGCTGCCTGCCTGGCCCGTGGGGCCCCAAACCTCTTGCATGAATGGTACATGATGGCAGAGGAGGCAGAGATAGACATGACTCGGAACCGGCACCGTGCTGGTAAGTTTTGGAAAAGATCCCCACCCCTGGGGAAACGGGAAGTTTTCAAACCCCAATCCACCATGACTCCAAGAACGCCTGGTTGCTTTAAGTGTGGAAAGGAGGGGCACCGCACAGCAGAATGCCACTCGAAGCCTCCTGCCAGAAAGCTAGACCACCATCAGGGAGGAAACCCACAACATCCAGCCCTCGAAGGAAGGAGACTGGCCTGAGGGGCCGAGTAGATGTGGGATTCCGACCCCCTCCCAAACCTGAGGAAGAATCCCAAACGCTCCGAGGGGACCTGAGCCAGTCCGAAAGTGATCCAGAGGATGACCCGCTGGTAAGCAATCCAATTGAACCAATCACCCTACCCTTGAGACTGTTTATCATCAGCCAAGGGAAGGAGGAGGAAGTTACAGCGTTGCTGGACTCGGGATGCACTCGATGCCTAATCAAACCCTCCCTTGCAGATAAATTGGGAATCCAACTGAAAGAAATGGAAAATCCCATCGCTTTCTGCCAATTAGATGGAACCATAGCGGGGGGGGGGGGGGGGGAGCCAGCCAGGTTTACCACAGAACCATTGAAAATAAGACTAGGAAAACACAGGGAGATGCTCACATTCATTGTAGCCCCAGGGATGGAAGAGCCACTAGTTCTGGGTCTCACATGGCTACAGAAATGGAATCCAAAAATAAATTGGAGGACAGGAACCATAAAATTCCAGAGAGATGTAATATTTGCAAAAAGCTCAGAGGAAAGGATAAAGAATGGGGAAGAGAACAGAGAATCAGCCATGACCGGACAGTCTGTGAAACCCATTAACATCCCCCATGAGTACCAGGATCTGACCCAAGCATTTAGTGAGGAAGCTTGTGATGAACTCCCACCTCATCGAGCCACAGACTGCGCTATTGAAATCCTACCAGGGGCTAAACTCCCAAAACCACAAATGTACTGCATGTCTCCCAGAGAACTGAAAGAACTCAGAGCATTTATCGATAAAAACTTAAAACGGGGTTTCATCGAATCCGCCCGACCAAAAATAGCTGCCCCAGTGCTATTCCGTGAAAAGAAAGATGGCTCCAGCCGTCTTTGCGTTAATTACCAAAAAATGAACGCAATTTGCATAGAGAATATGTATCCACTCCCCCTCATGAAGGACATGTTAGCCCACCTCTCGAAAGGAAAATTTTTTTCAAAGTTAGACCTACGGGAAGCATATTACCGCATCAGAATAAAGGAAGGGGATGAGTGGAAGACAGCTTTTAACACACCATTGGGATGCTACCAATTTAAAGTGCTCCCTTTTGGACTGCAAGGAGCGCCTGCAGTGTTTATGCAATTGATCAATGAAACCCTTCATGAATTTTTATTTAAAGGGGTTTTAGTTTATCTTGATGATATTTTAATCTACACAGAAACGATGGAAGAACACATCAAGCTACTCCGTGCAGTCCTCACAAAACTCTTAGATGCTAAACTATATGCAAAACTCTCCAAATGTGAGTTCCACCAAGAGAAAATTGACTATTTGGGGTACAGAATATCCCATGAGGGAATAGAGATGGACCCACAGAAAGTGAAAGCTGTATTGGACTGGGATCCACCCCAAACACGCAAACAATTGCAAAGTTTTCTGGGGTTTGCAAATTTTTATCGCCAATTCATTCCAGCTTTTGCAAACATCGCCCTCCCTATCACAAACTTGCTAAAAACGAAGGGGGAGGGGAAAACCCAAGCCTAGGCAACCCCTCATCTGGACAATGGAATGCCAAGCAGCATTCGAGAAACTCAAATGCCTGTTCGCAGCAGAACCGGTCCTTAAGCACCCAGATCCCGAACAACCTTTTGTCATCCAAGCAGACGCCAGTGATGTTGCAGTTGGGGCAGTCCTCCTCCAAAAGAATGAAAGTGGACAATTACAACCATGTGCTTATACATCTAAGAAACTGACGGAAACCGAGCAAAGATGGGCCGTATGGGAGAAAGAGGCATATGCTGTGCGGTGGGCAATGCTCACATGGAGACATTTCCTGGAAGGAAACCAAATCCCCTTTGAAGTATGGACTGATCACAAAAATCTGGAAGCTCTGAGAAATCCATGGAAACTCTCCGAAAAACAAGCAAGGTGGGCTCGATATTTTGAACGTTTTAATTTCACTCTCAAATATTTTCCTGGGTGAAAGAATTTCTTAGCAGATGCACTGTCCAGGAAACCCCAATACAACAGCAAAAAGATTGAAGTTATAAAACTGATGATCCAACCGACCCAACTAGCAGCCAAGGTAATCACCCGGGCACAAGAGAAAAAAAAAATCATCCCTGACTGAAGACACAACGACGTCAATATTTAAGGAGGCACTACTTAAAGATGATTGGTTCCAGGCTAACAGAAACACGTGCTTACTCAGAGATGGACTGGCTTGGGTAGAAAACAAACTTTATGTCCCTGCAAGCCAGAGAATGGAACTCATGAAACGCTGCCACGACTCCAAAATAGCAGGACACTTTGGTTTTGTAAAAACCCTGCACCTCATCAAAAGACAATTTTGGTGGCCGTCCCTCAAAAAGGACATTGAAAACTATCTTGCGAGCTGCCCCATCTGTGCTGCTGCAAAGAGAAGACAAGGAAAATATCCTGGACTTTTACAAACAGTAGCAGACCCTTCTGCTCCCTGGAAAGAGATCTCTATGGACTTTATAGTGGAACTTCCCGAAAGTGCTGGGAATACTGTCATTTGGGTTGTAACTGATCTTTTTTCCAAACAGGTTCATTTTATTCCATGCCAAAAGATCCCAACTGCCAGATCATTGGCAAAGATGTTCCTAATACACATTTATCGCTTTCATGGAGCCCCCCAACGAATTATCTCAGATAGGGGTGTTCAGTTCACATCCAAATTTTGGCGGGCGTTTTTAAACCTATTAGGCTCCACCCAGGGATTATCGTCTTCGAACCATCCCCATATGGATGGAGCATCAGAGAGAGTGAATTGTGTATTAGAACAATATTTAAGATGTTTTATTAATCACCAGCAGGACAATTGGACTGACCTTCTTCCTTTTGCAGAGGTAGCATACAATAACTCAGTCCATAGTAGCACAGGGTTCACCCCATTCCACGTAGCAACGGGCTAAGAATTCAACCCCATGCCGGAACTACCCACCAAAGAACCTGAAATCCCCTCCCTTAAGGAGTGGATGGATAATTTACAAGCCATGTGGCCAGTGGTAAGATTATCTCTACAGGAAGCTAGAGCAGTTTACAAAACTCAAGCAGACAAAAAACGCTGTGAACCTAAACCTTTCAAGATTGGAGACCGTGTATATTTGTCCACAAAATTCTTAAAATCATTACAACCTTCTAAGAAATTAGGACCAAAATTCATTGGGCCATTCCCCATCTCCAGAATTATCAACCCCGTGACGGTAGAGCTTCATCTTCCAAAAACTCTTAGGCAGATTCATCCAGTATTTCACTGTAGCTTACTCAAACCGGAGATCACTTCAAACCTCAGACCCCCCTTCCCACACCCCCAACCCCCATCATGATACATGGGGAACAACATTTTGAAATTAAAGACATCCTTGATTCACGCACTTACCGTGGATCCACACAATATTTAGTAGCTTGGAAACACCTTCCTTCCTCAGAAAATGAGTGGGTAGCCAAAAGACATGTAAAAGCACCCACATTACTATGAAAGTTCCACCTAAAATACCCTGATAAACCGTCCTGAACTGCACATGTAACGCATGATTTTTGTTTTTTCCAGGTAGACCCATCTGTTTTTTAAAGGAGGGCAGGATGTCAGATCCGTGTATCTGTCATTACTTCAGAGGAAGAAGAAAAGGGGGGGGGGGGAACTGATAAAGAAATCCTTTCTTGATGTAACCTGAATATATTTAACCTTATATCGAATATGCACACCCATACATGATACAATGGGGGGGAGAGAAGCCAGATGGCCAGAACCTAACACCTCGGAGTGGCATGGCCAGGAGATGAGGGGTCCATAAAACTCCACAGTGAAGTGCTCTGGGAAATCTCCAAAAACAGTCCGTTCTAAAAAGGGGGTGGGGGAGGGGAATTAACATATTGGCTTTTGTTTCCCTAAGTAAACATTGGGATGGGGGGGGGGGATTCTAAACTCCCTTATCTATCACTGTATGCCTGAGGGACCTCAGACGCTGCTTTGAATTCCTGCTGGACTATCTCATCTCAATAAAGGATTCCTTTTGATAAGTTCGGTTCTCAGAAGTTCATTCTTATTGTTTGAATGGGAAGAAGTTCCGTAGCCTGACACAAACCTTCCCTGGCAAATTCTTTTTTCTGCCATGTCTTCAAGATGTGTCCTGGTGCATACCATCCCCGAGGCAGTTTTAAATTGTCCTCCTTTACTGATACTGTGACAACAATTTCCCTTATTTTGGTACTTTTTTTTTTTGCCATGGATACTGTCCAACACATTTATGTGGCCGTTTTGTTGTTAGCATTGTCCTAGGTCATTTCAGTGTGTGTTCCTATCTCCTTACATCCTTGATCACTATCCTCTAGTACATATTGCTTTGGGTTAACCGGGGAGGCCAGATCTATCAGAGTTACCTCTTCCCTTCTACCTGCTATTTCTTCAAGCTGAAGATCCAGCTTTGAAATGCTGACTGGGGAATTCTGGTAGTTGAAACCCACTAGGGTTAAAGTTGCCAAATTTGGAGACCACCCCACACCGCCATTGACTTATGAAGGATGTTGCCAGTATCTTCCTACAATATAAAATACAAGTTACAACCCACATGGGTCAGTAAAATCAGATGAGTGGTCAGTCAATGGAAAAGAATATGCTAGAATTAGCAGCTCTCATACCTCTAGCAACTTCCAACACTGAGCATTTTTCTTCCCTGCCTGACAAATATGATCAGAATCCTGGTAATTAAATTATTCCCTACTCAGTGTGAATTACACATCTCTTTAACAGCTGAGGATTTTCCTATAAACTAATTTCATGTACAATTTATAACTGGCCTAATGACAGAGGGAGCTGTAGAGTAGACAATCCCCTTCTACTGAGTAGGCAATCCCCCCTGATACAGAGCATTGATACCAATTTTGTTACATTTCTGAAAGCTAACTGCAATGAATCAATCAAGTGACCACCAACCATGAAATCTATCACTGTTGACAGGGAAAGTGCTCAGCAAGAGACTTTACAGCTAACTTTCAGTTGTTAGCTCAGGATGTGGGCTGGAATAAAATAGACTTAATTGACTAAGTTAAAGAGACACTATCTGATAGGACAGGTTCATTTGCCAGAATCTGTATTAATCCAAGGCTGTTTGCATAGCAAAGGAGACTTGAGAAACTGTGGGGTATTACAGTTGAGAGAATAAGACATGATTATTCTCTTTCATTCCCTCCTTTTTTTATACCTACTCATCAGAACTAGGTAGACACACCTGTTACTTATCTAAGTAAGCTGAAGTAACACACATAAGATCTATGTTTATATTCTGGAGCACGGGTCGCTCGCCAACCTTTTGAACCTCAGGAACCACCAAACTCATAATTTAAAATCCCGCAGACCAGAGATCCTGGGAAAATCCCCAAAAAAGTCTGCAGGAAAATTCCCCACCCCATTTTCCTACCGATCAATCATTCTTTATTTGGGATCACAGAATACCGTCTCCAGCTCTGTTCTCGGAGGGGGGGGGGGGGAGAGAGAGACTTTTGGCTTCATGCAAGGAAAGTAGCAGAAGCAGCAGAAGTGTTTCTTTCTTTCCTCAAATTCTTCCTGAAATGAGTCTTTGTGAGACTTGTCATGCCAGCGCAGCCTCTTGGAGCAGGATGCTTTGCAAGGTCCCAAAGACTCATTTCTGGTGGAGTTTGGGGGAGAGAAAGAAAGGCTTTTGCTGCTTTCCTTGCATGCAGCCAAAAGCAGAAGAAAGAAGTGGAAAGAAGCAACCCAGTGGCCAGACGAGGTACATGAGGTGAATGGGGCAAGTTTTTCCCCCCTTCACCCTTTCCCTCCTCCCCTCACTACCTCATGTTGTTTGCAATGCAAGCAATGCAAGCCTTGTGTTCCCACGGGCCATGTGGGCGGCGCAACCTTGTGTTCCCACGCAGCCTGGATTAATTGCTTTTGGGGTGACATTTCTTTGTGGGCCACCAAAATTTTCTCGTGGACCACCAGTGGTTGGAGACCACTGTTCTGGAAAAGCTGAGCACTTCAACATCAGCTTCTTTTCAAGACCTTCCAATTTTTGAAGCATTAACTAGATATCATACTGGTTGGGAAATGGGACATTTTGCAAATAGATCCCCTTAATGTTCTGGATCTGGTGTCTCAGGAAATATGTCTGTCCCAAGTTTGGAGCCAAATGGACTTAGAAATACAGTTGCAAGTCTTAGTAGATTCTAGCTCCATGGACAACTTCACTGAACCCGTTGCTGCACAAAAATGTGCTTCCCATCAAACCTGTTCAATCCTTATGGTTGGACTAAGGTAACTGATGGCCAATTCTTACCCATAACAGAGCATACTGTACCTTCCTCTATTCATTGCAGCAATTATCAAGAGTTCCTGCAACATTTTTTAGTCTTCATATTACAAACTCCAGTATTTTTGGAATGGAGTAATTTCAAACTTACAACCAATATATTAACTGAGACTAAGATGTAGGAGATTTTGTGGAGCCAAGTTAAAGCCCCTAACCCAAATACTTATTGCCAGAGAAAACAAAGCACAGGCTCAGCCGCAGAGTGTCAAATTGGGTAATTACCCCATTACAAAAACACTTTCTCAGAAAAACAACACTATCAGCTTAGCCATAGAATCTTCAGAAGGCCATAGAATACTGATAAGGTAAGCAGAGTACTAGGGAAGCAAAAGAAAGTATGGTAACTCTTAACAGCCTACCAATAAACAGTTTGTGCTTCAATATAATAAGCCCTGGTCTGCTTTTCAGACATACGTCTAAATTATTCTATTGCTAGGATAAGAGAAACTTTGATTCTCCAGTATATAGAACCTCAAGTCTTCACAATCCCACAGCAGTTATTGTGACCTGTTTGGCTTGGCAAATATGCAGGCTTAGCTTGATGTGTTTGGAAAGAGAGAGAGAGGCGTGTTGATTTTGTGACTATCAGGCAGATATTTACAATAAACAAATAAATCCTTATTCTTGGACCTCAGAGTACTACAAAACCTCAATATCCAAGTCAAATCCAGAACTGGAATCTATTCAGATTGCTTTATTTCCCTCAGGCATTAGAAGATTAATGAATTATATTTTCCATTAATTTTTATACTTGTTTACTTGGACAATTTGCTTGTTTGTCCTGGCCAAAATCTTTAAGCTATTTTCCTACTTTTGGCACTTACACGTGTTGGCTGTAGAGTGAGTAAAGCACTTATTATCCTGGGCTGTAGATAAACCATGCCTTTTTTGTTCCTGTCAATCTGTCTGTCTGGTGTGTTCCTACTTAATAGTAATGATGTTCAAAGCTGTGCAGTTGGCAGAGGGAATGCCCTTGAGGGATAGGAAGATCAGCTGTTCTAAGACAATGACCAGGGGGAAAAATTCAAGTCCAGTATAGAATCTAATCTGTGAAAACAGCTTCAGTCAATATCCTCCTTAGTTCTAATGAAGATAAAGGGAGGGAGGGACCCATTTATGTTTTTCTGCTTGGAGTTTCAATGCTTTCGTATTGCAGTTGGGTTCCTAGGATCTCTTCTACATTGCCAATGGTTTCCTTCTTCCTATGCAAGAGTCATTCACCAGATGCTCACTCTCCATATCAATATGGAGTTGCTTTTTCAATATAAGATAGGTGGCAAATAAATTTAATAAATAAAATAAAATGATATGGTTGTGTAGCCATCACCATAGCCTAAATGACCAAAAGTGAAATGGTGAAAAGTAACTGTGTTTTTAAATATTTAAACCTTTGTTTCTACACTTGGAAGGCCTTCAGTATTGCAGCCTTAAGGTTACTCATGAGGCACTTAGGCACTTTGAGTTTGATAACCCTCCTCTGCTCTAAGCTAGAGAAATATACATTTAACTTGCCTGTGTTGGTTACTCTATTATTTCCTCAAAAGAATTCACAGGACTACTGCTAAAGAATAATCTAGTCTGTTTTGGAGACCTCTCTATCATTTTCTAGGCTTTGCCAATTTTTATTATAAATTTATAAATTTATTTGCTGCATTAATCACACTGTGGATTTAGCTTACCTAGAAGTGGTTTCCTCTGAAAGGAATCTCACTTATAAAAAATAGACTTTCTTTTCAAGCAGTCATTCAAGTCTCAACTCTTCCTACATAATCCAAGTCTCACATCTGTTGTATAATCTGATGCTTCCAATTTCACATTTGGAACCACATTTTTGCCATTTTGCTCCAAAGTTTGAGGGCACCATCCTGTTCTTTACCAGGCCATTCCTTATAATGAAATGGAACTGCAGTGCTTTATCAAGAAACTTTTACCCATCAAAAAGGCTTTTTAATAAAGGCACCATCTTCTCAAAGGAGTAAGTCAAACACTCATCACAAGAATTTAGAATGTTTTCACAGAGAAGAATAATGCCACCTTAAAACAATATCTTAATCGATATATTAATAAGACAAGCAGCCAGAACTTTTATCTGTGGCTGATATCACTTCTAATAACTGATGTCACTTATAGTAACTATATCATTGATATTATAATATCATCCTTTCCAACCAACTACAGTTATGACAAACTATCGATAGTTAAATGACCCATCACCAACAAATCCTCCCCATTTCGAAGGCCTCCCTTTTTCTCCAAGTACTGCAAGCTGCTCCAGTATCAAACGGATCATGCCAAATTTGCATACAAAGTATCACAGAAAGTTCATCATTGTTGGAGACCACATCTAGTTTTCTATCAGATTTGTCTCCTCCACCTAACAGCCATTGGCCAGAAAAGGCAAGAAGAAAAGGCTCAGGAATTAAACCCTGAGTCAGTCAGTCAGTCAGTCAGTCAGTCTAGTCAGTCAGTCTCTCTCTCTCTCTCTCCCCCTCTCCCTCCATGTATGTATGTATGTATGTATGTATGTATGTATGTATGTATGTATGTATGGTATTCAGCTTTGTTCGGGTATTTTCCCACGTCATTATAGTTGTGCTTTTTAAGTTGTAGTGACGTTTTGGCAGAATCTCATCTGCCATCATCAGGCTTGTGTATTGGGTTCGTCTGTGTGTCAGGCTTTCACAGCCGTTTCTGTTTTAAATTTGGTGCTAGCCTACTGCTGTGTTAGAATGTTTTTTTCTACATCCTGATTGGTTGGGAGTCTTGGTCTGTGTTTATTGGTCTTGGAGTTTGCTGTGTTCCACTTGATTGATGTTTCTAATATCTTCTGTCTCTTTTGTAGCATTTTTTTTTTTTTTTAATTGGCTGGCTCAGGATCTCAGGCTCAGGAACTACTCAGGAATAAGCTCCACAGAAAGAGATTCCAACTCGACCAGTTAAACAAAGACCTCCTAACCCCCTACCCCTGGAATTGAGCAACAAAATCCACCCTCTACTTTGGGACAAGGTAAAACAACTTACAACTTGGAGAGCTGAAACAGAAACCATTTATAAAAATGACAAACTCCTGAAGAAACTAAAGAAATTAGAACATGACAAGAAAGCCCCCAACAACTCACAACAACACCTGAAACAATTAGTATACAACATTTCCAATAGAGAACTCATTGAGTAAGGCAACTTATCTATCTTTGTCAAGCTCTTGAGATTTCACTTTCATAGCTGATTTATTGTCCTATCTTAGAGAGAGGTCTGACAGTAGCAAAGCTTCTCCTTATAGTCCTTTTTCAGTCTTGATAGGTCTGGCCTAGAATATGGTGTGGCAGGGTATTGGCTGGCCTTGTAGATAATCATAGACCCCTGAAATGGTACAATGACCACTGGACTGACACACTATCTTGCAAAAAAGCAAGACAACACACTTTGTTCATGTCACAAAGAGATTTTATTTCAGTTTGGTCTCTGCAGCAATGCCGTCATTATCCACAATGCTGCCTTCTGTTCCCTTTCCAATTGCTGCCTATTCTTGGACATTTAGACATGTAGGAATGGAGAAAGAGCCATAAGCAGGTATGGGATCACTGTGTTGGGTAGAGTAGAGGAAGATGTATGAGAAGTTGCATAGGCTTCAATCCCTTTAAACTGATCCTGAGCTCAGGATTGTAATTGGAGATGAAGGAAATCAAACAGCAGAATATAATGTAGACAAGAAATTTCACAAATAAGGCAAGTAAACAAGAGGAAATATTCAATATAGGAGCATAAATATAGGAGCAAATTTCATATTCCTTGAGCAGAAAACCCCAACCCTCAAAAAATAGGTACTGATATTGTCTAGGTGATGCTAGTATGCATTTGGCACCTTCCCAAAGTATCCTTATACTAGCCTCAAGGAATTTCACCTATCTTCATTTAAATATACATTTTATGTACATTTACATGGAATAAATTTTAAAAAGCCTTGGACAGATGCTGGCATAGATAACACAAAACCTGAATAAATATTTGAGGATACCTTATCAGCAGCTTGGATCAAATCATTTTCAAGCATATTTTAATAAAATATCATTCTGGAGCTCTTATCCCCAACTGCTTTTCCTTTTGCGAAGGTTAAAGTTCCCCATATCTTTTTTCTTCAAGGAAGAAAGATAGTTGGGGAGAAAAAAAAAACAGCCTGCGGAAAGATATAGACAGCATATGTTCCTGCTGGGCTTCTGGTTTCTATAAAGTATTACTTTCCATACTTAGTCTTCATTTTAAAATATAAATATAAATATGTGTGTAACATGAATTTGGGGCTGCAAAAGGTACAGCTCTATTTTTAAACAATGAAAGAAAACTAGTTGTTGTAGCATTTGGGAATTGCTTTGCTAGATAATCACACCTGGGAACAGAATCTATTGAACTCTATTGGAATTATCCTTAAGTAAAATGCAAAATGCTGGATTCTGCTGCTGTATAACTTATTACAGACTAATTATATATATTTTAATAGCATTTATGTTTAAGATGGTGTTTTATAACATTTAATTTAGACCTATCATGTGGTTCCAATCCACCCCCAACTCTCGTTTCTGCCTCCTGTTTCATCTTAAGGGAATAAAGTATACTCTGACTTCCTAATTTACCTTACTATGCTGCTTGGACATCTTCTGCACCACTCTTTATATCCAAATGAAAACAGCAAATTGGAGTTAAAGAGAATTTTGACTCTTTTGATGTTCTGCCCCAAAATTAGTAGACCTAGGTATATGTTAATTAACATCAGGAAATGATATTATGGAGAGTTTTTTCTGTCGCTGATCAAAAGTTTTTCAGCAGCTGCTCTGTGTTTCCTTCTAAATGCTTTTTTTTTTTTTAATTAAATTGTAAATACAGGCTGGAAGCTTATAAGGAGAGGATTCCTCATAAAATTCCATGACTTGAAGGAGTTGATTTCATATCCAGATCACTGAATGGAAAGTATATTTATTTTTATTTATTTATTTATTCGATTTATATACCGCCCCCCTCTCCCCGAATGGACTCGGGGCGGTGAACAGCCAATAAAAACACATATACAAGGTACAATACACGAGACAACATAATAATATTAAAATTTAAAAACTGAAATATAATATGGCTGTAATTAAAATATAAAGCAAGTATTAAAAAAGATTAAAACCCGGTTAAAATTTAAAAACCCCTAGGCCAGTCCGGCCTGCCGAAATAAGTGCATTTTGAGTAACCGACGGAAGGCCATGAGATCGGGGGCGGCCCTTACCTCCGGGGGTAATTCATTCCAGAGAGGGGGTGCTCCCAATGAGAAGGCCCGCGCCCTCGGGGTCGCCAGCCGTCCAGCTGGCGGCACCCCGAGGAGACCCACTCTATGGGAGCGTACCGGTCGGTGGGAAGCCGATGGTGGCAGGAGGCGGTCTCGCAAGTAACCTGGTCCCGAGCCATGGAGCGCTTTAAAGATAGTGACCAAGACTTTGAAGCGCACCCGGAGGGCCACCGAGAGCCAATGCAGCATGCGTAGAAGTGGCATAACATGGGAGCCCCTAGGTGCCCCCATTACCACCCTCGCGGCTGCATTCTGCACCAACTGGAGCCTCCGGATGCTCTTCAAAGGCAGCCCCATGTAGAGAGCGTTGGCATAGTCTAGGCGGGAGGTCACCAGGGCGGAAGTGACCGTGCGAAGCGCATCCCGATCCAGAAAGGGCCGCAACTGGTAGATCCTACGGACCTGTCCAAAAGCCCCCCTGGCGACGGCTGCCACATGATCTTCCAATGACAGCCGTACATCCAGGAGGACACCCAGATTGCGGGCCCTCCCTGTGGGGGCAAGAATTTCCTCCCCCACAGCCAGCGATGGAACCAGCCGGCTGTATCGGGGTGCCGGGAAGCACAGCCACTCAGTCTTAGATGGGTTGAGCTGAAGCCTGTTCCGCCCCATCCAACACCGCACGGCCTCCAGGCACCGGGTCATCACTTCGACGGCTTCATCGGGGTGGCCCGGGGTAGAGATGTACAGCTGGGTGTCATCAGCGTACTGATGGAACTCTACCCCAAAGCCACGGATGATCTCACCTAGCGGCTTCATATATATGTTGAACAGGAGGGGCGAGAGCTCCGACCCCTGAGGCACCCCGCAAACCAGGGGCCTCGGGGCCGACCTCTGCCCCCCTGCCAACACAAATTGCGAGCGGTCAGAGAGGAAGGAGGAGAACCACCGCATAACGGTGCCTCCCACCCCCAACCTCCCCAGCCTGCTGCAATAGGATACTGTGGTCGACAGTATCAAAAGCCGCCGAAAGATCTAGGAGGACCAGGACAGAGGAATAACCCCTGTCACGGGCCCTCCAGAGATCATCCACCAATGCGACCAGCGCCGTCTCTGTGCTATGCCCAGGCCTGAAGCCCGATTGGTGTGGATCCAAATAGACAGGTTCATCCAGGTGCTGGGGAAACTGTTGTGCCACCACACTCTCAACAACCTTCGCCATAAAACGAAGGTTGGAGACAGGACGATAATTAGATAACAAAGTTGGGTCCAGGGACGGTTTCTTGAGGAGGGGTCTCACCACCGCCTCTTTCAAGGCGGCAGGTAGATGTCCCTCACTCAAGGGAGCGTTAATAATACCCTGGAACCAACCTCGTGTCACCTCCCGGGTGGCCAACACCAGCCAGGAGGGACACGGGTCCAATAAACATGTGGTCGCATTCAGTCCCCGCAGTAACCTGTCCACGTCCTCGGGGGTCACAGGATCAAACTCGTCCCAAATGACTGTTCCAAATTCTGCCCCCGATTCCCCGCCCAGAGCTGCCCATTCGGAGTCCAAGCCATCCCGGATCTGAGTGATTTTATCCACCAGGAACTTTGAAAGATCCTCAGCCTGTCCCTGCAAGGGGTCCTCCCGCGCTCCTCCTTCTAAGAGGGAGCGGGTCACTCTAAACAGGGCAGCCGGGCGGTTTCCTGCGGACGCAATAAGGGTGGAAAAGTAAAGATGCCTTGCCACCCTTATCGCCACTAAATAGGTCTTAATAAAAGACCGTAAAAGTGTTCGGTCAGGTCCGGAGCGAGTAGTCCTCCAAATACTCTCCCGGCGTCTTTTCCGGCGCTTCATCTCCCTCAGCTCCCCGGAAAACCAGGGGGCCGAGCGAGAGCGGCGCCGAGTCAGAGGCCGCAAGGCACGACCCGGTCCAGGGACCCAGTCGCCACCCTTTCCCAGGTGGCGACTAGGTCCCCTACCGAGTCGTGAGTCCGAATGTCGGGATATGGCCCAAGCTCCATCAGGAACCTATCTGGATCCATCAGGCGCCTGGGGCGGTACCAACGTATTTGGTCCGCCTCCCTGCGATGGGGAGGAGCAGCCTGGAAGTCCAGCCTAAGGAGCGAATGATCTGACCATGACAAGGGTTCAACAGAAACATCCCCAACACCCAGATCATCCTGCCACTGTCCAGAGACAAAAACCAGATCCAGAATGTGACCCCCAGTATGCGTGGGTTCCTTAATTAATTGGGTCAGGCCCAAGGCTGTCATGGAAGCCAAGAACTCCTGGGCAGTCCCCGAGGCCCCACCGGCCGAAGGCAGGTTGAGATCCCCCATGACCATCAGCCTGGGGGTCTCAACCGCCAGACCGGCTATGACCTCGAGGAGCTCAGGCAGGGCTGATGTCACATAGGTATATGACCACTTCCAAACAGTGATAAGCTTCGTATTTTCAAAGCATTCTGCATTTTTCAGATTTTTAGAATATTTCCCATTACAAAATTAAAGGTGCCCGGCATGGATTCTCAGAACAAATAACCTTATAAATTGAGCATAGGACACTGGAGATGAGAGATGAAAGTAATGGATTTTGGCAAACCTTGAGAAGGATGGCCATGGAGAAGGAAAGATCTGAAGGTCATCAGTCTTTAAAAACATAAGAACTGTGTTTGCGTGTATTATATATGAAAATTATTTATGCAGATTTAGGAGTAAAAAATAAAAACAGCTGTGGCATTTGATTAATAGAAGACCACATATGACCTATGAAGATATGAATTCTAGGTAATAACATATACATCTTGCTAAATGCCTATGGTGATTCTCAGTCATCAAGGTCATGGCTGTACCAAAGGTGTTTTTTTTTTCAAGAGGCAACTGGACTTTCTTGATTTTCTTTGAAGATGTTTGCTTCTCATTCAAGAAGATTCTTCAGCCTTGACTGGATGGTGGGGAATGGAAGGATTTATACTCCTTGCAGACAGCTGGTCATTTGCAGTCTTTTAGAGAGTCATTGAGGCCATTAAGAGGTTTATCTGTGTCCTCGTGATCATCTGAGTAGTGTAAATGTGTGTGGAGCCTTCTTGGAACTGCTGAAAGGACTGTGTTGTAGGACTGTGTACATTTAACAGTTTTAAGAAAGCTACACACCCACAGATAAAGCTGAAGAAGCTTCTGGGATGTGAAGTGAAACATCTTCAAAGAAAAACAAGAAACTCCTCTTGAAAAAAGCACCTTTGGGACTACATCCTGCTATACTATCCAAAGTAGTATGTCTAACTCCAATATACTGAATGCAAAATACTAAAAGAGAAAGAGAAAAACGAGTACTTTGGGGTGAACATAATCTTAACATTAATATATTTCTGAAAAAAGCAGAACATTGGTCACAGTCTTATTTATCTTCCTACCTTGATTTAATTGTTTTGTTGCAAGTACTGTTTCACTGTCTACTCTTTCTTCTATTATGAAGAATCTTTTTGGGAGTTCAACTTCACAGGGACATTTGATAAACAAGGTAACCCAAAGCCAATCCTCTTTTGGAGACTGATTTCCTGGGTTGCAAGGCCAGGGATAATGAAGAAGCAGACTGAGGAAGAGGTGGGCAGATAATGAAAGCTAGAGGCAACAAATGATTGTTTGAACCAGTGATCCACATCAGCTGATTTTTTAAAAATAATCAGCCACAAGTTTCCATATAAATCTGTTTTACTGCCTTTTTTCTACTCTGTTGCTTCTTGAGCATTGCAGAGGAGGCTAAAGATTGTTATATTAAGAATGTGCGTAGGTGTTCTTGCTTGATGAAGCTATACAGAATATTGCATCGAACGAAGGAGAATGTAGTCTACAAAAGCTTAAAGTATATTAAATTTATCATTCAAGTTTCCAAAGAATAATTCTCATTATCCTGAAACAGATAGATGTACTTACCTCTCTAGGAAGAGTGATATCAGCAATTCCATCAATGAGATTTCCATCAGTGGAAGGATTGCTAATGAAATGTTAACATTTCAGATCTTGTCTAATTGATACAGCTATATTTATACTCATTGAGCTAATTTTTTTCCTATTGATACACCCAGATGTATTTTCCTTCTTCTATATAGGGAATATATTTCAAAGATACAACATTAATTTTATGTTTTGTTAGAATATCTCATTCTACTCACACTTCCCAGAAAAAGAAAATATATAGTATGAAATATAAATTCATCATAAGGTATGCAGAAATAAGCACTGCCCAGAGCCCCTGGCTGAGGGAGGTGGATGGTTAGAAATATGAAATATAAACAAGCAAAGAGTTCAAAAAGTTTATGGGACTATTACATATTCCTCCACTACAGTAGAAGAAGAAAACTAGAAAGTTCTGGAAGAAAGCAATTGAAAAAGTACTATTTGCTTTTAAAAATTAAGATTTTTCAAAATTAAGTGGACACTTGATTGCACTGTAACTTTGTATCTTTTTAAGGATAATCAAATCATCACTCCTTGTGAGAAACCTGAGCAATGGTTTTAAACTTAAGATTTAGAAAGGAGGTTAGAAATGCTGGAAAATTCTGCCAGAATACCAACAATAACAAAAATACTATTTAATCTATAAATTCTTAAAAGTTTCCTTTCCTGATGTTGGTGAATAGTGTTTTTTTTTTTTATTTCTATATCCCTGTTTTACTTCTTTTCATTTTCCTCTGCTATTTCATTAGCCTTAATTTATACAAGTAAAAAAAATGGAAGTGTTAATAAAATTTAAATAGAAAATAAAGGTCATTTTAAATTATATCATAATAATAAAGGCTCCAAAAGAAAATGTCTTTGAGATAAGTACAGTAATTAATTTTCAGAATGTTTCAACCTTCATATGCTATTTACTTTTCAATTTAAAAACCTATGGGTCAGAATAAACTAGGAGATTATCTGTATGTGTGTATATGTGGTTCTATGTGTATGTATCCTATACACAGATATGCATATACACAGTATCTTATCTAATATTTTTAATTAAAATGTTAATTTGAATATTTCTGAAAATTGGTTTGCATTCAGTATATAAGATGCTTCTGACATTTAACAATTCCACTGTTATATATAAATATCTTTAAACTGCATACTGTTTATTCTCAGGTACTTGGGCATGAAACCTGAAGAAGATAATTCTGAAATGAAAGAAAATATACATTGAATGAATCAAATTACCTATCAAGTACATTCTTTAAAAAACTCAAAATATGCCAGAAAGTTTTCAACATTTTGAATCCCTTCAGTTTTATAATAATATCATACATTATAATCTTTGAAATATCTGTAGCCATAGGAAGCCATGGTTCTATATCTTAAAATACAGGTGAAACTCAAAAAAATAGAATATTGTGCAAAAGTTCATTTATTTCAGTAATGCAACTTAAAAGGTGAAACTAATATATGAGATAGACTCATTACCTGCAAAGCAAGATAGTTTAAGCCGTGATTTGTCATAATTGTGATGATGATGGCTTGCAGCTCATGAAAACCCCAAATCCACAATCTCAGAAAATTAGAATATTACATGCAATCAATAAAACAAGGATTGTACATAGAACAATATTGGACCTCTGAAAAGTATAAGCATGCATAAGTACTTAGTACTTGTTTTGGGCCCCTTTTGCAGCAATTACTGCCTCAATGTGGCGTGATATGGAAGCTATCAGCCTATGGCACTGCTGAGTTGTTATGGAAGACCAGGATGTTTCAATAGCTCTTCTGCATTGTTCGGTCTCATGTCTCTCATCTTTCTCTTGGCAATGCCCCATAGATTCTCTATGGGGTTCAGGTCAGGCGAGTTTGCTGGCCAATCAAACACAGTAATCCCATGGTCATTGAACCAGGTTTTGGTGCTTTTGGCAGTGTGGGCAGGTGCCAAGTCCTGCTGGAAAATGAAGTCAGCATCCCCATAAAGCTCATCTGCGGAAGGAAGCATGAAGTGCTCCAAAATCTCCTGGTAGACAGCTGCATTGACCCTGGACTTAATAAAGCACAGTGGACCAATACCAGCAGATGACATGGCTCCCCAAATCAACAGAGACTGTGGAAACTTCACACTGGACTTCAAGCATCTTGCAGTGTGTGCCTCTCCATTCTTCCTCCAGACTCTGGGTCCTTGGTTTCCAAATGAGATGCAAAAGTTGCTCTCATCAGAAAAGAGGACTTTGAACCACTGAGCAACAGACCAGTTCTGTTTTTCTTTAGCCCAGGTAAGATGCTTCTGACGTTGTTTATTGTTCAGGAGCAGCTTGACAAGAGGAATACGACATTTGAAGCCCATGTCCAGGATCTGTCTGTGTGTGGTGGCTCACTGACTCCAGCCTCAGTCCACTCCTTGTGAAAGTCCCCAACACTTTTGAATGGCCTTTTCCTGACAATCCTCTCCAGGCTGCGGTCATCCTTGATGCTTATGCACCTTTTTCTTCCACACTTTTCCCTTCCACATAACTTTCTATTAATGTGCTTTGATACAGCACTTTGGGAACATCCAACTTCTTTTGCAATACCTTTTGAGGCTTTCCCTCCTTATGGAGGGTGTCAGTGATGGTTTTCTGCACAACTGTCAGGTCAGCAGTCTTTCCCATGATTGTGCTTCCTACTGAACCAGACTGAGAGACCATTTAAAGGCTCTGGAACCCTTTGCAGGTGTTATGGCTTAATTAGCTGATTAGAGTGGGACACTTTGAGCCTAGAATATTAAACCTTTTCACAATATTCTAATTTTCTGAGATTGTGGATTTGGGGTTTTCATGAGCTGTAAGCCATAATCATCACAATTATGACACATCACGGTTTGAACTATCTTGCTTTGCATGTAATGAATCTATCTCATATATTACATTCACCTTTTAAGTTGCATTACTGAAATAAATGAACTTTTGCACAATATTCTAATTTTTCGAGTTTCACCTGTATGTTACTCCATTTCTAAGAGTGTCCATGAGAATTTGTTTCTGAATTGCAATTATGCACACACAAATCCCACATTGGGTACATTATCAGAATCTATATTCAGTCTTCCTAAAGATCTGAGCTTGTTGATAGTCTTTCACCTGGGAATCTGTTCTGTAGCTTTGAATATATCCTGCATGATAAAACACAGCTTAGGTGACTTGGGTGGGTGATGTCCAACTTGAGCTCATTCCTGCTGACTTCATGCACACAACTATGCAGTCATCTGAAAAATAATTTGGATGTGGTTCATTGACTTTTGCCAGGAAGTTTATTGAGGTCTTAATTAGCTTAAAGTCCTGCTATGTCCTTGTTGGAAGAAAAATGCAGTCCAGTTCCAAGGCAGGAGAAAGGTGCTGCAAATAAAATGGAGGCTGATTGGAAAGAAGGACTCTGTTTATTGATGAGCAGAACCATCTATAGCATGTAGTTCTGGGACAGCTGACAAATTGGTTTGAGGAATACATGGATTTTTATAGGGTTCTGAAATGCTGCAGGGGGTTGTACAATATAGTGAGCCTGGTGTCTTTGGTGATGAGTTAATCCTATTATGTCCTAAAGATTGTTTCCTGTTCTTAGAATTTGTGGGGAGGGGGATGTAAATTCTTAATCCCATCAGCTGGACTTGAAGGTGTTTTGTTTGTGAATAGGTTGGCCTGGATGTCTTAATGGGCACGAAATATCCATTTCTAAAGACTTCAGCATCTGCTGGAGGCTGTTGGGGCTGCTTTCTCCTTTTCTTAAGATTTTTCTCCATTTCTCCTTTGGGGAAATATAATATCCTTCCACTTTTAATATTCCCCAAAATATTTCATTCTTGAAGGGGGGGCTTCCCACATCCTGAAGGAATTGCCACTCTTTACAACCCCACTTAGCTTCTGAGATTAGTCAAGACTAGCCACATGCTGTCATCTACTGAGACAATATATTTTAAAAGATTTTCAACCAGGTATGTCCAAGTACCAACAGCTATAAGGACATAAAAAATTTCTGGCGATGAGTATAGCGCACCACTAAACAGTAGCACATAACTGATCCTCACTGCTCTAGTTAGCAGTTGGATGGGAGACATCCAGCAAAATGCCAGATTATAAGCCAGACAGGAAAAAAGAAAAAAATCAATTCTAAATTTACAAGATTGATAATTCTTTAATAACATTTTAAGGTTTTATAGTGCATTTTAAGTGGCCTAGAATCGCTTTTGGTGAGATGGGCAACATACAAGTGTAATAAATATTATTCCAGTATTCAAATTCCCAATAGCACATGATTTATCAAAACTCTGTCTGGTTTTTATTTTTCAGCTGTGAAAATTCAAAAACTTTGGACAAAAAAAAGAAGAAATGGATTAATATGGTGTTACTGTACAATGTTGTAGCTAAAGAATACACATTCAACATTTTATCATTCTAAAGCATGAACCAACTTATACAATCACTTTAATGGTTTAATTGAATTTCACTTTAATTTCCCCAGCAGCAGAACTGGATAGTTCTGAAGAAAGACAACTGCATGAGCAATTGTCTAATAATCCAGAAATATTCTTTGTGTTAAACATTGGACTAGGAGCAGGGAAACCTAAGTTCTAGTCTTGTTTTAAGCTTGAAAGCCAGCTGAGTGATCTCAACTCCTCGCAACCCCATAGTGGAATATTGAGGTAGATGTGAAGAAAGAATGCAATAGCTGTTATGAAAACATCAGTTTAGCCTGGAAAAGCAGGAAGCAGCAAGGAAGAAAGTCAGCATTCCTGTTTGGACTGTCTTTGGTTTAAGAGGAGGTGGAGGAAAACTCTGTCCATTTTCTGTTTCAAGATTCTGTCATTATACTTTATAAACACACTAACTGTAAACAGCCCAACCAAAGAACCTCCAAGATCACACTCACCAACATGGACAGGACAAGTCACCACAACAATGGTTCTCAACCTGTGGTCTGTGATGTTGTAACAAGGGGTCCATGAAGGCTTGAATAAATGTCTTGGAGGTCTGTGGTCCAAGGCCACAAAAATTATTCAAAGAGGGTTAATGCTGAAGAAAAGGTTGAGAATCACTGCACTAGAATATAAATTGAGAACAACCACATCCCTTACTAGCACAGATGATGTTACCTAGTTTGAATAAAGAAATATCTACAAGAAAACAATCAAGTTCAGAGAGTACCAAGGACTCTTAGTTGTAAATGTTCCTTCTCACACACATAAATAACTACAGGTAGTTCTCCACTTACAACCACAATTGAGCCCAAAATTTATGTTGTTAAGTGAGAATATGTTAAGTGAGTTTTCCTCCATTTTATGACAATTCTTGCCAGAGTTGTTAAAATCATTGAAGAATCATTGAAAATCAATCAATGGTTGTTAAGTGAATCTGGCTTCCCCGTTGACTTTGCTTGCTAGAAAGTTGCAAAAAGTGATCACATGACCCCGGGACACTGCAACCGTCATAAGTATGAACCAATTGCCACGTATCTGAATTTTGATCACATGATCATGGAGTTGCTGCAAAGATTGTAACTGTGAAAAATGAACATAAGTCACTTTTTTCAGTGCCATTGTAACTTTGAACAGTCACTAAATGAACTGTTGTAAGTCAAGGACTACCTGTATATGCTCGTAAATATTTTCATAATATGATTAAAATTTTCTCTTTACCAAGCTACTGTACATCTAATTTCTTTGAAGCTTGCAAAAAAAAAAAAAAAAATTCCCAAGAGATCTGTAATACCACATGTCATTTTGAGAAATCAAGAGGTCTTATTTTTAAAAGGGTTATAATAAATGTAGTTAAATTCCAGGCAGAAATTAAAGAAGGAAGATGACTAGTGTAGCAATTATACTTTCATACAGTTTCTTCATTCCATATCAGTTGATGTAACGCATATCTTTAAAAGTCATAACTTTACTTCAGCACTGCAATAAGTATGACAACCATATAGACAGACATTCAACAGTTGAAGCATTTTCGAATTACTTCTTTTAGAAGCAGGTTAAAAATGTCCTCTTGGCTATGATTTACATGGATTAAGAGACTGTTGTGTCTTTTCCAGTGACCAAACTATGGAATAAGAATATTGTGCAATGTGATCATAGATGGCCAGCAGAAATTCAATAATTCATTCTTTATGTTCTTGGTTTAAATTATAGGACTTTTCATCTGATGCAAACCACCATGACACCTCTTTAAGCTCGTCTTGTCTTTGCTGTGTTTACTTCCATCTCGACACGTAACATATGAACAATAATATGCCATTTTCTCCTAAATGAAAGCAAAATAGAGAAAAAGCTAGTTTCTTTAGATGTTTTCTCCTGCTACAATAATCAGCAATAAGAGATTATGATTTTGTAGTACTAAGCTTTCTGATGGCATGGCTTGCATGCCTCCCACACAGAGAATGTAGTTGATTAATAAGCTTGGTCTGAGACAGGATATTAGCTTAATTTATATCCAAGACAAGCCCTGCTCAGGGAAAAGAACTCAAGCCTCACACATATAAGAGTTCCCAGCTCAATCTATGGCATCTCCAAATAAGATTGGCAGATCTTTTTGTCGCAGATCCTGGTTAATTACTATAATAAGCATAACCGATCAATGGTTTAAACTCATTATGTTGCAATTCTCTTAGTAGTCATTCTCCCTTGTAACAGGGTTGCTGCCCACTTGCAGAAGTCAACTTGAAACATGAAAAAAATGAAAGTGTAAACAGCCAAAGTTTACAAAAGCTAGGTTGATTTGAGGGTTCAACCTTGATGAGGATGAAACTGGTCCCTGGTTCCTCCTGAAATTTCTATAACGGAAGCACATCTCATCCCCAGCCAGCCACTGGTGCCACATTTGTCCTGAGATGTGCACGTGGAAACCTTGATTCCAAGCACAGGGTGTTCTGATTTAAACCAGGATTTTTGTATCTTCTTATATTGGTTAGATGTTATTTCATCCCACGCCTACTTGTTACTATTTAACATTCAGTCAAGGTTTATCTTCTGTCATGTTGCCATTCACTGCATGATATAATTTGGATAATCATCATCAGTCATTGTTTCTCTCATGCCATATTATTCTTTCCAGTGCAAAGAGGTGAATTAATTTGAAACAAAAAGATGTTTTGGTTTTCATTAAACCATTAACTTGTCTGTTATCATTGACAGATTAAATTTTGGTTTCAATGTTGGAATTCTCAATGTTAACTGCTGTAAACATTTAAATGCAGGTTTTATGTATAGATTTATCTTAAGTGACCCTTACGTTTTCCATCTTATTTTAAATGCTGTGTTTGCATGTGTTCGTGTGATTGATTTGCCTTGCCAGACAGTACTCTCTGCCATTTAATAGCTACATTATATAAATAATCTTTCTGATTTGCAGAGGGATTAATTGCTTTTCTGCAAAAGCTTCCCACCATCCCAATTTTGCTGTCATGAAACTGCCAAGCTCCCTGGAATTTTCTCACTTTTGAGGGTGAAAGAGCATCAGTTTTATTCAGAAATGAAATAAAATGAGGAAGAGAAATTTGGGGGATTCTCATGCCTGCCATGGGCCCAATTAGACCATATCAGAAGCCAAAATGAGCAATTTGAGAGCTCAAGGTTGATAAAAATCTCCTAGATCTATATTAATTTGCTTGCAAGTGTCCGGTCACGTTTTGAAGCAATCTTGATATGAAACACCAATTAGTAATCCAAAAGATATTCGAATGTGCTGAGATGGACAAACTCACTCTAGAGCTAAAAGGCAAAGAAGAGTCAGAGTACTACGCGGTATGGGATAGTTGGTATAAATGGTTGAATAGTAGGAATAAGAATAGTAGAGATAAGAAAAATGTATATAAATGGATATACATGGATACAAATATGTGGAGATTTGTATAATGTAACAACGATGCCACAGTGTTGTTAAAAATGAGAAAGAGATATGTAAACTTGAAAAAGCATAATAAAAACAAATTAAAAAGAAAAGAAAAGTACGGTTATGCAACACTTAGTTTCATTTGATTAAGTGCTAATTCAGCCGAATCACTACTCAAGGTAGATCCTCAAAGCGACTCCATCATATGCATTCTAAAATACTAAAAGTATCAATTTGCATTATTGTTCAGCCACAACTCTGGACTTCCAATAGTGGAAAGATGTTTCCAGTCAGCTCTGGAAAGTGCCAAAAGAGACATCAGTTCCTGCCTAATGTTTGCGCAGAAGCCCCAGCAGCTCTTGTACATGCCAAATTGGCATTGCAGGATAACACACAGTGACACATCCTGTTGCCCCATCACTTTGAGAAAAGTGGTATCACTTCTATGGCACAGCTTCAAATCAAATCGACTTCTCACAAGCCTATGAAAAAAAACTAAGGAGCACGGTACCACTGCCAAGATATTAGAAATGTTGGGAAATTCTCACTGCATCTTCCAAATGATAAGGGAAAATTTTGTCCTGGTATGGCTGGGGAGACTGATGTCTCAAACCCATCTATAGGCTGCAAGCATCCCAGTGCTACATTAGCCTGTATTTTAGTGCTTCATAATAACCTTTAAGTTCAGGTCCCTTCTTCTCTCTTTACCCTTTTAATATTATTGTGGTATCCTTTATTTCCATTTCAGATATCTAGTTAGGGCAGTGGATAAGTGCAGTTTCTTGGTTTTTCAATGAGAGATCTAAAACAAGGGAGAATGAAACACTTTGCTTTCCCTTACGACCACAATTGAGTCCAAAATTTCTGTTGCTAGGTGGGACTTTTGTTAATTGAATTTTGCCCCATTTTACCACTTTTCTTGTCACAGTTGTTAAGTGAATCACTGCAGTTCTTAAGGTAGTGACACGGTTGTTAAGTGAATCTGGCTTCCCTGTTGACTTCGTTTATCAGAAGGTCGCAAAAGGGGATCATATGACCCCAGGGCACTGCAACTGTCATAAATATGAGTCAGTTGCCAAACTTCTGATTTTTGATCATGTAAACATGGAGATGCTGTAATGGTCATAAGTGTGAAAAATTGTCATAAATCACTTCTTAGTGCTATTGTAACTTTGAACTAAATGAACTGTTGTAAATTGAGGATTACCTATATTTGCCATCTTTTGCTGTTATCTTTTATTGATAGGGAACTGCTCAGAGTCATTGAGAGTCAAAACACATACAACTTTAATCAATTATTATTATTAACAATACACCCATCTTTCAGCTAATTTTCCTATAATGGTTCTGCTATATACAGCTCTTTCACAAATGACCAACTCTAAATAATTATAATCTAAATGTCTGATAAATTATGAAAACTTATTTTGGGCCACTTTTTATTGTGCACTGGTTGTCCCGGGGCATCAGTGTGATTGATTAATAGATGTAATGTAGGCTACATGGCTATTAAATGGCAGAGGGTATTGTCTGGCAAGTCAAATCAACCACACAAATGTGCCTGGGGCAATTAATCCACAGCCCCATGGCATCAGTGATGGAAGGAGTCAAACAGGTCAAGATGATGGCAAGCTAGCTAAGTTCTGTCCCTTTTTTCAGTCATCCAGTTGTGACCAATTACCTTGACTTTTTTAATATCCCGTGAACACTTTGGCATTATCCCATAAGTTGTAACTCATTTGAGTATATGCAGTTTTCTCACTTTCATATTTGAAACTACAGTCACAATTTTTTTAAACAAAATTCTCACTTTATTAGATCAACTCGAATCTTTGTTGCAGGCATAGATCAGCATATATTCTGGTTTTGAGAATTTATATATGTAGGATAGGGGTGTCAAACTCACGTCGTCACGGCAGTGTCACATGTTGTATTGGGATTTTTCCCCCTTTGCTAAACTGGGTGGAGGTGAGGCCAGCACTTGACACATCTGGCCTGCAGGCCACGAGTTTGATGCCCCTGATGTAGGAGAAGAGCAAGCAGAAAAAGGGCAAGGGGACAAAGTTAAACATGTCATCCACTTAGAGTCCTTACGTTGCCACAAATGGTCTAAGGATCATGTACAAAAATTCAGGATCATACATTAAGTTTCTGCCCAGAAAATTTATTCAAGTTTATACACAAGAATCTAATCAATTAATGGTCAGCACTAAATTGATGCTAGATAAGGGTCAAAGAAATTTAAGAGTAGAACTGGACTTGGATTGTTTGTGGCAACGTAAAGAATATAAGTTGATGACATGCTTAATTCTGATTCCAGCTCTGCCTGCTCTTCTCATATAATATATTTGCTACTGTAGTTAAAATGGCTACAACTCAATGTATAAATCAGAGATATTCAATTTTGCTGGAAAACATCACTGTCTTAGATACTCTGGACTTTATTGGTGCAATAAACCTTTCTTTTGTAAGGTTGCAAAAAACTGTATTCAATGGTGGCTAAGCACCAGAAGAAAGTATTTTCGTCTGTGCAAGATGGATATCTAGTTCCTGCCAATTCAAAACTCTCCTTTCATGCTAATAATTGTTCAAGAGAAACAGGGGGAATCTGTAGAAATGTAGCCATTTTTAGCAAGGGAGAATACAAGTTTTAAAAATAAATTAACTGCACTTGATAAGCATAAAGCAGAAGATATGGGCAATATTACTCACAATTATGCAATAAACTTTATTGAAGTTAATTTTCAGTTATGCAGAAAATGTTATTTGATAAACAACTGATTCTTGATTAAAACCTTCAGGGAATTCTCTGCAATGTGCATTGTACAGTCCAGAGCAACGAGCTGGTTAACTTTGATCAGTGGAACTGACAAAGTGACACAAATGATGTTATTTCATTGATATTACTGATAAAACCATTAACAGTAACAGGAAAAAAAATGTTTCCTTAACATATCCCAGACTTGCATCAGTGCCTATGTAATCATTAGCAATGTGCTTTGTTTGCAATTCTGGATATGAAAGTCTTAGTCTCAATTACTCTTGATTTTGCAACTGGATTTAAACAGCCTTTACGCTCTTAATCTACAGGGGTATAGGGACAGTGTCAGCCTCCATAGCTCCTAACTGAAGGAAATAGAAAATTAAAAAGGGGCAATGTCACTTACTATGAAGTGGCATGCAAGATGGAACAAGTTGTTGAATTAAATTAATTTGCTAACCTTTGTCTTCTTTTCCACCAAGTGTTATAATTAAAACAAACAGAAGGGGCTTGTATTCAATCAGCCATTTAATTAGGGAACACATCACCTACACATTTGAACTAGAGCACAACTCTCTTGTGCAAATTTATTCTCCAGGCTCCATACATTACAATTGTAACCCTGACTTTCATTTCATACTTGTGATTTCCTAGAGGAACAGCCAACAACAATCCTCTGCAATTCTCTGTTGGACGTTTGTTTTTTCGAAGCAAACCAGTCCTAAATCTTTCTGCAGTGCATACATTCACAGTTATATTTGTATTTTGCCCCACATCTCTCTGGCTCAGGTGTATAAAATTCTTATAGCAAAACTACACATGACAATTGCATGTATGCAAATGATCTTCTGGACAAAGAATATGTGCCAATGTGTAGCTTCTTAAGAAAATCCCAACAGGGACACTGGTAAAATTTCCAAATGGGTGACTCTTTAGGTCTATTACAGCCAAATACAGAAGATCCAAGAATTCTGTGATACTTTTAAGGGCTAACAGAACTAATGCATAAGCTTTTGTGGATGCCACATCTCCCTTCTTTTTGTTCTTTATCGAAACTGATTAGGAGCTGATTTACGGAAACTTGATCTGCTTCAAACATGTATTTATATTACTTGGTAAAATGATTCACAGCTTAATTTGTTAATTTATGAACCATTTCAACTGAAAACATTTCATGCGCTGATTTAACACTGATTGATTTAAAAGCTAGTTTGGGTGTTTGATTTGTCATTATATTGCATGTTTAAGCCATATTTAAATTACAGCTTTTCTTTTTTAAAATTTTTATTCAAGAAAAAAATATTTTAAAAAGAGAATCACGTTCTCACATTTTACAGTGTTTTCATAATAGTGTACATCTCTATTAGTGTTAATTGAAATCATTTACTACAAATATATCTTAAATCTAATTCCTAATTTCTTACTTATCTATGTTATTAATATGTCATGATACATTGTTCGTTTTTCTATGTTACTACACCACTACGCCTATATACATAGCTATACTATACATATATACATAGCTATACATTTATCCTTATTTCTGTTGTTCCATGATATTTCTTTAATCGTTTTCACTATACATCTTTATTTCCTTTTCATTTAACCATTTGTACCATGTATTCCGTGTTGTAAAAAAATTCTCCCTCTTCCTTGTTTTTTTAATATCATAGTTAATCTAATCATTTCTGTGCATTGGTAAATTTTGTTGATTACTGCTAAATCTGTGGGTACCATTGTTAATTTCCAATTTGGGGCAAAGGCTATTCTTGCTGCTGTGATGATGTGTAGTATTAGATGCTGTCGTTTTTTACTCCATGACAGTTCTGATATTCCCAATAAGAAGGTCTCTGGATTAAGTTTAATCTTTAATTTTGTCATCTCTTCCAGCCATCCCTGTATCTTAGACCAGTATTTTTGAGCTTTGGGGCATGTCCACTGCATGTGAAAATACGTTCCCTGGCTATGATTGCACTTCCAGCATTTGGGGGACATATTGGGAAACATTTTTGCCAATCTTGCCGGTGGAAGGTTCCAGAGGTAGAACATTTTATAGATATTCACTTTATATGATACTGATAACATTAATTTATAATTGGTTTGCCATATTCGTTCCCATTGTTCTAAGTGGATGTTATGACCACAATTTTTAGCCCATATTATCATATTCTCCTTAACCGTTTTTTCTTCCATTTTAAATTCCAATAAGCAATTGTATAATTTAGTAATCATTTTTTTCACTTCCTTGTAATATTTTGTCTAGTTCCTGTTCTTTGTTGTAAAATCCAAATTGTTCCTTGTCTTTTTTATGTTTTGTTTGAATTTGGAGGTATGGCCACCACCCAATTTCAATTCCTTGTGTTTTAAGTTGTATCTGTGATTTCAGGTCACCTTCATCTGTTATGAGTTTTTTGTATTTTATTGTTTTATTCAGATCCATGGCATTAGGATATATTAATGATATTAATGAATGGCCTTGGTGGTGCAGGCTGTTAATCATCTAGCACTTAGTGCAGGCTGCCTGTAATTAGTGCAGACTCGAGGTTGACTCAGCCTTCCATTCTCTCGGGGTAGGTAAATTGAGGACCCAAGATTGTTGGGGGCAATAAGCTGACTTTGTAAAAATGCCACTTGGGGGGTGGGGGTGGGGCAAAAAGCCCTAGTAATAAGCAGGCATATACAATGGAATGAAGGCTATTGCCGAGCACTTAGCCTGGTGCTCCATAGACTGTAAGCCACCCTGAGTCTCCGGAGAAGGGCGGCATATAAATGCAAATAAAAAAAAATTAAAAAAATTTAATGCCTCCATTGGAGATAGCCAGAGAGATATTTTCACATAGTGTTTTTTTTATTGTCTCCTATACACATAAATCTCTTATCCAATGTTTTTGAAAGTAACTATGGGTTCTGTCTTTCCCATCCCAAAGAAACGCGTGCCAGCCAAGCTATAAATCAAAATCTTCTATGGTCAATATTCTTTTGTCCTCCAAGTTAATCCAATCCTTAATCCAAGTACTTACTGCAGCTTGGTAATATAGCTTGAAGTCTGGAAGGAACAGTCCTCCCTTGCTTTTAGTATCCTGCATTAATTTATATTTTACTCTTGCTTTTTTCTTTTGCCAAATAAATTTACTAATTCTTCTATTCAGGTCTTTGAAAAAAATTTTCTCCGGTTTGACTGGCATGGTTTGAAAAAGATACAACAATTTTGGTAATACATTGGTTTTAATGGAGGCTATCCTTCCCATCCAAGAGATTTGTAGGTTTGCCCATCTGTCTAGGTCTTTCTGTATCTGATCTATTAATTTGTCATAGTTATCACTTTATAGTTCCACTTTATTGTAGAACACTTTGCTGTGAGTCAAATTCCTAGATATTTTATTTTGTTTGTTGTCTGAATCCCTAGTTCTCTTGTCAATTCCACATTTTGCCTTTTAGTACAATTTTTTTGTTATTATCTTAGTCTTCTCTTTATTAATTTTAAATCCTACTATTTTGCCAAATGCCTCTATTTCTTGTAGTAAGTTTTTGTTTGACTCTTTTGGTTCCTCCAATATAAAAATTATACAATAAAAAGTTTTTATACCTTAAATTACAGCTTTTCAATTTTAAATATGGAAACAAGGATACACAGAAGTCGATGATATAACACTCAGCCAGTAAGAAGAAAGAACAGCTAATTACTTATAAAAGTATGTTTTAAAATTGTTTGTTTTGCAGATGGGTGGCCTGTTTTTAATTCTGTAAACTTCAGGGAGATCTTTTTTGTAGAAAAAGGTATCCAGAAAATATAAAATAATCAATCTGAAAAGATTAAGAAAAACTGAAGGAAAAAAACTCCAACTGCTAAACTAGCAACATTTTAAGTATCCAAGCATTAGAAATACAAATATTATGGTTATCATCATAATCTAAGTAGGAGACAATAATATAACAAACAGCAAGCCACATACCATAGTTTATTTTGAAAGAAAACACCAGTATTCTAAACTCACAGTATTTCAATTTATAGTAGCTGAATTCATAACTTGAAACTACCTAGGAAGGAGTATCAAGAAAAATTTGAGCACGGGGAAGGAGGCAGATTCATAAGCCTCTATAAAACTTGATATTGATTTAGGTCAGGTAAAGAAGATTGTAATATCAGATAGTGTTTCTGAGGAAACTTGCTAATATTCACTATAGTTTTTCTTCTAGACAAGGAAAAAATAGGTACTTGATGCAGAACATTTAAACTACTGGCAGAGGTGGTATTCAGCAGGTTTTGACCAGTTCTGGAGAACTGGTAGTGGAAATTTTGAGTAGTTTGGAAAACCGACAAATACCACCTCTGACTGGCTCCGCCCCCATCTATTATCTGCCTCCTGAGTCCCAGCTGATTGGCTGGGTCTTCTTTTGTTGCCCTGCACAGGAGAACAGAGATGGAAAGTAGGTTAGTGGGATGGGGAGAGAATGGGATTTACCTTCCCCCAGGAGTGGGGAGGGAATGGAGATTTTGCAGTATACTTCCCCTGCCATGCCCACCAAGCCACACCCACCTAGCCACACCCACTAAGCCATACCCACAGAACTGATAGTAAAAATGTTTGAATCTCACCACTGACTACCAGTATGTAAGAACTGAAGCAAGGGAAAAGGTTTAATATGAAAAAGTTAACAGCTGAGTTCAGATGTGTTTAATTAGAGAAAATCAACTTTCAATAAGCTGCTGTCACATTACATGTGTTATGTGTGTCTGCAACCATCTGGATGCATTTATAATTAAGATGCATCTGCCCTATACTGTATATGTAAAAGTTCTCAAGGACTATTCATCTGCACCACAATCTTTTATGTAAAATAAAACAAAATATGTGCAGTTAAAAGAGAGATCAGCCCAGAATCTCTACATAGCTACAAGCAAACTAAGTCCAACTTTCCTTGAATTCCGTTGACCCTTATTTAACTTCAAGCAGGTGCTGTTAACTTGAAAAGATTCCTATGCATAGGCATGAGTAGCAATGTGTGGACTTGATCTTTTGTACATGACAGCTCCAGCCAAGCCAGACACCTTTCATTGATGGATTATTATGATTTCCTTCCGAAAGGCCTAAACAAAAGAAAATCTTTTTATAGAGATCAAATTTTGTAGAGATATCTACTTCTATAACTTTTAATATTTGCACAAACAACATATATTTATCACAATTTCCAACACTACCCAGTACATGCATTCGGCTCACTGATTTTTAAAATACAAAATAAATGTGTGCCCTAATATTCAAAAAGTAATTGACATTTATGGCTTCTTAATCAAACAGCTACTGGTTTCTCAAGGCAAAGACTCTTGTAATATTAGTTGGACTCATTCATATTCAATTCAAATGCAATTCATTCAAATCACACTTTTGAACTAAGTAATCCTATCAAATCAATACACTGTGCCAAATTAATTTAATGCACCTTATCAGGTATTTTTGAATTCATCTGAAAATTTGCACATGTACACACATATCTTTTTCCAGTTAAATCAGAGATTTGAACTGAAATCAGTTCAACAATTGGATTGGCTAAATCAATTCTTTGAACTGAACAGACTTGTCAAATTAATTCTAGTTTTGGATGATTTAATAAGCTCTAGTAATTAACAATATTTGTAATGAAATATACATTATATTAAAGGAATCAAAACAATTCATTGAAAAAAGTAATAATATCTGGCTCTCACGAAATACCAAGCCAAGATAGTTTCTGAGGAAAGAAAGCTTTTATAGCCCATAGTACAATTTTGCAACTTTTTTCCTTGAAAGCTACTATTCCCAGAAGGACCTTGCTTGCTTGCCTCCTTGTTTATCATATTTATATAGCCACCCATCTCACAAAAAACTCTGTATGGCATACAATCAAATAAATTATGTTGGCGAATGGTGGAGCTAACATCAGTCTGCAAGACATAGTACATCAGACCTGATCGTGAAAAACTTAATGCTACCTATTCTGCATGGTGATTTAAGTTATGTTTGTCCATTTACCCTTAAAGTGGAAATTTTTCATTTATCGGAAATAAGTCGTTAAAATGCTTTTGTGTGATTAATGAAATGTACAATTTATCCGTACCTGACAGGCAAAATAATTGTTGCATGGAAAATGCAAATGTTGTTGTTAGCTCGTGTGTCCATTTAGAATTAGATAGCATCCTATTATACTTTCCTTACTGAAGTAGAAATCCTCATGTGTTCAAGGCATCATTAATTAATTAATTAATATACTGTGCTTATATCTCACTTTTTCTCTGAAAGCTAAATGCAAGTTTTTCCCTGAGTGCATTCCTACAACCTACTTTCAATATGTAGATTGAGAATGTAAATGTCTGGCTTAAAGACATATCATGAGCTCTGTTGTTAAATGGAAATCTGAATCTGGTCTCAATCCAAAACCTTAACTATTACATGACATTTTGTCTTTTTTAAATGTACATCTCAATCACTAAGTTTTCAGAAAATGTCTGAATTGCCAAAAGTAAGAACAAGTTTTCACAAACCCGATGAGTAAGAAATTTTCATCAGCATTAAAGATATATTTATTGAAATGATTCAACATCTAGGTTAATTAGAAAGTCTGATTTAGCTGATGGGTTGTGTACTTTGGTGATTGGCAATCCAGCATGGAACTGACAGGATCTTCAAATATAATAACATTATTATCTTTTGAAATATAGTAACTGTGAAAATCATGAGAGCAATTTAATAAACCCTAGGATTTTCCGTTTTCTTTTCAAGAGATCACATGGGATTTAAAGTAAGACTTCCAAAATCTTGCAAGATTTGGTAATCTCATTTTAGGTACCGCAAGGATGGTGCATGTAAACTTCATAAGCTGCATTGAGTGCTGGTTTGCTTCCAGTCCAATTAAAAATGTTAGTTATTACCTTTAAAGCCCTACATGGCAAGCAGTCAGGTTACCTTAGGAACCATCTTACTCCCAACACATTGACATTCAGGCAAGGAAAATATGTTACGGACTCAGTTAAAGAATTTTGACAGGTGGAGTCCAGAAAGAGAATCTTCTCCACTTTTGTCCCTGCCCTATGGAACATCCTTTCATCAGAGATGAAGTGGGTCCCCACTCTCCTGGCTTTTCAGAAAAGTTGCAGAAACTTGGTTCTGCCAGCTCACAACCAAAATAGAAAATATGCTTTGGAGGGTATGATACTTATGAACTCCTGTTGTGAGCAGCTATATAATCCAGTTGGAGTTGTTCAGCATCCAGAATGAATAAAAGTGCCAGGAAAAGGTGTGTTTTTTTTAAAGACAGGTGCATCGGACCTATCTGAATCCCTCTGAAATACATTTTCTACAAAAGCTTCAAATAGCTGCAAAACATTAATATAAAATTACAACAGGAATGTCTAAAATGGGGGAGATATGCTTAGATGAGGGAAATGTCAAAATGAGCATTGAAAATTAACGACACAAGCTTTGTTCCTTTTATACATGCATAATGACATCAATGTTCATGTGTAAGGGATAGAACTTATTCTTTCATTCTGATGAAATTGAAAGACTGAAATGGTTGTTACAGAAGAAGGTTCATGGGCTGTACTTTTTAACAAATAACATATTGCACTTCCATACGTTTCTCATAATGTAAAGCTTTAATATTTTAATGAAAGAATTTTAATTGTAATCATAGGATGTTATCATAAAAAATTATCCAGTACAAATTCAGCGCATCTAATGCTCTTATGGTGAAGAACCTGGGATGAAATTTTAGAGATACCTTCAATTTTTCTTACAATAATACATTTGTTTCTAATACCCAAAATTTAACATTCATTTAATTTAATTGGCCTCCAGCTAGGCTGTAACATTACAGGTATATATATCTGATGGTTGCAGAAATAAATCTTGTAGCCACTAATTAAAATTAAATCTGGTTTTCACTGATTTGTAAGGCAAAGTCTTAAATAAGCCAAACAATATTTCATTCTCTTAAGATGAAATATATATTCTTTTTATGTGTTTTTTCTGCTAGGTTAAAAAGCAGTATAAATTCCTTTATTTATGTATTACATTTATATGCTGCCCATCTCCCCAACAAGGAGCTTACAGATCATATATACATTGGGCAAGTCATATAAAAGTCCCACTGCATTATTTTTGGCTCAGCCTACCCACTGCATATTACATATAATATAGTTCTTTTACTTCTCATTATTTATGCAGAAATCTTGCCAACCATGTTTGCAGGGAGGATGCACAAAGTGAACATGGCAATTGCATTCCAAGCCCCCTTCTTTTCTGCCCATGTACTGATGTCACACCCTTTGTATAAAGAGGCAGTTCTTTCAGTATGTGGCCATGACCAGCAGTTTACTTTTTAAACCCCACTCAATATGATCCATCTGAATAAATGATCTGCTGACTGCTGTTTGTTGTCTCTCCATACGTTTCTGGGAAGCATTCTAATAGCATTTGTTTATAGGCAATCCTCACTCACCGATCACTCATTCAATGACTGTTCAAGGTTGTGATGGCACCGAATGAGTAGTGTATACAAATTCCAGCCAGTGTGGCACCTCCAAGGTCACATGATTGTGATTCAAGTGACTCACACTTATGATGTTTGCAGTGTCCTTCTCTGATGGCTTCCCACAACCAAAATCAATGGGGAAGCTGGTAAGGAAGGTTACAAGTCACTTTGATGAATAACCCTGTTACGTTTGACGTAAGTTTCCAATCTGGTCCACACTTCAAGCAGGAGCTGGAGACTGTTCCTATTGGCTGAGCCATCTGACAGCGAACTATAAAAGGGCCGCATCAGCTGTTGCCTGTTGCCTGTCAGCTGAGCCTTCGCAGATAGCGGCTACTGCAGGCAACTTGTTCCTTGTTGCAAAAAACATAGTTAACCTTCAAGATCGTTAGGGTTCTTCCTTTCACCTTCATAAAACTGGCGATGAAGGTGGGATCAGTGTTGTGAGGCAAATTAGCTGAAGATCCTGAAGTGATTCGAGGCGCGCTGTATTAATTACCTCAATCAGCTGATAAAATGTCATCCACTCTGTTGTTCCCGTGTTTCCAACCAACAACAGAGACTTGGTATTCTTATATAAATAGATTTGAGTTTCCTGGATGCTACTGATTTGGCAGAGACTTTCGAATCAGAGGAAAAAAGTTTATTTCCTGAGTTTTTCCAGGGCAGCAGTTTTTCACACTGCAACCACATTGTTGGTACCTCAGACTGTTAAAGCAGTTTCCTGGGAAGAATTTCAGGAAATTGTTAGTAACCACTATGTCCCCAAACCCTCTAGAATTGCGAGGCAACATGCATTTAGACGAAGATCCAAAGATGAGGGAGAGACCATTAGTATGTATATGGCTGCCCTCTGAACAGCGGTGTTACAGAGTGGATTCAAAGAGCTTGACAACATGCTGCTTGACCAAATAATTTGTGAAGGGAGGCACTTCAGACTTCAAAGATGTCTTTTAGCCAAAGGTGATCTTACACTGAAAATGGCCATAGAAGAGGCTCAAGCCGCAGATATGTCCTCTCTCTCTGCGGCTGAGATACAAGGCTCGACTAACAATCCTGAGGCAAAACCAAGCACTACTGTTCATTTTGATGACTTTGTTCCTGATGAACTTTTAGATTACGGCAAGGACATAAATCACCTCAGAGGACAACTACCACAACAGAAGGGCTGGGGGGCAGAGAACAAGCCGCAGCAGCCTCCAGCATCATAAGTGATTTGTTTGAGTTGCGGAGGAAATCATTTAAGACCTGCCTGCAGATTCAGAAACACCATCTATTTAAACTGCCAGCACAAGGGCCATATAGCTAGGGTATGCAGGTCTGGCAGAAAAGTAGCCCAACCTCAATATCAGTCTTCATATCAGCCTCAAGTTAGACCTCAAAAGCAAAGAGATGAATGCTTTACTGTTACCAGAGCCTCTCACAATGAATCACTAAATAGTTTGTCACAACAGTTGTGTACTAACAAAATTCATGTCACTGTCTCTTTAGAAGGTAAGCTGTGCCCGATGGAGGTGGACACTGATTCATCTCTTTCCATCGTTTCCTGGACCACCCTGAAGAGATTGGTTCCTGTGATTTCCAAGAAAAGGCTTCAATCCTGCAATTTATCCCTCAGATACTACCGGGGCAAAATATTCCAGTCATTGAGACAGGCAAGTTTGCCATTAACTTTTAGGATTTCACAGGACTGCCTACCCCTTACAGTAGTAGAAGGCATCTTAGCAAGTTTACTAGTTTAGATTGGTTAGGATTGAAAGTAATTGAATACATTTCACTCAAGACCAGGACCCTGAATTGATGCTAAATGATTTTAAATATGTTTTTAATGGCAAATTATGGGCCACTATATAGGGACTCCAATTTCTTTTACATTAGATTCAAATATAACACCAATTAGATTGAAGCCTAGGTGGGTCCCTTTTGCTTTAAAGCCAAAAGTGGATGAGGAGCTGGATAAATTAATTTCCCAAGGGGTTCTGGAGCAAGTAGATTTCGCAATATGGGAAACCCCTATACTACAGTAACACCAATTAAACATGATGGATCAATAAGATTGTGTGCCGATTATAAGAGCACAAAGAATAAGGCTTTACACACTAATGCATACCCTGTACCAGTAATTCAGGATTTGTTACACTCAATGGAAAAAGGCTCCATCTTTGCAAAATTTGACATGGCCAAAGCATATCAGCAGCTACCTGTTGATGAATCAACTGCTGAGGCTCAAGCAATTGTTACTCATCGTGGTGCATTCAAGTGTAAACACCTACAGTTTGGGGTCTCTGTGGCTCCTGGAATATTCCAATGCCTTATGGAGCGCTTACTGCAGGGCATTCCTGGGGTTATACCTAGTTCGATAATGTCCTTATTTCTACAAATAACAAACAAGACCTCCTTGCATGTATCAGAAGGGCTCTGACCTGTTTCCAATCTGCAGGACTCAAATTAAAGAAGGATAAATGCAAATTTGCAATCAGCCAAATAGATGTTTTAGGCTACTGCAATGATGTGAAGGGTATTCACCCTACTGAATCTAAAGTAAAAACTATTAGGACACACCAATCCCTACAAACAAAACAGAACTTCAAGCCTTTTTGGGGCTCCTTAACTTTTGTTGCTCTTTTCTTCCACAAAAGGCTTCAGTGGCTGAGCCACTCCATAGATTGTTGGATGTGCGTGCGCCTTGGACTTGGGGGCTGGATATTCTTTCTGAGCTGTCAAATCGTTGCTGTCATCCGACAGCGTTCTAATTCAATTTGACAGGCAATTGCTATTAGTGCTTTGCTGCGACGCATCTCCTTTTGGGATCGGCACTGTTCTTGCCCATAGGTTATCAAATGGCCTGGAAGCCCCAATAGCTTATTTTTCACGTACCATGTCTGCCACAGAGAGGAATTACTTTCAAATTGATAAGGAGGCTTTGGCTGTTGTCACGTCAGTAAAAAAAGTTCCACAAATTCCTGTATGGTCACCAATTTGAATTAGTTATCGATCATAAACCCTTGCTTGGCATCCTTTCCAGAGATCGTCAAAGCTCACCCCCTGTTTTATTACCACGAATGACTCACTGGACATTGTTCCTTGCTGCCTATTCCTATACCTTATCATACATGGCTGGGAAGCAACTTAGCCATGCAGACGTGCTAAGCCACTGTCAGTTGCCTACCAAAGTCAAAGATCCCATGCCTTCCACAGCAGTTCTTTTAATTGAATATAGCTATAGAACCCCTGTCATGGTCAGATCACTCACTCCTAAGGCTTGACTTCCGTTCCGCACCTCTCGACCGCAGGGAGGTACCGCCCCAGGCGCCTGATGGACCCAGATAGGTTCCTGATGGAGCTTGGGCCATTTCCCGAAGCTCACACACACGACTCGATTGAGGACTTGGTTGCCACCTGGAATAGGGTGGCTGCTGGGGCCCTTGACCGGGTCGTGCCCTTGCGGCCTCTGACCCGGCACCGCTCCCAAGTGGCTCCTTGGTTCTCTGAGGAGCTAAGGGAGATGAAACGCTGGAAAAGACGCCTAGAGAGTAGTTGGAAGACCAGCCACTCTGAGTCTGACCGAACACTACTACGTTCTTATATTAAGACGTATTTAGTGGCGATAAGGATGGCGAGGAGGACCTACCTCTCCACCCTTATTGCGTCTGCAGAAAACCGCCCAGCCGCCCTGTTTAAGGTGACCCTGCTCCCTCTTGGAGGTTGAAGTGCGAGAAGACCCTTTACAGGGACGAGCTGAGGAGTTTTCTAAGTTTCTGCAGGACAAAATCGCTCAGATTCGGAATGAGCTGGACTCCGAATGGTCATCTCCGGGCGGGGGGGCGAGGGTGGATATCGGCGAGGTCAACTGGGTTGAGTTCGATCCTATCACCAAGGAAGATGTGGACAGAATGCTGAGGGGACTGAATGCTACCACTTGTTTGTTAGACCCGTGTCCCTCCTGGCTGGTCTTAAGCCACTCGGGAGGTGACGCGAGGCTGGTTCCAAGGCATTATAAACGCTTCCTTGAGAGAGGGGTTCTTACCCGCCGCCTTGAAAGAAGCGGTAGTATGACCTCTCCTCAAGAAACCATCCTTAGACCCAGCATTGTTATCAATGTTATCGTCCTGTCTCCAATCTTCGCTTTGTGGCTGAAGGTTGTAGAGACTGTGATGGCACGTCAGCTCCCACAGTACCTGGATGAAACGAATTATCTCGACCCCCTCCAATCGGGCTTCAGGCCCGGGCACAGCACTGAGACGGCGTTGGTCGCGTTGATGGATGATCTCTGGAGGGCACGGGACAGAGGCTATTCCTCTGTTCTGGTCCTACTTGATCTATCAGCGGCTTTTGATACTGTCGACCACAGTATCCTGTTGCATCGGTTGGAGGGGCTGGGGGTTGGAGGCACCGTGCTGCGATGGTTCTCCTCCTTCCTCTCCGACCGTTCGCAATTTGTGTTGACAGGGGGACAGAGATTGACCCCAAGGCCCCTGCTCTGTGGGGTGCCTCAGGGATCGGTACTCTCTCCCCTGCTATTCAACATTATGTGAAGCCACTGGGTGAGATCATCCGTGGCTTTGGGGTGGAGTTCCATCAGTACGCTGATGATACTCAGCTGTACATCTCCACCCCAAACCACCCCAACGAAGCCGTCGAAGTGATGGCCCGGTGCCTGGAGGCCGTGCGGAGTTGGATGGGTCGTAACAGGCTTCGTCTCAACCCGACCAAAACCGAATAGCTGTGGTTTCCTGCTCCCAGATTCAGTCAGCTTATTCCATCGCTGACCGTGGGAGGAGAGATATTATCCCCTGTGGAAAGAGCGCGCAATTTGGGTGTCCTCCTGGACGTGCGGCTGTCTTTGGAAGAACATATTGCGGTCGTCACCAGGAGAGCTTTTTATCAGATTCGTCTGATCTACCAGTTGCGACCCTTTCTGGATCTGGACGCACTTTGCACAGTCACCTCTGCCCTTGTCATCTCCCGCTTGGACTACTGCAATGCTCTCTACATGGGGCTCCCCTTGAAGATTCTCCGGAGGTTACAGTTAGTTCAGAATGCAGCCGCACGGATGATCGTGGGCGCCCCTCGGGACGCCCATGTAACACCACTTCTCCGCAGGCTGCACTGGCTTCCTGTGGCCTTCCGGATTCGATTCAAGGTGGTACTAACAGTATTTAAAGTGCTCCATGGCTCGGGACCTGGATACTTACGGGACCGCCTGCTGCCACCAACAACCTCCCGCTGCCCAGTACGCTCCCACAGGGTCGCCCTGCTTGGGGTACTGCCACTCGATCGCTGTCGGCTGGCAGCCCCAAGATTACGTGCTTTCTCTGTGGGAGCCCCCTCCCTTTGGAATTGTCTCCCCCCGGAGATACGAGCCATGTCAGACATCCTAACCTTCCAGCGCGCAGTTAAGACCTTACTGTTCAAACAAGCCAGTCTGACCAAATAAGGATCTTTGGGGTTTTTTAAATTTTAATAAGGGTTCTTATTCTTAGCTAATTGAGACCTAATCATATATTTATTTAATTTTAATTTTTAATTCTGTTATCTGTATTATCTTATTTGTTAAGGTGTACACCGCCCCGAGTCCCTTTTTGGGAGAGGGAGCGGTATAGAAATACGAATAAATAAATAAATAAATAAATTGATGATCAACAATTACTAATTACAGCTGCAGATATTGTGCAATCCTCATCTAAAGTCCTTGTTTTTCTGCAGGTTTTGGACTGGGTGAGAAGGGGGTGGCCGGAAGGTTCTTTAGATGCTCAGTTCCTTCCCTTCAGAGCCAGACTGCACGAGTTGTCCACCCAGCAAAGTTGTCTGTTATGGGGATGCCAGGTTGTCATTCTAAGCCACTTAAGGCCTAGAATACTAGATAATCTGTATGAGGGCCATTCAGGGATGGCCCGCATGAAGACCTTGGTTGAGGAGCTATGTGTGGTGGCCCGGCATAGACTCCGATATCACCACTAAATCAAAACCTGTCAAGCATACCAGTACTCTAGATCTGCCCCTCCAGCTGTTAACCCTGGGGAATGGGAGTCAGCCAAATCCCCATGGGCGAAGGTCCATATTGATCTTGCGGGACCATTCTAGGGCCATACTTTCCTTATTATAATGGACTCTTATTCTAAGTGGGTGGAGCTGACCCTCATGCACACTACCACATCTGAAGCTGTTACCAAGGCACTAGGCCATCTTTTTGCAACCCATGGATTCCCTGACATTCTCGTGTCGGACAACAGTCCGCAATTTACTGCAGCTAATTTTGAGTTATTCTTAGCTAAGAGGGGCATTAGGCATGCTCTCGTCACCCCTTATCATCTGGCTTCGAATGGCCAAGCTGAGAGATCTATTCAAGGAAGTTCTGGGGCAATTGGAGGGCAAAGACTGGCATTCAAAACTAACAAAATACTTACTGATGCAGCATATTACCTCTAGTACAGTTACTAATCACTCCCCCGCTGAGTTGTTAATAGGATGGAAGCTTAGGAACAACATGGACAGGCTCCACCCCAGCTATACCCCTACCTTTCCATTAGATTCGTTTAGGAACATCCGGTCCTTCCAGGTTGAGGATTTAGTCTACGCTAGGAATTTCATTGGTAGTCCTCTATGGCTACCGGGAAAGGTAATAGCTATTATGGGCCCCAAATCTTCTAAAATAAATTTACCAGATGGCCAAGTATGGCGCCACCATGTAGACTACTTAAGGGGTCATTGGAGTACATCTCCTGAGCACTCAGCGGATGGCGAGCAGGCTGAAGCAAGACAGTGAGAAGTCGGGGAGCCTGACGTCCCGAGGTTCGAAATGACGCTTGATGAGCCATACCAAGAAGGTGGCCTACCATTTGAAGTTCTCCTGCGTGAGTCTGAGTCATCCCCGGCGAAGAGTCCAACATCGCTTCTGCTGGAAACTGTTGGTCCTACAACAGATCTTCCCTTGTCAGTGGTGCAGGCTGAACTGCGTAGGTTGGAGCAAGTTAGACAATCCTCCATAAAAAACCCCAGCCTTCCTGTACTCACCTTGTGGCATTTGCCTCCGATAATTCACCAGGAGAGATTAGCAGAAGTCTTGTAGGGAAAATTCATTTCTGCTAATTTGCCCCTATCATATAACAATAGTAACTGAAACAAATCTGGTTTTTTTTCTTACTTATAATTTTTTTTATTCTTTCTGTTCTATTATCCTGTCAAGTTTCATAACATGTTCCCCAGAGTAAAAAATAAATATAAAATTTTGATCAAGATTCTGACAGCAAATAACAGTTCTTTAAAAAGAAAAAGGCTTTTTCTTCCCCAAAGAAGGTTTAAAATAAGAGTAAAATCCCTTCCTTCACAGAACAGTGGCTGTAGCTTTAAGGTGGTGGTGAATTCAAACTATTCTTCAGAGTATTGAGTATATGATCCCTGTCTGCCAAATTGTTTCCTTCATGATACAGAATAACCGATCACCTGGTGTCCTACTTTCCATCTTTATTCTGCTGCTGCTATATACATAAAAGAAGTGAACAACCAAGGGCCACTCACTTGGGGATTCTTCATGAATATTATCCACAATTTTGATTCCAATGGCTCTGGAAAATCCCATGTCTTTTGATATAGATAAATAATTAAACTCTTGTTTGTTGTTGAGATCTCTCTCTCTCTCTCTCTTTCTCTCTGCCTCTCTCTCTCTCTCTCTGCCTTCCATTTACTCTGTTTGGTCAGCTAAATGTTTTGATGTTTGCTGATGTTTATTAAATAAACATCAAGTTATATTTCTTGCTAGCTGAACTGAGTGGGATATGTACTTGCTCTGACCTCCAATATCGGGAGCGGCTGGGAATCTGCTGTTTGAATGAAATTGGAAATTATCCACTGTGATTTTTCAACCCAGAGCACATAAAGCAGCATCTCTCTGCAAATCCTTAAACCAAATATATCTTTGTGGAGGCTCATATGGCTCCTGAAGAAAGACAGTCCGGTGATCAAGAAAAAGATGCAACAGTTCTAAAGAGTGGTAGACAGATGAAATGTGAACCCTCTGTTTTTTCTTTGATTCTGAAGCCTTGAATAACCCTTATGAGTTTTCCTTACTTGCCTTATTTTGTGTTTCACTCAAAAAGAATTGGCAGCTGTTGTCCATCTTAACTTTTTTTATGGCACCACTTCAAATTCAAGCACAATTATTAATCTTAGATCAAAATTACTTATCTCATCAACATATAAACATTATCTATTTTATTTAGGATGTTTAGAAACACTTTTTATTCTAGGATTATGAAGCTGCACAAATACTGAGTTTATCTCCAGTTCGTCCACATGAGAACAAGCTGTGTGAACTAGATTGGAGGGAGAGACTAACTGGCTCAAAATTACCCGGTGAATGCCATGATTTAATGGGAACTGAATATGAATGTTCCCAAGAAGTCAAATCTGACCACAAAATATTTGTACTTCATTCCTGATATAGGACATAAGAAGCAGGCTTTGTGCAATTCTTACGCCCTATTTTTTTTAACAATTAATCTCGATGTATTGAAGAAATGACATATTTTTTATTTCATTTCCCCAGGGCTAAAAGAGCTGATTATAAAATTCCAGATGACCTCCAGATGGCAGCAAAGAGTAGATATTTTTTTCTGTATATCCTGGTTGATATCTAGTGGCCTTCTGCAGTTTTGCAGTGCAGATCTGGTAGGCTTTCAAGGTTTGAGGATTATGTGCCAGCCCATTTATGAGAATCAGTTTGGTGTAGTGGTTAAGGCATCAGGCTAAATACTGGGGGACATGGGTTCTAAACCTGCCTTAGGCACAAAGCCAACTGGGTGATCTTGGGCCAGTCACTCTTTCTCAGCCCTAGAAAGTAGGCAAGGGCAAACCACTTCTGAAAATCCTTGTCAATAAAACCACAGAGAGTTATTCAGGCAGTGTCCAGGAGTTAAAAACTGATTTGAACACAACCATACTCTGGCTTAGCAATGGATGTTTCACAGCCTTACACAACTTGGAAGTCACACAAGATGAGGACAAAGCAGGAGAAATATGTAGTGCTATTAAGATGCAGTGACTATGATTTGAAGATTGGACAGATGGTTGCATGGCAGAACTTATGGGCTGTCACCATCTCCTTCTTCCAAATGTCATAGGTGTACATTTTTCCACCCAAATTCCCAGGCATTAACTGTAGCAGCCTCAAAGCTTCTAAATAAAACATGGCTTCCAAAGCACAGTTTCTTTGAAGAGATGATTTCAGTAAAATTCCATGGATATCAAAATATGATGACTTATGGACCTGTACTGCTTAAAAGATAACTATATAAAGATTGTTGCCATTTCAATTATTCTATGCCTAGCACCAGATGTTCTATGCATGCAGCTGGCATAAGTTCAACTCAGCCCAGCGGTCATTTGATATTGCAACACAATCTGTCTACTACTGTGCTCAGCAGTTCCTAAAATGTACATGGCCTGAAATCAGTGATCAACACTTACATTGTATTTGATTTTCCTGCTTGGAGTTTAAGGATTTTTGAATGCAAATGTCATAAGTTGGCAAAATATTTCAACCAGGCGTGGGATTCAAATTTCTTAACAACCAGTTCTGTGGGCATGGCCTAATTTGTGGGTGTGTGGTCATATGACTGGGGTGGGTGTGGCCAGGTGGCCATGTGACTGGCAAACCAAATTTAAGTGGTCCTCGCTTAATTAGTGGCCAGTTACTTAGCAAGTGCTTTTTGCCAGTTTCCAAGGCCTGGGGTGCCCTGGAGAGGCCCGGGCAGGTGACCATGTTACTGGCAAACCAAATTTAAGTGGTCCTTGCTTAATGACCAGATCCTCGCTTAATGGCCAGTTGTTTAGCAAATGCTCTAATTTACGACTGACCTCCACAGAGCTACTTGGCCTGTTTTTGGAGTTTTGACAGCCAAACACACGCACACCCTTCTAAACCTGCTATTCTTTGATTCTGTAAGGATCTCCTGCTGGAGCAGGAGGTTGGACTAGATGACTTCCGAGATCCCTTGCAGGCCAGACCTAGATTGCTGTGCTTCAAAATGTCTTCTGAAGCCAGGGTTTGTGTCCTTCCTTCCTCTCCTTTTTTTCCTCTCTCCCTCCCTTCCTCCCTCCTTCCATGTATTTATCTATCCATCCATATATTTCATTCATGTTTTCTTCTCTTCCTCCCTCTTTCTTTCTTTCTTTCTTTCTTTCTTTCTTTCTTTTTCCTTTCTTCTTTCTTTCTTTCTTTCTTTCTTTCTTTCTTTCTTGTTCTTTCCTTCTTTCTTTTTTCTTTTCTTTCTTTCTTTTTCTTTCTTTCTCCCTTTTTTTTTTTTCTTTCTTTCCCCTTCCTTTCTTATCTTATCTTTCTTTCTTTCCTTCTTTTCTTTTCCCCCTCTCTCCATCTTCTCTCTCTCCCTCTCTTTCTTTCTTTTTCTTTCTGTCCCTTCCTTCCATCCCCCCTTTCTTCCTTTCACTTCCTTTCTCCCTCTTTCTTTCTTTCTTTCTTTCTTTCTTTCTTTCTTTCTTTCTTTCTTTCTTTCTTTCTTTCTTTCTTTCTTTCTTTCTTCTTCTTTCTATTCTTCCTCTCTTTCTTGCTCTTTCTTTCCTCTCTCTCTCTCTTTCTCTTTTTTCTTTCTTTCGTTCTTTCTTTCTTTCTTTCTTCTTTCTTTCTTCTTTCTTTCTTTCTTTCTTTCTTTCTTTCTTTCTTTCTTTCTTTCTCTCTCTCTCTCTCTCTTTCTTTCTTTCTTGTCTCTTTTTCTCTCTCACACACACATACACCTGGTCTGGGAGGATCGGAATGAATAATCCTGTGAGCTCCAGATAGCAGCGTGTGGTGGAAAAGGAAGAAAGGGGGGAGGCAGGTGGTGGTAGCAGGGCCATGAAGCATCCCCCCAAGCCCTCCATTATGATATGGTATCTTTGTCTGTGAGTGGCGGCGGCAGCAAAACGAAACAAAGCGAGTGGAGGTGCTGTGGCAATGGTGCTTTTACAGGAGGCACTGCCTCTACCTGCTTCCTTTTGTTTTGCTCCCAATCAAAGAGGCAGAGGCGGTTGGGGCAGCAGCAGCAAAATGAAAAGAAGAAGGTGGAGGCAGCAGAGGTGGTGGAGGTGCTGCGGCGATGATGCTTTTATGGGAGGCACTGCTTCTGCCTGCTTCCTTTCGTTTTGTTCCTGATCAAAGCAGCAGAGGTGGCTGGGGCGACTGCATACCCCCGCCCCACTCTGATCCTCCCAAAGAAAACTGACCTCTACATGTGGTGGTGGCCAGAGGTGGCTGCTCAAGCACGTGGAGGTACATTGGGAGGGCTGGGGGGCGCTGCTCAAGGCCCGCATCTCACTGCGCTGCAGCTGCCATGTGGTAAGGAGAGCTGGCGTGCCACGTGGCAGCTTAACCAGACAGCCTAGGCTGGGGATGGGTGGGTCAGGTAGGTAGGTTGGGTGAGGTCCGGCCCCAGAGAACTCCCAGAGATAGCAGTGGGAGGCCCTGGAAGCCTCCCAGAGATGGCAGTGGGAGGCCCAGGGAGCCCTGGAGATGGCCACATGAGGCCCAGGGAGCCCCGGAGATGGCTGCAGGAGGCTCAGGGAGGCCCGGGCACAGTGAGAGAAGGGCTAGTGCAACTCGCTGGCTTACCTGTGAGCAGGCAGAGTAGCAAAGAGGCTTGTGTCACAGCAAAAGGCAGGCAACAATGGCTGCCCTGGTGGGCGGGCAGAAGCAGGCTGCAGGCATGTTGCGCATGCGCAGTAAAAAAACTGTTTTTTTTAGCCTAGGAGCAGCGGATAGGGGTGGGGGCAGGGCCAGCGAAGGGAGGGGTGGGCGGGGAAGAATGAGGCAAGGATTTTCATGCATGCATGAAAAATGTCATGCATGCGCAGTAGAAAAAACAGCTTTTTGGCCCATAGGAGCAGCAGAGAGGGGCAGGGCCAGCCAGGGGTCAGTTTTACTGGTACTTAGAACTAATGGTGATGTTAACAACCAGTTCTATAAAACCGGTGAAAACCGGTAGAATCCCACCCCTGATTTCAACTGTTAATTCTCCCATTGTTCCACTGTAGCTAAAGTTTACCCCTCTATCCTGAAATAAGAAATACTGTATTTGCTACAGGAATTATGCCCAAAAGACCAAGTTGGATAGTAACAATAACAGTAACAGAGTTGGAAGGGACCTTGGAGGTCATATAATCAAACTCCTTGCTTTAGTAGGAGATGTAACTATTTCTGATAAATGACTATCCAGTCTCTTCTTAAAACCTTCCAGCGATGGAGCATCCACAACTTCCAAAGACAATTTGTTCCACTAATTAATTGTTCTCACTGTTAGGAAGTTTCTCCTGAGTTCTAGGTTGCTTCTTTCCTTGGTTAGATTCCATCCATTGTTTCTTGTCTTGCCTACAAGTTATTTGGTAAATAAATTGGCCCCCTCTTCCTTGAAGCAGTCTTTCAAGTATTGGAAGACTGCTATCAAGTCACCCCTAAAAAACTATTCTAGTTTTTTCACTAGAATAGGTATACCTAATTCTAGCAATTGTTCTTCATATTTTTAGCTTCTAGGCCCCTAATCATTTTTGTGGCTCTTCTTTGAACTTTTTCCAAAATCTTGATATCTTTTTTTGTATTGGGGTGACCAAACCTGGATACAGTATTCTAAGTGTGGTCTTATCAAGGGTTTGTAGAGTAGTACTAGAATTTCATGTGATTTTGATTCTATGTCTCTGTTAATATAACCTAGGTTTGCATTGGCTTTTTTGGCTGCTGCCACACACTGTTAGCTCAATGTTTAGATGGTTGTCTACTAGGAGTCCAAGATCCCTCTTGAAGTTATAAGTTTTGAGTCAGGTTTTGGTTATTCTATACTGTACTTTTAATGTTTCTTGCCTAAGTGTAAAATCTTGCTTTTTGCTATGTTCATTTTATTGGGGGCCAGTGAACTAATCTATCAAGAGCCATCAGGGGTGTCAAACTGTCAGCCTGTAGGCCAGATGCATCACGTGCAGGCCACACCACCCCTGCTCCACAAAGGGAAGAAAAAGTCATGTGATAGTAACGTGACGCCATGAGTTTGACACCCATGATCTAGTCTATTGAGATCCATCTTCGTCCAACTCCATATAGCAAAAATATTTTCCTATCTTCCAATGAAGTTCCTCAAAAAAAAAAAAAGAGGTATGGAAAATTAGGATACCTGAAAGCCCCAAAAAGCACTTGGGAGGTGGACTTCTGTTGGCCAATAATTTTACCATTTTGGATCTTGCTGCCTGAATATTAATTGGTCTTGATTTCCTGACAGGCCGCTGGACTGATACAAGATTATAGTCAGTATTTTATTGCCCAGAACTTTGGCTTCTGAAGCAACCTTGCAGTCCTGCACTAGGATGAGATTTATAGCTGTCACAAAGACCTTTTGCAATTGTAATTGTTGATAATGGAGAGCCCTCCCCTGCTTTGCACAGCCACCTTGAGTTGTGAGAAGGAGAAGACTTACAAGTAATTGTAAACAAATAATTATATCAGCTATCATTTCTGTTTTGACAAAAAAAAAAGCCCTTCTATTCTTGCAGCGGAAGATAAATTTAGAGCACCATCAAATCGCTCTAATTAGTAATGAACTTGAAACACATGGGAACTAATGAAGTGTTGGTGGCCACATCCTGTTCTGCCTATAGAATGAAGTGAAATAATTGGAAGTGGATAATTAGCAAACAGCACTCAGAAATAAAATGGGAACTTTTCTCTATAATTCATCACAATTCTTTGAGCTATGGCAGAAAATATAAAGGGATTAAAAATATCTCTGGTACACTTCATTGTTTCTGTTAAAAAAAATGGAACCATAAAAATTAGCACTGATCAATTTTTTTTTTTTACTTTAGCCTTTACTGGTGGGGTAGTAACTATGCTGGTTTCTTAAATGGGTGTATACTTAAAAGCAGATACACTGTCTAAAGTTTGGGAGGAAGAATTTTATCATCACAGCCATTGACAACTCACTTAGAAATCCTGTAAAAAAATATAGAAAGGTACAATCCTCTTTGTTTCTCACATCCTTTCCCCATGATTTGTAACAGCCATTTCCAAAGTCCACCAGAACCTTTTGTTTTCCAGAGAAACAAAATAAACATGGATGTTACTTATTTATTTTGCTTTCTACATCAAAACTTGTGTCCTGATCATTTGGATTCTTCTTCCTAAGCCTATCTTTCTCTTGGCCACTTTACTGGCTGAAATCCAATAAGAGGAAAAAAATATTGCCTACTTTTAAATTGTGGGAATTTTGTCAAAAACATTCCAAAAGAGGAAATTGCTTGTGCAAGCAGCATATGAATCTGAATATTTTATTTTAGTATGTTACTATCTTTCTGGATTGTGTTAAGAAAAAACTAGGAATGGTTAAATGTTATTAGTTAAGAGAACAAGAAATCAACTTATTAACCTAGGATAAAAACAGGCACATCTTTGAAAATAGATTGATCACTTTTGGCAATGTTTTGTCCAGATGCTTCTAACAGCTACTTTGGTTGGTTTAAGTGCATGAATTGAAGAAGATGCATAAATAGCCTGAACATTACCAAAAACTATGTTTTCTAAGTCAAATTCTTCTCAATATAAACTTGTATATAAACATGGGGGTTAGTCAGTTGGCTGGTCAGTGCAATGCCCCATTATCAAATTAAGAGCTATGGCGGTACACAAAATTCACTTTCAGTATTTCCAGCAAAATGCCATTGTATTCTTACTGTGATTTTTCCACTATTGGCAAATGTCTGAATGGTATCAGACATTTGTACCATATCACTCACTACATTTTAAAACTAAGAATCCCTACAGACTAAGAATCCAGTTGTACAGTCTCTTCTTGAATGCTTCTCTGTCAAACTGATCTTTTTGAATCGACCTTTAAACTTCACAGCTCCCCTTTTCCAGTGGTAAAATGACTTATTCAAATATACAGAGGGCATGGTGAAAAGTGTACTGTGGAGCGAATAAGCCAGACCCAGAATTTTGTTTGCAGGTGCCAGTGGCTTTCTTATACAATTCAGAAAAATTCCTCCATCTCCTTTATATCCTCCCTTTCTCTACTATAGAAACACTGCATCAATTCAAATAGAAAAGTAAAGGAAATTCCCCAGGATTCCTCAGCCTTGGATTGGGCATTTCACCTGCTGTTCTCCACTTGCTGCTGACCAAGCATCTCTCAGACTAAAATTACTGAAACTCCAACAGAGGACCAGACTGAGAACTTCAACTGACAACTATGTATACTATACAATACACAACAGGTTCTATCCCAGTGCCAGTGTTGAAGTAAGACTCACTTGCCCCTGAAAAATGCCTTTAAATGGAATAAAAGGAAGTCTTCTTTACCTCAGCATTATGGATTAAATTCATTGCCCATCTGACTATACTTAGTGCATTTCTCGAAATGTGATTTCTAGAAGTATAGTTTATTCTCATGAACCATCTTCTTAAAAAGTTCTTCCTTGGCAAATACATTTTACGGTCTTTCCCACATCTGGTGCAAGCCAAAAATATATTAAAAGTCACCTAATTATATTAGCTAAGTGAAATTAAATCAGTCCCCCCCCCCACAATGAAACATTTCTCACCTAGGAATGCTAAGTAATTTTGCAGTGCTTTCATAATAAAAATTGGCAGCACAACTTCTGCTATTAATTGTATTTTAGTTGCTGTAAAACTTTCATTCCCCTTCATTTTAAAAATCATATAGGGGATGGACTTTTGGCAAGTGCCATAGAGTATTCACAAGGAAAACCGTGACTGGATTCTGGAACTGGACTGGTAAAATCCTTCTTGAAAGGTTTTTGAGATAACTTACATGATTCCTGAAAGCCACTCCTCATGAGTAGATTGAAGGAATTGTCCTTTTTGCAGTTAACTTAAGGGTTGAGTAGTTTGGAATCAAGGGATATGATCAAGTTCACACTTGTGACAGCCTTTTAAGGACATAAAACCTGATAGACCCTCATTTGCTAATCATTTTTTAGACTTTTTAAAATCTACTGGAAACGTTAAGGTTCTTCAGACTGGCAAAGTGTTACTGTATTCATCTTGTTAAGAAAGAAGGAAGCAAAACCTTTAATTGATATTTCTGAATTTTAGTCTTCAAGATGACTTGATATGATAAATTCTATGTCAATGAAGCTATAGAAGAAAAATAAACCTATTAAAGTTTTGAAAGATTTTTAGATTAAAAAAATGAATTGCAAACAAAATTTGAAATGGTATTGATGGGGACAAAAATTAAGGTTGCTAAAAGAGAATACTGTACAGAAAGAATACAAGGTTGGCTTATTCAATTAAGATTAACAGAAAATTAGTTACAACTGGTTTCCCTTACTGGACCTTTGCTGATAATGAATGAATTGCAAGTCTTTTGGCTTTTATATTTCAGTTAGGAGATGAAGTATGGGATGGAGGAAGCATATTTTGTATTAAGAGATGGTGGTAAGATATTAAAATTGTTTTTCCTTGCTGAGATGAAGGGTAAAGTTATTTCTTTACTTTTTTCTTTTTCTTTTCTTTTCTTTTTCTTTTCTTTTCTTTTCCTTTGTTGTTTTTTTTCTTTTTGTATTTGTACATTTGTTGCAGTTTGAACTAGGTTTTTATTCTTTCTGTTTTAATAAAAATTACTTTAAAATTATGTGCATAATCAACATACTGTATTTTATTGGCAAGTTCTTATTCATTATTGATTATTAGAAATGAATATATAATATTATTGTCATTAATAATTAAACTAATTTAATAATATTAATAATAACAAATGGGGAACAGGTGGGAAGAAAATTGGAAAGAAAGTAAGAATCCAGAATTTGGTTCTCATCACTTTTAACTTCACCAAATTCTTAAAAATAATATTTTAATTACAACCAGTAGAGGCAAGTACTTTAAATCTTTATTAAGAACAATCATGTGTTAGTCAAAATAAGTGACTTTACAGACACTGATTATATATACATGTTAAGGTGTATAAACTGAAAGAAAAATGCATTGCACAAAGTAGGGTTGTTGTTTTTGCTAGAGATTATATGGAATGTAAGCTGTTTCTAGATGAGTGATCTTAGCATTAATAAATCTATGCTCCAGCACTATAAACTGCAAGTAGAATTATTACTGACTTTCCACATATAATATTCCCCTCTCTTGCATAGTTCCCTGCTGTGTCCTGTCCAGCCCAGTGTAGCCATTTAAGAAAAATATTCCAGACAGTCTTTCACGGAAAAAAAACCAAAACCAATTTCAGGTGCTTATTCATTTAAGAACATTTGTCATTTGCACTCCAAATCTATATTTATGTCCTGTATATATTATATGATTTACCACCTGTTGTGAATTATAGCTGCAGGGTTTAGGTGGAGGAAAAGTTGCTAAATTGATGATATTGACCATTTTTAAAAAGAACAATATAATGATATTGTCTCATAGAACTCATTTATTTTGGCAATGATTTTACAGATAAAATGGGCATAGTTTTATGGACATAAATACACACACACACACATACACACACGACTAACCCACCAGGCCCAAATGCGCTAACCCACCTTGTGGGTTTTGTGAGGCTTTAATCAGGATAGCATCCCTTTCTAGCCAAAGGTGGTAAATCAGCAAATTGCCACTGGATCAGAAAGGCAGCTACTCCTCAGCTCCCCCTCGAGTGGGTTTGTCACCTCTCTTACAGCAGCAGAAATGCAGTCTGGAGGCCCAAAAATGTCACAACAATTGCCTCCCTCAGAACAACCCTGGCTCTCTCTTCCCTCTATCAGTCCTTTCTTTCCTGCCTTTTTCCTCAGAGCTGCTGAGTTCTATGGTTCTGCTCCCCTGCACTTTGATTCTACTGTCTCTGTTAGGAGACTACATCTCCTAGAAGTCCACTGTAACTCCTCCTCCTCCTCCTCTGAGTTCCAGTCACAAGGCTGGAATATTGCACTGACCTCAGCTGAGAGTAGCTATTACATGCAAAAGCATACTTGGTTACCCCAACTGAAGTTTTGGGGTACATCGTGAAATATAACAATGGTGTGTTTTGGGGACCAATTGAGGAAACTGAAAGAAAACAAGGAAAATGAGTCTTATTCAAACAGCACTTATAAAGATTATTCTGAGCTTTGGGACTGATGGCAGAGCAGCCATAATTAGTTGTGAGAGCCCAGAGATGAAGAACAATGGCAACATAAGCAGGTTATAATGAATTTTCTTAGAATCAGAGTTGAGATTATGATATGATTTGGGAGATTTTAATGTTACTAAATTAGTGTTTAGTGGAGGAACGGAAGGAATGGAAGGAATGAAGATAGGGCCCTGGGTGGAATATCACTCCTTCTCCTTATACAAAAGTCCAGATTGTTTCACTTCTATCTAGATTGGGGTTTCCCAACAGTGATGGGATTCAATTTTTTTTACTACCAGTTCTGTGGGCATGGCTTGGTGGACTTGGAAGGGGAAGGATACTATAAAATCTCCAGTCAGAGGTGGTATTTGCCGATTCTCCAAACTACTAAAAATTTCTGCTATCAGTTCTCCAGAACTGGTCAGAACCTGCTGAATACCCACCTCTGTTTCCCAACCTGGGCAACTTTAAGATGTGAGGGCTTAAATTCACAGAATACCCAGCCAATTCTTGCTGGCTAGGGAATTCTGAGAGTTGAAGTCCTTGTGTCTTTAATGGCTAAAAATCCTTTCATTCTACAGCATTCGGTCAGAACTGAGGATGCTTCTTGGTTGGATAACTTTGGTGATCTATTGCAGGTGGCTTTTGTAAGCTCAGGTAAGATAGCCTGTTTAGAGTGCTTTTAGAAAAATATTTGGGAAGTAGGTTGCCTGGCAAAGATGAAAAGGATCTTGACTACATCTTAAAAACAGATTTTTGGGGTGCATAACCTTCAAGGTTTCCAGCATTTTCCTGAACATTGCCGGGTTTTCAGCAGTAAGGAAGCAAAACGAAACAAGCCTAGGAAGACGTGGAGTAAGACACATAGATACAGATTAACAGAGTTGGAAGGGACCTTGTAGGTCAGGGATGTTGGCCATGCCCATCCGGCCCCCTGAGGTCAACCATAGCCCTGATGCAACCCTCAATGAAATTAAGTTTGACACCCCTAGTTTATATAAATGAACAAGAACACCCCGTTGAAGTTTTTACCTAGTTTGGTAACGAAATGTCTGGGAGTTAAACAGCCGGCTCAGAGAACAAACCCTGCCAAAATCACAATTTTTCTGACCTCTAGACTACACATATTCCTGGTTGGTAGAGTTAAAATATGATTGCTTTTTGGAAAAAGATTAAAATTGTTTTAAAAGAAGCAGGAAGAATTGAAGTACTCTCTCTCTCTCTCTCACACACACACACACAGACACACAGAGTTTTTCTCCCCCCACTTTGAACTTCAATTCAAATCCAGAGCATGTATATATCTTATAAAGTTAAGGAAAAAGCAACTGATGTGCACAAGACTGAGAATTTGTTTCAGTATCAGAATTAAACTCCATAATCTTCCCGCCCCAAAAAAATCCAGTTGGTCTTTTCTCATTTTAGCAATGTAATTATTGCTTTTACTTTTGTTAAACAACATGAAGGCAATAAATCCTTGGTGTTTTATAGTAATTTACTCAAACATCTAGCAGGAGGTCCTATCTGATTCTGCTTTCTCCTAATCCCTAGGATAAGAAGTAGAGATCTGAGAGAAATAGAATCCTGCACAGAAGCTAGAATTCACTTTCTCAGTCTCATTTCCTTGTCATTGGGTATAATCAGCAAAAGGCAGTAAGGAGGTTGCCAACTAACCGAAAGCATCATGACCCAGATGTGAGGATGCAAGCAAAATATTTCCTAAGGTTCAGAAGACCTTATAGAAATGGCAGAAATTGATGATTTATTTCATGGGGCTGTTGGCTAGAAATTAATTAAAATGCAAGCAACAAAGAAAGAAATAGCTATTGGCCCAACAGCAGGACAGTTTTTACATTGTATGCAGGGGTGGGATTCAATTTTTTTAACAACCGGTTCTGTGGGCATGGCTTAGTTGGTGGGCATGGCTTAGTGGTCATGTGAGTGGGTTGAACATGGCTTGGTGGTCATGTTATTGGCTGGGCATGGCCAACTCAATATCACTCACATTGAGGCACCATCTCCACGCTGGCCTCTCATGACTGGGGATGATGCAACAGTCGTAAGCGTGAAAAATGGTCATAAGTCACTTTTTTCAGTGCCATTGTAACTTTGAATGGTCATTGCACACAAGCAAATTACTAGCAAAGGAGGGGAAAAAAAAACTCCAGAGAGGTTCCAGAGACAGGAAGTCTAGTCCTGCCAAGAATGTAATAAGGGTTAATGGAGAGGCAGTTTCTATAAGCAACACTAGAATGTTTCCTTCCTGCCTTCCTTACAGGATTAGGCCAGTAATTTCTTCTAACAACCGGTTCTCTGAACTGCTTAGAATGTTAACAACCAGTTCTAGCGAATAGGTGCGAACTGGTAGAATCCCACCCCTGCGTGTATGTACAAATTATTATTTCAAAAATACCAGATGGTGGTTCTAATGGGAATCGTCTTCCCCTAATTCTTCTTTCTGTGCATAGTTTTCTTCTAATGGTGGTGTGAAGTGAGGACTTAAACCTTCTCTTCTGGAATGCTGTGGTGTTTGCAACTACACTAGTTATACATACATGATGAATGGTGTCTCTGTGAGGCAGGGTAACAAAAGTAAAGATTATGGTTGCAACAGTGGATCAGAGCCATGCTAGAAGAAAATTCTGTTTCATTCCAGGCCAGGTTCAAAGAACACAGGACAACTGCTTCAAACAGAGGTAGAGTTTAATTGACAGCAAAACTGACAGTTTAGCAACCAAAGACAGCCACAAGTTAAAAAGACAAGACCCATCATACTTATAGGAAGGGCCATTTTTTGTTTTAGGAAGCATGCAAACATGGTTTGCTCAAGGGGTGAGCAAGGTCCAGTAGGGAGGAAATACAGTTTTATCACCTTGCAGAATAAGATAATCTATACCCCTTTGTGTGTCCAGGTGATGGATTCAGTGTTGGGGAAATCTTATTGTGTAAAGTAAAGGATTTCCATATCAGACAGGATTTTGAGTTGCCGGTATTTGCCAATTTCCAACATTTAGTCAATTTCAGTCTAGGTATCAAAATAGGGGGAAAGTCTTAAGCAACTTTTTGTTGTATTGCTTGGTGCTCAAGGACATGTCAGGGATGGCCAGGCTCAGTGGGTGAGAGTGGGTGACATGAAGGTTTTCCTCCTCACAGCCCTATCCCTTTTGTACATGCATTGACATTACTCACATGTACAAGAAGCAAGGCTTTCATTGTGCTGGTTTAACTTCTACTCTTACTTCTTTAACTCACCCACACAGACATAACTCCATATGACTTCCCAATTGCCAGCCCTGGCAATCAAGCAAGATTAGTTCTTAGGAGTTAGGCATTAGAGAGAAGACTTGCTTTACTCTTTCTCCCTGGTACCTTCTAAACTAGCTTGGGACCTTCTATTAAAAGAAAAGGCTGTGTTCTAACAACATTGTAAAAGAAAGTTTCAGTGGTCATCTAATTCATTGCTACAGGAGCCTGTGCTGCCTATATATATTTCCATGGTGTGATGATTGATCACACTGTTAGTCTGATATATAGATCCTTAACACTTGTTACAAAGAGTTAAGCTCCCAGGGACCTTTGGAGTGAACCTGATGTCATTGTATAAAAGGATGCCTGGCATTTAAAGGACAGCTTTCTAATCACAAGATAATAATCATGAAGTTGCTGTAAGGTAACACATTTCAGTAAGAAAAACAACACTCTTTGTAGAAACTGGCTGCAGAAGATCATTTGTTATAATTTAGCTTTTCTATTCAATTTTTAATTACCTTCTCTATTTAATTTTACTAATTTCAATTGTTTTCTACTACCTTTTTTTTTTTTTTTACTATTCATTATATTATAAACTGCCCAGAGCAGAGGTGGTACTCAGCCGGCTCGCATCTATTCGGGAGAACTGGTAGTGGTGATTTGGTGTGGGTGACAGAACTGGTGGCGACCCCTGGCTGGCCACGCCCCTGAACCAGGTCGCCCGGTTGTGGGTGGCCCGCTTGTCCCGGTCACTCTCCTAGCTTTCCCTACCACGTGGTGGTCTTGATGCAGCTTGGGCAGATATCCCAGGGCTGTTGCACATGTGCACTGCATGTGCAGCTGCTACACATGCAGTACGCATGTGCAACAGCTTCGGGACATCAGCCTGCTTGCCCGCACTCCCAGAGCACATTTTCTTCCTTCTCCCAGCTGATGCGTCTCTTCCAGCCCAGCCCGGCCCAGCCAGCCAGCAGGTGGGTGGGCGGATGTCCCGGGGCTTTTCGTCGCTTTTGTCCCGATATGCCTACAGAGCCCCTTGGGCCAGCTGAGCTGGGAGCCGCCATTCCCAGGCTTCTATTCTCCCATGCTTGGTCGATGCCTCTTCACCTTGCCTGAAGCGGCTGGTCCTCCTGCCCCTCATCCTCCCCTCCCTCGCTTGCCTGAGAAGGTAAGGGTGATCGCAGGGGATAGTGAAGTGGCCGGGTCCCTATTTTCCCCTCTCTCTCCCCTACACTGTGTGTGTGTATATGTGTCTCCCTCAAAGCTGCAGCTGGGCTTTCCTTGGTGCTCTTTGTTATTTTCATTTCTTCTTTTTGGAATACAGACTGGCTGAACAAGGATAGCCAGCCACGCTGGAAGCGTCTCTTTGGGCGACCCATCTCCCCCTCCCCTCGCAACTGGTAGCCATGGCAGGACCGGGAAGATGGCATGCACACCCGAGGAGGAGAAGGGTCACCCGAAGGGAGGCTTCCAGTGCGGTTGGCAATCCTTGTTCAACCAGTCTTGATTCCAAAAAGTAGAAATGAAAGTAACAAAGAGCACTTGGCCAGCCATGGCTTTGCGGGGGGGGGAAGAGAAAAAGAGGGAATGAGAGAGGAAGGGAGAAGGACAAGAAAGAAAAGAAAGGGAAAAGAGAAAGAAAGAAAAAAGAGGTCCAGGGGCGTTTGTGCAAAGTGCCGCTGCAGCCGCTTACATGAGGCCCCCAGAGCCAGTGGGTAGTAGCAACGGCCTTACTGTGCAGGAACTTCCCTTTCTTTCTCGGCTTTTAGATTCCTATTTGCAATGCAATGGGCAGCAATGCTAGGTTTGTCCCCTGATCCAGTAGCTGGAAAAGGGAATGGAGAGAAACTCCCATTGCCAAGGTACACGTGGGTCGGAGGGGGTGAAGAAATTCAAATTTCAACCTCCTGGTGTGGCAAGGGGCTTTGGGCAAAGGCTGGAGGGAAAGGCCTTGCCTTGCTCACACTCTCTCCCTCCCCAGTCAGGAGGGAAATGGACAGGGGCCTGGGGAGGAAGACATTCTCTCCCCCACCCCACCGCAGTAGCTGGACAAAGCTATGTAAAAAGCCAGCCCTCATTGGCACCCAGCTTCACCGACAGCAGGCTTGCAAAAGGCAATGTGGCTCTGCCTGCAATCAAGATAGCCTGGGGAGGGGCAGCACTGAGGAGACCACAGGAGGGAATCCAGGCAAAGGGGTGAAAGAGGGCAACCACAACAAACTGCACTTTCTTTCACCCCCCTTCTTTTGGAGGGCTCTGATTGGCTCCCCTTCTCCGCCACTCCTCTCCCCATTAGCCAGCCTGCCAGCAGGAGATGAGTGGGTGGGCTTTATTATGTCCCAGGCATTTCCCACCTGAATGGCATGCTGCCTTTGCAATCCCCCCCCCCCATGAGGAAGGCAGCAGGGGAATTGGGTGATGGGGTAGCAGAGAAGCTGTTTTCTAGCCATTGGCTTTTGCAGGTGGAGAGTCTCCCTCTAGTTATGCAGGCAGAGACACGCTTCCCATTTCAGTAGCTTACTGTAGGGAATTTTTTTTTTAAAAAAAAAACCCTGTGGCTCGAGCTGGACTGCTGGAGGGAACTTCTGTGCCCTGAATGGACCCGCCCACACCACCCATAAATGTGTGTCTGCTGGCAGCAGATGGTTTGTACAAAATGAGAGGCTTTGCCTACCCTGGCCAGTAGAACCGCATCTCTCATTAGTTCTGAGAGGCTGAGTAGAAGACATTGTGTGCCTGCCAAAAAGTCTTTCTGACAGCCTCACCTGTAGCAGAGATGAGAATGTCAACTGTCTCTAGCCCCTAATTCTCCTTAAAGCATTGCCACATGAGGAGCAGCACTGGCAAACTTTCTAAGCCTAAAGCAGAGAGGGAGGGAGAGATATCCAATCCAACCTCTGGTGTGTGTATTTGTGTGTGCGTATGTGTTGGGGGGTGGAGAGAGATGTGGCTTCTTGGGATGCATTTTGGAGAAGTGTCAAGAGGAGTGCTAAAAGGACAATCAGTTTGGGATTAAATTCCAAATGAAATTGGGTCTTCAGGATAAGGAGACATAAAGAACTTTCAACTGCAGGTTTCTAAAAATCTTATTAACCCATTAGATCAGATGGAGCAAAAGAGAGAGGGTCCCAATGAGGGTCTTAGCTATTTAACTTAGGAATAATGGAATAACAGAGTTGAAAGGGACTTTGGAGGTCTTCTAGTCCAATACTCTGCTCAGGCCGGAAAACTGAGGATGCCAAGTCTGAATGGAGGGCCAGGCAAAGATGTCTGAATAATCTTTGGAGGCGACCCTATACCAGGGATCTCCAACCTTAGCAACTTTAAGACTTCTGGACTTCAACTCCCAGAATTCCTCCCAGAATGTCAGGAAATTTCTCCTTAGTTTTAGGTTGCTTCTTCTTTGTTGAGTTTCGATCCATTGCTTCTAATTTTGCCTTCTGCTGCTTTGGAAAATACATTTCCCCACTTCTTTCTGGCAACCCCTCAAAACCCTGTTTTGTGACCTGCCTATCACACTCTTCGGCAAAGCATATGAGTCATTTCCTCCTTTCAGTGGTCCATAAAAGTACATCTATAGTATGTGGATCCAGATAATAAAGTTGAAAAAAGGTGAAAATTTTTACAGAACTATAGATACATTGAGGCTGCAGGTAACAAGGAAGGGAAGGGAGGGACTGGGTGAAGCGCCCCTTGACATGAATGATATTGAGTTGGCCACACCCACCCAATCAAATGGCCACCAAGCCACGCCCACCCAGTCACTATGACCACCCAGCCACACCCACCAAATAAGCCACACCAACAGAACCGGTAGTAAAATAAATTTGAATCCCACCACTGGCCCACAGCTGTGATATCAATAAGATGGGTTGAATGGAAATTTAATAAATAAATAAATAATTTATACCAATACCTTATTTTATTTAATTTGTGAACATTGAAAGAGATTTGTGTATTTCAGAATCTGTTGTTCTTTGTGAAGAGGCTTCTTCTCTTCCTTTAAAACGAAATATTTCTTTGAACTCAAGACACACATGCAGAGATGACCGTTTCATTTTTCAAGTTCATGATCCCTTAAATTTTAAGGGAGTTTCAACATTTGGAGGCACTCAATGGATCACCCTCTTTTGTTCACTATAATTTTTTGTGTTTGTGGGAACACCAGTCATGTAATTATGCAATCCTAAATTGCATTAACAGAGGGTTACAATCAAGATCAAGGAAGGTGCTAATACCACTCTATAAAGCCTTAGTAAGACCACACCTAGAGTACTGCATCCAGTCTTAGTCACCACACTATTAAAAAAATGTTGAAACTCTAGAAAGAGTACAGAGAAGAACAACCAAGTTGATTAGGGGACTGGAAGCTAAAACATAGAATGAACAGTTACAGCAGGAGTGTCAAACTCAATTTCATTGTGGGCTGCATCAGAGCTGTGGTTGACCTCGGGGGACTGGGGTGGACGTGGGCATGGCTGACTGGGTGGGTGGGTGTGGCTGACTGAGTGGGTGTGGCCAGCTTGACACCACTCCCCAAACTGCTGGCATGCTTTCCTTCACACTGGGTAGAGCAGGCCGAAGCCATGCTGGCCCAATCTTTCCTCTTCGCATTGGGAAGACCAGGATGACCCCTTGGGCCAGATCCAACCATATCACAGATTGGATCTGGCTCATGGGCTTTGAGTTTGATACTGATATAAATGAACTTCATGAAAGTAATATAAAAGACACTTCACACAAATACCCTGCTGAAGATGTTACCTAGTTTGGTAACAAAATGTCTGGGAGCTAAACAGCAAGCTTGGAGAACAAACCTTTGCCAAAGCCTCCAACCCAAGCTACAAATATTCTCAACAATTTCTTAATGGTGATTTGTTGGCCAATAGGACACAGTCCTGTAAAAGATATAATGTAGACTCAGTAACAAATATGATGAAAGTGTTACATAAGATCCAGGTCTTAGCTTCTTGTTGAGTCTGAAGATTCATTAAACACACTTATTGAAACCTTCTCTCTATTAGAGCTAATGTCATTCCCTGTGAGCAGCATAATGCTGCCACTTGGCTGTCACGTTTTCAAGAGCTCAAGGTCTTTACCAGAATATTTAAACTCATCCTATTGAATCTACGTGTGAAAAAGGAGATTTTATTTATCTTATTTTTTACAGACACATTACACTGATGAACCGTAAAGCTAAATTAGGATTGGGCATCCCAACTACAGAAGGCAAAATTATTCTTTTCAGCAAGAAGTAAATAAATTGATTCAACGTTCAACTATTGTTGCTATTTCAATACATCTCTCCTCCAGCATAGACTGCCCAGAGATAGCCACTGTTAATCATGTTGCTTTTGCAGGGAAGTAAACAAGGAAGCATTTGTGTCCTCCCTGGGACTGCTAAAACTGTGCCCTGTTGCCGTCCTGTATGCTCAGGTTAATGTAGGAGTGGGTGGTAGGAGAGGGAGAGGTTAACTCAGTGATAAATTTTCATCCACTTATGCCTCTGCTTTGCATAGCATTCCTACTCCTGGGGTGCTTAGGTGAATATAAATTGCATTGGAGGGTCAGGCTACAATATTCCTTACTTTGAGCAGAACCTAATCTGCGCAGAATTGCAATAAATTGTCTAGCACAAACAATACCTCCTCCTGCCTCTCCAATTCAGCATATTATACACACTATCTGTTTGGATCCTATCATCCAGAGCTTGCTTGCTTGCTTGCTTTTCTTCTCTACCTGTCTATCTAATTTGTATCTAATTTGTATGCAACTCCAATCACAAGACTCTCAGTGGCTCATAGGACAAAGAGCACAGCATGAAACTAATACAAATGTGGCTTCAGGCCTCAAAAATCCTCCCGTAAAAGATTTGCCTTTAGCTTTTTGACTTGCCTCCAGAAATTGTGAATGCTCCAACACTGGAAGTTTTTAAGAAGAGATTGGACAACCATTTGTCTGAAATAGTATAGGGATTCCTGGCTGAGCAGGGGGTTGGACTAATAGACCTTGACGGTTCCTTCCAACTCTATTATTCTGTTCTGTTCTATTTTGTTCTGTTTGATTTGGTTCGGTTCAGTTCAGTTCTACTCTGCTCTGCTCTGCTCTGCTCTGCTCTGCTCTGCTCTGCTCTACTCTACTTATTCCTTTTTCTGGAAGTGGACAATATTTGAGACAAATGAATCTCCAACAATTCCACAAAGTTGGTCCTATCCTCAGCTCTTTCTCTTCCTCCTTTGTATGGGCCTTGGTAAAACAAGGTGATGAGTTATTACCATTTGAAATTAAGCAGAGTTTCTGATACTGTATTTAATTTCCTATCTCATCCCAGCCATTCTGTGACCACCATTGATATAATAGTGATATCCTGGGATGAAATGTCTTTTTTTAATGCTGGGATTACTTTTCTCACTAGTTAAGTTTCAAAACTCCGACCCAACTTGCCTGTGACATGGCATGTATTATGACCAGTGGTGGGATTCAATTTTTTTTACTACCAGTTCTGTGGGAGTGGCTTGGTGGGCATAGCAGGGGAAGGATACTGTAAAATCTCAAGTCAGAGGTGGTATTTGCCGGTTCTCTGAACTACTTAAAATTTCCGCTACTGGTTCTCCAGAACTGGTCAGAATCTGCTGAATACCACCTCTGATTGTGACATCACAACGCAATATACCCCCTCACCCCATTTTGGCATTCTTATGGGTAGCTATAGAGATACGTGTGTAGATAATATTGGATATAAACCACTTATCAATATATTTCTATTTGTATGCTTGAGAAATTTTAGGAAGTAAACATTTGAGCTATTATAAAAACAATATTAAATAAAAATGAGTTGTGTAAAATAAGCACCAAGCTACTTTAGCAACAAGGACATTAGGAGCCTAAAAGTTTAGCAGTCCCCATAATGAGTAAGAATATCAAAAGTTTAAAAACGAAATACAAATGAAAACCCTCAGTAATTAAAAAAAGTTAATAAAAATGAGAAAACTGGTGATTATAATTACAATAGTTGACCATGCCATAATTATAAGAGTTTTATTCCTTATGATTGATTTAGGTCCTATTAAATTCTTAATCAAATCTCTTAAATTCAGCAAGACTTTTTGCACCCATTGACAAAACAGAGCAAGATTCAGAGAGCACAAAGGCAACCAGAATAAAACATAATTGCTATAATGATGCTTATTATATTGTTGAGGTCCTGTAGATAGCCTCTGTTTTATTGCCCTGCCAACTTCTTTTGTGTTCTCTGTTTCCCAATTGCTTTCCTTTTTTTGCTGAAATGTCTCTAGCAAATGCATGTTAGGAGATATCTGTCAATAAAACTGATGGTGTGTTTGCTCAAAATAAACTATTAAAAGGACATACATGAATGTTTCTGAATAGACCCAAAATTATTTTCTGCAAACAGGTTATGCATATGGAAGTTTTCCATTTTCATGCCTCTTCCTTTCTGCAGCACACAAAGTGTGCTGAATATTATATAAATTGGTTTGCTTGTTTGTTTTTTGCATATAATTTTCCCTTCTCCCAAATTTCTTAGGTAATATTACAGAAAAATAAGGAAATATTGTCATACAAAAAAGCTTTTATTTACATGTTGAAATGAAAGCTCCCTTATTGATTGATTATGTATCATCAGGTCAATGTTAACTCTCAGTAATCATATAGATTTTGTCTAGGAAGACCTACACCTAATTTGGCCCCGTAAGTCTTCTATACCCATTTCTAATGTAATTGATTCCATTCAACCTGCTGGTGATCATCCTTTTCTCTTCTTTCCTTCTACATTCTCCAGCATTGTAATTTTCTCAAGGTAGCTAAATCTTTAGATATTTGAATCTGGTAATTTGTACATCTGGCGTTACATTGTCCATCACTTTATCTGTTCTTGGTAATATACTGGAGTGGATTTCCATTGCCTTCTCCCATATATTATGCAATGATACTTTTGCTATTATGAGCCATGGTGGTGCAGTGGTTAGAATGCAGTACTGCAGGCTATTTCTGCTGACTGCCGGCTTCCTGCAATTTGGCAGTTCGAATGTCACCAGGCTCAAGGTTGACTCAGCCTTCCATCCTTCTGAGGCGGGTAAAATGAGGACCCAAATTGTGGGGGCAATACGCTAACTCAGTAAAGCACTTAGAGAGAGCGGCAAAGCACTGTGAACAGGGGTGGGCTGTTGGGGGTTCGTAGGAGTTCAGGAGAGCCCCTAGCTAAGATTCTGCGCAGTTCAGAGAACCCCCAAATCCCACTTCTGGCTGGCCCCGTCCACCCCACCTTTCCCAGGAGTCCCCACACGGCCTGTTTTGGATGCAGATAAGTGCAAGGCGTGTGCGGAGGCTCGTGGAGGGTGAAAAACAGGCCTCCTGGAAGTTTGGGAAGGCTGGAAATGGGCTTGTTTCTGGCTTCCAGAGAGCCTCCAGAGCCCAGGGAGGCCATTTTTGCCCTGAGAGAGGCTCAAGGAAAGCCTCTGGAACCCGGGGAGGGAAAAAGTACCCCCCCCCCATGGTGCAGGAGGCCGACTAGGCCACACCCACCATTGCCATGCCCACCCAGCAACTGGGCAGAGAACCTGTTGCTAAAAATTTTGAACGCCATCCCTGACTGTGAAGCGGTATATAAGTAAGTGCTATTGCTATTGCTATTACTCAAGTGATAATCTGCCTTCAGCAACTTCCTGCCTCATTACTGCTGTAGCTGGGCAGAAAGGAGGATGTTCATATCTTGCTGGAAGTTTAATATTCTTGGCATATATTCCTGGTTTTCTTTTGTTTAGAGTTTACAGTGTGGTAGCATAACAAACATATGATGGAGTTCATATGATTTACCACCATCTTATCAATTACTTAGGAGGCCGAAGGCTTGGTAACACAAGGAAACAATAGCCAACAATTTAATAACCAGCCGTCAATACCCCAATCAACATCTAAAAAGCCACATACAACAGGCACTGTATAAATAACACACATAGAATATCCCAAAGCTCACATTCTGCTAGAGACAATTGGCTCCATCACGAGTCTTAAAGCTCAGAAGACTAAACCTCTAGTCCCAGTGACCGACCCAGATTTATTTATTTATTTATTTATTTACAAGATTTATATACCGCCCCCTCTCCCTGCAGGACTCGGGGCAGTGTACAGCCATTAAAAAATACAATAACAACACAATAATTAAAAACAATTAAAAAGATTAAATATTGTGGCTGAATAATAAAAACGAGACAAGGGTTTAAAAATAAGGACTAAAATCAATTAAAACCAAATTTAAAACCCTATAAAACCCTAGGCCAAAACGGCTTGATAAAATAAATGAGTTTTCAACGTGTGCCGGAAGGTCAAAAGGTCAGGGATGATCCTCATCTCTGGGGGTAATTCATTCCAAAGGGAGGGTGCCCCCAACAAGAAGGCCCGCACCCTCAGGGTCACCAGCTATCCAGCCAGTGGCACCCCGAGGAGACCCACTCTATGGAAGCGCACTGGCCAACGGGAGATCGATGGTGGCAGTAGGCGGTCCTGTAAATACCCAGGCCCCAAGCCATGGAGCGCTTTAAAGTTGATAACTAACACCTTGAAACACACCCGAAAGACCACCAGGAGCCAATGCAGCTCGCGCAAGAGTGGCGTAACATGAGAGCTCCGAGAAGCCCCTAAAACTACCCACGCAGCTGCATTCTGCACCAGTTGGAGTCTTCGGGTGCTCTTCAAGGGGAGCGCCATGTAGAGAGCATTGGCATAGTCTAGGCAGGAGATAACGAGAGCAGATGTGACTGTGCGAAGCGCATCCCGATCCAGAAAGGGCCGCAACTGGTAGATCCTATGAACCTGACAAAAAGTCCCCCCTGGCAACAGCCGCTATATGTTCTTCTAACGACAGCCGTACGTCCAGGAGGACACCCAGATTGCGCGCCCTGTCTGTGGGGGCAAGAATTCCCCCCCCTCACAGCCAGTGATGGAACTAGCTGGCTGTATCGGGGTGCCAGAAAGCACAGCCATTCGGTCTTGGCTGGGTTGAGCTGAAGCCTGTTCCGCTCCATCAAACCCCGCACAGCCTCCAGGCACCGGGCCATCACTTCCACGGCTTTGTCAGGGTGGCCTGGGGTAGAAATGTACAGCTGAGTATCATCAGCGTACTGATGAAACTCTACCCCAAAGCCACGGATGACCTCACCCAGCGACTTCATATAAACGTTGAACAGCAGGGGCGAGAGCACCGACCCCTGAGGAACCCCACAGATTGCTGCAACCCTATTCTGGGACCCATATATTTGCCTTCATACCCTTATAGCATTTCTAAATAAATATTTGCCTGAAAGGCACAGCTGATTATACTGTTTACTTTGGTAAGATATGTTATAATCCAATTAACTGTATAAGTGGTCATTTTATTAATCATTTGGAAAACTCACATATTTGGAAATTTAAGGTACATTGATAAAGTAAGCTCTTTTTAAAAATAATTTATCTATGTTTAGTAGATCTCTAATGAAATATTTTGTGGTGTCAATCAGAAGTCTGTAGAAATTGCAGCATCTTCTTTCTTCCACTTAGATTTTAAACCAAAATTTTACTGGCATAGCCATTTACATGTCCCTGCCAGAAATGATGAATCTCTTCAGTTTATTTTCTCTCAATTTCAAGTTCCTTTTTTTTAAATAACTTTTTTTTCCTGTGTGTTTTGGGGTAAAATGCTTTTTTTTTTTGCCAAGATTTTACATTTTTTAATGAAAACATTACCCACTCTTACATGGGGTAAAGTTAATAATCACAGAATATTATATATGGCTTCTTGTACTGCAGACAGATATGTGACATCCACCTATTTTTCTTATGACAGTTAGTTGGTACTGAAGCTATTTCTGTAGGGAATTGACCATGTCGTTGGAATATGGCAATGCTGTTTCCCTTCCCTTCTAATGAGCTGGAATGATTCCCATGGTACAACTGGTGATAAAGTGCCTGTGTGAGGAAAGACATGCCAGCCAGGGGAGAAACAGATTTTGATATATGCTGTTACTACAGAACCAGTCCATTTTCATGAAATAAAATGTTATAAAATGACAGAGGCAAATGAAGCATCAGTGCTCTGTTAATGAAGAACAACAGATTGTCTGTAACTTCATGGTTAACTTTTCATGCAGTGAAGCTTAGCCTGTTGCCTCATTTACACATTCCCTATTTGCTACCTTGAAAAGTGAAATTTAAGCAATTCAACAGAGCAAAGCCCGGCCACTTGATAGTGAGGTAGAAGGCATGTTAATTTAAAAAATAAATCAATACATTAAATATATGAATAAACTAAAGTAAGAAATAAATTTAATGAATAAATTAATAAATATAATAAATAAGTGCATTAAACAAACAAATAAATAAAATCTTGCCCAGGCAATCAGATTTCCCATACAGCATTGAAATTTCATGTTCTTTCTTTCCAGCCCAGGAGCAACTGAAGAGATGTAGGAGACGTCAAGGCTGAGCCTGAAGGAGGGGTCAAATGCATCATAAGTCATGAGTACCTGTGAACCTGCAAGAGAGCTAAGTCCAGCTCAATTTGAATACCTTTCTCATTTCCTGCTCATTTCCTTTGACTGTTAGTTGGTCAGATTCTTGTAGAGCAGGGGTGCCCAACCCCCAGGCCATGGTCCACTACCAGGCTACAGCCTATTCAAAACCAGACCACATGAGCAATGGGTAAGCACATGGTCACGTGTGAAGCTCCACCCATACAAGCTGTGGACGCTTGAGTGCAGAGCACTTGCATGAGTGGAGGGTGCTGGCATGAATGGAGGTTCGCACCTCTGCTCAAGCGCTCACACAAGTGGAGCTTTGCTCCAATGGAGCTGTGTGCGTGCATGCCTGCGTGCCACTGACACGCCCACTCCACACCAAGTTGGGCTGCCAAGGTGGAAAAGTTGGGGACCGCTGATGTAGAGAGCTTAAGCTTGTCATAAATCTTTATTTTACTCATTTGGAACTGCCTGAATCTCCTGGTTTCCCCAGCGTTTGACAAGAATCACTTTTCTTTGAGCCTTATCCCAGATAAAGCACTTCTCTTTGTTCACAGTCATTCCCTGAAGCATCACCCCCTTGCACAACTCAAAACTAGGATTTTCAGAATCAGCAGAATTTTGGGTTGAAACCTCACCCCTTTCCTAAGAGGTCTGTAGAGGGTATGCCTACCGTCCCTGTCCTATTGTTTCTTTTTTTTTTTCTTATATGTATCCATGTATTCATAACTATGTTTTTACTAATACCTATTAACTTGTAAGCAATTGACAAATAATTAAATCAATCAATCAATCAATCAATCAAAAATTGCTGTGTGCTGAGGACGCAGCTAAGGATGGTTGGTTTTTTGGTTTTTTTAAGAACTTGAAGGAAACTAAATGCTTAAACTGTATTGAAAAGTAATTTCATTTCCTGTCTTCCATTTAATTACAATGGAAAACAACTAAAGATGTGTCCACAGAAACAGATTCTTGTGATCAGGAAGGGATGCATAATACGGATGTTGGGGAAGAGAAAAAAAATCCACCGGGCACTGAAAATGGCTACATAGGCATGAGGATGAATATGCTTTCATCATGTGAGAATGTGGCGAAGATGGGATTAAAAGACTCCTATTAGAAACCACAACTTTTTTTAAAAATAGGGACTGTAAAAATATAACTTTCTACTTTTTCATATTATATGTAGAGCTATAATCCTAGTAGAAAAGTCAACAATTCAACCATTGGAAAGTGAATGTGATAACCTCTTCTCCTGTGATTTCAATCAGTGTCCCTAGCTGCAACCAAAGCAATGAAATGAAAATAACTCCCTGTGAATTCCAAATGTCCAACAATTCAGACAGCATTGTAATAAAAAAAAACAACAACAACAGAGTATTCCATCTGTAGCATGGAGGAATCATCATCAACACCTCCACTGCCAGTAGACCAGCTAGAAAGGGTTCAACCTGGAAAATGGGAAGCAAAATAATATTTACATTAAGAATTGATGGTCTTTTCTAGTGGTTATTTCTTCAACTTCTGCATTAGGTTTCGATTGTGATTTACCAAGCCTATTTACATGCACATATACATCTTCGGTGCATGTTTGGTTGTTGTAGACAGACGAATAATAATAATAATTAATTAATTAATTAATAATAGGGGCAGCTAGTGAAAATGTCACTAGCTGCCCCTATTATTAATTAATTAATTAATTATTATTATTATTCGTGCAAAGAATCCCAAGAGATATAGATATTATTATTCGATATTATTCGTGCAAAGAATCCCAAGAGATATAGGTGCAAAGAATCCCAAGAGATATAGAAAAGGATCCCAGAAGACAGGAAACTGTTCTTATAACTATTTATGATAAGCGTTTATTAAAGAGCTCTCTTTGTGCAAATTGCCCCATACCTTTAGATATATAATTTGTGCTATCTTATAGTTTGAAACATACAGAAGCAAATGACCAACTGTCTGCAAGGAATATAAATCCGTCCACTTCCCACCATCCAATCAGAGCTGAAGAAGCTTCTTGGATGAGAAGCAAAGTATATTCAAAGAAAAAAAAACAAGGAAGTCCAGTTGCCTCTTGAAAAAAAGCATATTTGGGACATCTGCTGTGCATGTTTGGTTGTTATAGACCAGGGGTGTCGAATTCACATTGTCACGGCAGCATCACATGACGTATTGGGACTTTCCCCCTCTTTGCTAAACTGGGCGTGGGGGTGGCCAGCACGTGACACATTCGGCCTGTAGGCCAGGAGTTTGATAGCTCTGTTATAGACAGACAAAGAAGAAAAATAATGAATTAATTAATAATAGGAGCAGCTAGTGAAAATGTCAGCATGCAGAGTATCCCAAGAGATATGGGGAAAGATCTGAGAAGGTAAGAAAGTATTCTTACAACTCTTTTATGATTGGGGGTTTATGAAAAGGCTCTTTTTGTGGAAATAATTTGTGCTTTCTTATACTTTGAAAAATACAGAAACAAAGGCCTTCCTATGAATCCAGTATATCTTTGAAAGTTAACTGTCTCCCATCTTTTTTTACAATATTTCAAATTAGGATAAGGTTATAGATTTTTTTCAAAATTTAATAAAGCTGTGTTTAGCGGCATTTCACGATACTCCTTTTCTTCCTTTTTTAAAATTCATTAGATAATTTTGTATCAATTGACAAAAAGTTTTCAGTGTTGAAGCTAAGGACTTCAGCTAAGGATCAAGCTCTGATATAGTGATGATTTGAGTTTGGTTCCCCTATAGCAGAATAGCAATAGCAATAGCACTTAGACTTATATACCACTTCACAGTGCTTTTACAGCCCTCTCTAAGTGGATTATAAATGTCAGCCAATTGCCCCCAAAATCTGGGTCTTCATTTTACCCACCGTGGAAGGATAGAAGGCTGAGTCAGCCTTGACTGGTGACATTCGAACTGCCAAATTGGAGGCAGCTTGCAGTTAGCAGAAGTATTGCCTTCCAACCACTGCTCTTCCAGTGAACCTAGTCTTTGCTATCAGGGAATCAATATTCCACTTGTTCAGGTATTTTCTTTTAGGTAAAGTAATTGTTCAGCACTAATATAGTATCCCCCCCCCCCCCACGTATCTTCCTACTTTATGACTGTGGTTTTCTTACTGGTTTTGTCACCTATCTCTTCACATTTCATTCACAAAAATTTGAGATACTGAACTGCTTTCGGAAAACTGAAATAATTTCAGTTTTTATACCCCAAATTTGCATTCAGAAAAAATGATTTATACTAATGCAAAACCAAACAATATATTGCTTTTGGGCTTCTCTGTTCAGATTCACTTCCATTGCAAAAAACACTTAAAAAGAGAAGTCTTTGATAGTTGGCATATAGATACAAAGTTGTCAGCTTTAAGTATCAAAGTGGCATAACCTATCCAATCATTTCTTGTATGTCATTATTCTTGACTGTTGTCAGGTTGATCTCTTTTCTGGGAGGTATTTCATTTCTGAACTTCTACAGCCCTGTCACTTTCTTGCTATTTTCCCCTTTCAGGTGCATCTCTCAAAGGACTTGTTCTGCCTCTTGTTTTTGCTAGTCAAGTTGGATTATTTTCATGTCATTCTGGGCCTCAGATTCTAGTGTGTAGAGAACCAGGTGCCCCTTTCTTACATGCAATAGGAGGATTTTTGGTCCCTCTTTCCCTTCTTTATTCATTTTAAGGAAGAGCAATAAATAAGTTTTTAACCTTTTTTTACTCTATTTTAACACTGGTAATAATATTCAGGATTCATCCTAATGTTTTCTTGAATGCATGGATCAATGCATTATGTTGACATCATACATTAATGATCCCTAGGCAAATTATTGATCTGCACTAAAACAACAATGAATTTCTGCTAGCCACCACCCATAGAATTCTGACCTAACTTTCCTTTTGTGTTTGTGTGAAAGATACCAAATCTATGAAAGACACAAAAAATTGCAACCCAGGTGGCAATTTTTCCAATGTCATTTTAATTGGAAAGGGATATAATAAATACAGTATAACAATTTTGCTGTGATGTCATTTGCAGGCTCCCATTTTTCAATTTGTGTTTGACTGATGAACTTAGAAGACCTTATATATAAGGTTGGAACTAAATCTGATGTCCTAAACAGGCACTTTTCCCGGTTTGCAAAAACAATAGTTTTGCTCTCTCTACTGGGCAGAAAATACAGGCAGGAAATAAAAGTTAAACAAATGGAACCACATGGAATTTTCCATGTTTATGTCAAAAAACACATTTTGGGTCAGATGAGAGAGATGGGGAAAAGAAGCACAGTTCATAGAAATGCTACCTTACTGAACTGACTATAACTATGGAGTGGAAATTCCTATTACAGCTTTCAAGATTCTGTATTAAGGAATTAATATAGAACATATTAAAGAAATTCCTTAAGTTTTCACTTCCATTGTCTTTTTTCCTATGTTAACTACACATCCAGTGTATGAAATCCAAATCTCAACTAGATAATTATTACCTCTACCCATTCATTTAAATTTAATATCTTGACAAATTCAGAAATCTATATTTAAATACACCAAAATAATGCACCTTTTCTGACAAGATACATGAGCAAAGATTGTTTTAGAGAAGGGAAGAAACTGATAAAAGAGGAAAAGAGGTGTGTGTGTGTGTGTGTGTGCGTGTGTGTGTGTGTGTGTGAGAGAGAGAGAGAGAGAAGATGATAGGAAGAAGTGAGAGATGAAGACTTCTTGCATTCCTCATTTTCTAAACAAAATCAAACAACTATTTCACATAAACTGGACCAAATTGGATAGGCAATCCTGAACTTACACCGACAATTGTGACCAGAATTTCCATTACTAAGCTAGGTGACTATTAAGTGAGCCATGCCCAGTTTTATTATCTTGTTTGGCATGGTTGTTAAGTAAATCATTGCAGTTATTCAGTGAATCATATGGTTGTTAAGCAAATCCAACTTTTCCCATTGACATTGCTTGACAGAAGCCAGCTGGGGAGATGGCAAATGGCAATCACATGACCCTGGGATGCTGCAACCATCATAAATACATTCTGGTTGCCAAGCACCCAAATTTTGATCACATGACCATGGGGATGCTGCAACAGGGTTAGGACAAGGCGTAAGTTACTTTTTTCAGTGCCATTGTAACTTTGAATGATTGCTAAATGAATGATTGTATGTCAAGAACTACCTGTATTGCTGAATTGGTATTGTTGTGGGCCATAAATCAATGATCAAAGATCCTGATTCATAATACGAAAGTTAAAAATAAAATTATTTCCATAATATAAACAAACAAATAAATAAAACATGATAGGAAGCTAGCAGAGTTGCTCTATGACACAGTGTTTCACTCTTACAGTGGTCTTATGATAGTCTTCAGGAACATCCAGTCTTGTTCTCATATTCCTAGCAACTCAAGGGAAAATAAAAAATCAGCTGCAGCTCAGAGCCAGAAACATATCTGTAGTATCTGGAAGAGGCCAGATAAACTAGGCGAGGAAGATAGATTGAAGGAAAAGAATGGGATAGTTGGTATATCATCAACTTTGTCCAACCAGTTCTTTAGGACTTATTGGAGTTGGTAGAATCTCCAGTTAGTATGGAGGGAGGAGTCAAGAGGGGACAAAGTTTTCAAAGTAAGCAACAAGGTCTGGGCCATCCCTAGAACCCTTGACATCTTACCTTGCTCTTCTCAAAGGAACGCAGTCAATTTGGTGAGATTGTTGTAACATAGTTGATTAGCAATAACACTTTTTTCGTGAGTGATTCTGGTTGCTTTTACCTGACAGTTGCAACCCCGACATTTCCAGAAAGCATAAACTGAGGTAGATAGGCCAAACATGAAATGTTTCCTCGTTATTGCATGATTTTTTTTATCTTAGAAGTAAGTTTGACTTGTTTTTGATATGTGGCTTTTTTCCTTCTAGAGGAAAGTCTTCTAGAGTCTCCAAAATGAATGATTGTAAGTCATTCTGATATGTATGTTTTAAATAATTGTTGGCTTTTCCACATGATATCCTTTTTTTTTCCATCCAAGCCTTAGCCTCTTTCTGAATAATTCTATAGGACTTTTCAGTTAATTAACTGAGTAATGCTAACTAAACAATTAGCATATTCTGTTAAGTTATTTATTTTTCATGTTTCTGAACTGCCCATCTCTCTCAAGGCGAGCATATGAGAATTGCAAGAATATTTAATATTAATTGTTATTAATAATGCAAGAATACTTGTAACTCCTTAAAATAAGCGACACCCATCATCTTAATGATTTCTCTGCACTTAAATGGATGGGTTTGTATACTCAGTAATACAGTGGAAATTGTTACTGCTTTAACTTCACTGGTTTTGGTTCAATCATTACCTATACAGCTTTTTCCACAGACAGTTAATGTAGCTCATTACTACCTGTAATAAGAGAGAGAGAGAAAGAAAGAGAAGAGAAAAAGAAAAGCTGCTTGTTTTTATTTCATCTAAGAATTAAGGGTTTTGTTTATTTCATAAAATTCATATGCCACCCAAATCATAGACTCTGGCTTGCATCACACAGCTGGCAATTTAAGTTATATGAACCTATTTTGCTGCAAAATGCTAAATATTTCATAGGTTCATAGCATTTTATTTGGCAGATTATTTTCATACTATGCTAGGACAGAAGAAAGATACATGCCGCAGGGATGGGGAAATGCAAGGGAAGTTTATTTATTCATGTAACTCCTCAGGGAAACCTAAGAGTTTTTTATTTTTTTAATTTTTTGCTTTGAATTCACACAATTCAAATACACCACACTGTGGAGTTTCAGTCTATAATGTGGGAGGTGGGCTCGGCCTGACTGTACATAAGATTGCATAACTTGCAATATACTGAGTCAATGTAGCCCCTTACAATGATGTAAGTCAGGGACATTACCTCAAGTTTAATAGTCCTCCCTGGACTATAAAATAGGAGGGTTGTCAAATCCTTGGCAGGAGACAGTAAATGGCTGCTGGACTCCTTCTGTCTGGATAGGATAAAATGCTTTAGACCTATACTACTATATTGTAGTGACAAGCTTAATGAAGTGGTCTGTAGCCACAAAAGTTCATCCTGCAAAAAAAAAAAGGGTTTTCTGTAAAATGCCACAAATATCTGGGTTGGTGTGGGTGCATCTGACTAATTGACAACCTTCCTGGAATCTTTTCCATCCATTGTTTGATAAAAGGCCTGCTGCATCTTGATGCTAACCAATGCATAGGTTATTTTAGATGATGTAAATTACCTTAAAGTAGTACTTCAAACTTCTTGTCAGTCTGAGGAGACTCGAGAGATACTACCCTACAGAAAAATTAGCTCATATGTTCTGTTGGCAGATATTCTTCGGAATACTTTGAGTGGATCTATCAACCTTTGTTGAATTAGTAGAGATAGTGATATAAAAACTTATATTTCAGTTAGTTCTATATACAAATAGTTCTCAACCCTTTGACTGCTTCAAAGTTGGCTTCCAAGTCAATGGGGAAGCCAACAGGAGATCACATTCATGTGACATTGCAATTAATGTTTTGCAGTGGTTTGCTTAATGATCACAGTGGAACGGACATCGTAAGTCCAGCATGGTCATGTGACATTTCACTTAACAATCACATACCTTAACAACTAAGTTGACAATCCCCACTGTGGTTGATAAATAAGAAATGCCTGTACCGATTGTTGGATTTTGGAAAGCGGTCCCTGAATTTTAATGAAAAATTGATCCAATTACTGAAATAGCGGCCACAAAATGGTCACTTACTACCCGATCCTTTGAGTTACAAACACAATCATCCTGAAGCTCTCTTCCAGAAGTGTACTGAGGCCTTATGACAGAGCGTTAGGAGACATTCATTATAGTGACATTCATGCCCTAAAATTCTCTTTCCGTGGAAATCTATCATATCTCTTTCCCAAATAAAAAAGAATTTGTTGCTCAGGGCATTTGCTCCAATATCCGTGGCAACAATTCTCATGCTTCTTTGGATATCTGTTTCTGTTGTTGCCTTCTCCATTTTCATGTTAATGACAGTAGCATTGTTTGTTTGTACATAATTATTTGTGGGTTTTTTCTTTGTCACAAATTGTAGCTTTGCTTCTCATGTAGCTTTGCTTCCAGCTAAGATGGTCATGCTGACTGGTGGGATTCATAGTTCAGTACCTCTGGAAGAGATTGGGTTAGATTTCCATGACAATTTAGCTGAGAGTATGTTTGCCAAGTGACAGGGCAGCAATCTGGTACCCACGCAGAGGTGGTATTCAGCAGGTTCTGACCAGTTCTGGAGAACCGGTAGCAGAAATTTTGAGTAGTTCAGAGAACTGGCAAATACGACCTCTGATTGGAGATTTTACAGTATCCTTCCCAGCCATGCCCACCGAGCCATGCCCACAGAACCGGTAGTAAAAAAATTTGAATTTCACCACTGTACCCAGGCAATTGGTTCTTTCAGATCCAAAAGTATCAGTCACCAGTAAATAAAGGGATTTTAAGGTCTATTACTAGCTCAAGCAACCAGAGTTCAAAGCATGCATGCCAAGCAAGTCTCTTACAAATCTCTTACAAGTGGCCAGAAGCTCCTTAATAATGACAGCAGAGATATCTCAAGGGCAGCTAGCTTCCACAATATCCAGTGTTGGGTTCTGTGCAGAAGCTCCCAGCAAACAGCAATAACCCACTGTTTTATCAAAATAACTTCATAGCCATGCAAGACCTGACCTTGACTGAGTGGATCAAAAGTCTAGGACTTTCATAGTTTGCAGCTAGGTAAATATTGTGCCCATCCCTATCACCTTTAGTAAACAAACAAATGAACTCATTCTTGCATGAGCTGCATTGGCTTCTGGTAGCCTCCCGGGTGCGATTCAAGGTATTGGTGACTACCTTTAAAGCACTCCATGGCTTGGGACCTGGGTAATTATGGGACTGCCTACTGCCATCATCGATCTCCCGTCTCCCAGTATGCTCCCATAGGGTCGGCCTCCCTGGGGTGCCCCAGCTGGACGGCTGGCGACCCTGAGGGTACGGGCCTTCTTCTTGGGGGCACCCTCCCTCTGGAATGAGCTGCCCTCGGAGATGAGGACCATCCCTGACCTTTTGGCCTTCCGGCGCGCGTTGAAAACATACTTATTTCATCAAGCTGGTCTGGCCTAGGGTTTTATAGAGTTAATTTGGTTTTAATGGGTTTTAATCTTTTATATTCTTGATGGAATTTTATTTTGAGCCATTATATTTAATCTTTTTAATTGTTTTTATATATTGTATTGGTATCATTTTTTTAACTTTGGCTGTACACTGCCCCGAGTCCTGGTAAGGAGAGGGGTGGTATAGAAAATTAATAAAATAAATAAATAAATAAATAATAAATAAATTCTGAGCAGGTTAACTTGGAATGAGTTCTAAACTTCTAGTTCTTTCTTAATATGAAGAAGAAATCAAATCATGTCACTAAACTCTTCCAAATACCTCTACAGGGTAAATCCATTTAACAAAACAGGATGAACTTCTGATTAAACCTATACATATTTGCACTATAAAATTTAAAAAAAAGAGTTATTTCTGTTCCAAAGCGGTCTACTTACATGACTGAGTTTGGGTCCATTTTAATAGATTTATTGCATAAAACTAAGCTTGATTTTAAAGAATTTCCTTTTCCCTTTTATGTACCCCTCTTTTCATCTCATGAAGAATATAACTCTTTATCAAAATATCTAAAACTCCTTTCTCATACAGCAGACTCAGATATAAGAGATACTGCAGAGACTTGTAGAATAAACATAATGTTAAGCTTAGTTGTGAACCAGACATTACTACAGAGCAGGGGTCTCAAACTCAAGACCCCTTGGGGTGCTTAGATCTGGCCCATGGGATCACCATGGAAACAGTGAAGGACTGGCCCATGGTGTCTCTGCCAGTGAAAACAGAGCTTGGGAGGGCCACATGCAGTCCTTCTGAGAGCCATTTTTGCTGGCAGGAGGTCATTGCAGCTGGAAACGGAGCACAGGAGCCCGTTTTCATTGGCAGCATGCTCAGACCACCACAGGCACCCCAACACAAGTGATGTCAAGCTGGCCATGCCCCCCCAAAGATCAAACACAACTCTGATCAGCCCTCAATGAAAATGAGTTTGACAGCCCTGCTATAGAAGAAAGCAATGCATGCATATCCACAAGCATATATAGAGACCGCATGTATCAGTGAAATAACATCACCACATATTTTTACTGCTGTTAATTTAATGTTGATACCTACTTCTACTTACAGGTGACTTCCAATCACTCCATGTAGCATCTGAGATATTTTGCCAAATTTGCCTTGCCTTGGCCTATAAATAAAAAAAGGCAGGACAAAAGCCAATATGGTGCAACTGGATAATATTTTAAAGTGAGTTTGCAGATAGCACTGGCATTGAATAGTCAAGTGTATTTCAGGGCATATTTGGAATACAGGTCATTATGATGGTTTTATATATAGAGTCTTGATCCATTATGTGGGGGTAGGCCCCACCGATCACATGTACATTAGAAATGTGTAATCAGTTTGAATTCTTGTGAATCACTGCTTCCTTTTAGGGAAGCCCTACAATGAAAAGCAATATACAATATGTATTCAAAAATGCTGCACACAAGAAACTATTTTTAAACTTTGCTAGTACAGTGTAGTGAAATCCAGGCGGCATCATGACCCTTGAAATCTGATAAAACCAGCAGTGGAAAAGGGGGCAATCAATTCTGCATTTCCCAACTAATCTAGTAAAAGCATTTGTAGCCCTAGTGCCTACGCACGAGAAAAATCAATGGTCAGGAAGCAACTCCTAACTTAATGCTTCTCAATTCCCTCCTGTTTATGTTTCACACCTTAAACTCTGATCCAATACCAAACTGAAATAACCAAAATTAATATAAAATCAACAAAGATTGATCTTTCCTCCAATATCATAACAATACACGTGCACACACACACAGATACACACTCTTTAAGAAGATGCATTTAATTTAAAGTCCCAAACTCCTTTTGTGCTCTCCAAATACTATATGTTCAGCCTCTGGGTTCCTCAAATTTGGGGCCATTAAGTTGCTGTTGACAATATGAAAAACTTTCAATTTCTTAATAATAACCAGGCTAAGTGCAATTAATTATGTGTAATTGATATAACCACTGGACTCAAAATTCTGCATGCTTTTTCATCTTGACCCTTTTTTTGAAATCCACCCTCACTGCCGCGTGTGATTTAAAGGCAGCATATAGCTCGTCATCCTAAAACATATTGTTGGTAAACAAGATGTCATACAACTGTGGCTTGCAATTTCATTTCTGCATTGTCCATTTTGTTGGAAGCCATTTTGTTGTGAAGAACAGAAATGACAAACGTGTGACTGTGGGATGCTATGATGGTTGGAAATGAGAGGATTGGTTGCAAATCTGAATTTTTAGGAGTCTTTGAGTTCTAGATCCTCCTTAGGCAGAAAGCCAGCTGGGTGACCTCAGCCAATCATTGTCTCGTAGCCCTAGGAAGGAGACAATGTCAAATCTCTTCTGAAAAACCCTGCTAAGAAAACAGCAGGGACTTCTTCAGGCAGACTCTGAGAATTGGATATCAACTGAATGAAAGATTAAAAAAAAAAAAATGGTCACAAAATAAGGCAGTCAATGGATGAGGATTATCTGTACATGTTTATATTACTGCTATGTTTTATTACTATTCTGAATTTTAAATCATATTGTTCTCTGTAAGGGAAACCACACTTTAAAATTCACAAGACAGTTTTTTTTTCCTGGTTTATCTAATGTGCCTGAACAATGTAAGTAAGCAAACAGCTAGATTTGGTAAGCTACTTACAAACCAGAGATGGTATTCAACAGGTTCTGACCAGTTCTGGAGAACTAGTAGTGGAAATTTTGAGTAGTTCAGAGAACTGGCAAATACCACCTCTGATTGGCCCCGCCCTCATCTATTCTCTGCCTCCCGAGTCCCAGCTGATTGGCTGGGTCTTCTTTTGTTGTCCTGCACAGGAGAACGGAGCTGGAAAGCAGGTTAGTGGGGTGGGAAGGAAATGGGGATTTGCAGTAACCTTCCCCTGCAGTGGGGTGGGAATGGATATTTTACAGTATCCTTCCCCTGCCATGCCCACCACATCACGCCCACCAAGTCACCCCCACAGAACTGGTAGTAAATTTTTTTGAATCTGTTATGAACTCCACCTATACCCTTATTATAGTAGTGCTCTTCAGCTGTTTTGGACAAACTGCCTTTGGCCGTAGCTACAGAGCAATGATAAAGGAATATGAGAGTTGCAATGTAAACAGTCCACTTTGTTTCTTCAGTTTTGGAGAGAAGTGACAAGAAGGAAAAGAGTGTCTAAGAGAAAATGAGCTGAGTCAATTCACACAACATTAGATTTTGCCCAATACATTGACTGAAAGATTCAAATTGAATTTTGCCCCAAGACTGTGAAGAGTCACATTTGTAGGAGAGTTCAATTATTCATCTTTAGAAAAGATGTAAAGAGGCAGAATTAAAGACTTCAGGGATCAGTTGCAGAATAGAGGAGAATCCTTAATAAGCAGCCCACCATCTACGTTCTATACAAAAACCAGCCTTACCAAGAAAATTTTGCTAGCGTAAATCTTTTCAAATTCAAAGCAGAGTACAGGTACGGTCTCCCCACTTAGTTAATGTTGAGCAGGTTTTTTTCTTTCCCTTTTGAAGCAAAGAGAATGTTTTCTGCAGTATACATAAATTGGGTTATAATATCAGATAGTCATGCCATACAGCTTTAATGAATCACTTGGCACTGAATTTATGGTCTGTTAGGCTCCTCAGTGAAAAGCTAAATGCTTGGCAAGAGCCATACAAAACTGAGTGAATTGAGCTTAAGAAAAAAGAAAAGTAACAGGTTTGATTTAGGCAGATGATTTGTCCAAAGAGGAATTGCACCTGCAGACTTTTCAGCCATCTTTCATGGTTACTTCTTCCAACCCAAAATGAAGCTCGGGGGAGAGAGGGGAGAGAAAAAATGTAAGGGACAGGTTATGGGTTCAGTGCAGGAATAACTCCAGTTAAAATTGCAGATCACTAAATCTTAAAGTTTACAACCGATGTTATTCTCTATTTACAGGGCAGTTACATTTTGTGATATATAAATAACAAAAATTCATGATCAATATAAGCAATAAATTTTAGTGCAATTTAATTGGTGTAGATAAAGGTTTAAAAATACAAAACTTTGTGCTTTTTAATGTGATGCAGTTCTCATGTTTTTTATTAATTTATAACATGACTTATAAAGAGAATACAAAAGTAAATTGGGGAAGGAAAAAGGGAAGTGGATAATGGGGGGAAGCAAGGGAAAAAGAAATTAAAAAAGACATTGATTTCCGACTCCTTTGGTGCAGTTGAATAAGGCATTAAGATCTATCCTCAGCTTTTTACTTTTTCATAATAATAGAAACCAGCCATTTCTATAAGAACAAATCTATCTAATCAGTAAAACCCAAAATCAAAGTTTCATTCTTTTCCACCTCAAGCACAAAGTCCAAAAATGGTTTCCAAGTAGAAATAAAGGTATTTATGTTTTTTTCTTTAATCAAAACAGTCAATGTAGCCATCTCTGCTAACTCCATCAGTTTTTGCAGCCATAAAACATTGTGTTCTTCAATGGAGTTACAGTAATACTTTGCTTTCTATAAAGAGTTTTCCATTTATGTTATTGTTTAGTGTTTTCTTTAAAACATTATAGCTATTGCAAATTCCTTCTTTTATCCTTCCTTCCTTCCTTCCTTCCTTCCTTCCTTCCTTCCTTCCTTCCTTCCTTCCTTCCTTCCTTCCTTCCTTCCTTCCTTCCTTCCTTCCTTCCTATATCCCTGAATATGACTTGTCATTAAGTATACTCAGCATATATCTTCAAAACCCAGAATATTCTATTGTTGAAGAAAGCTATGTGAAAAGCAATTTCATTTCAAGGACTTTAAGTTAGGGAATACATGGCTCCCATTCTATGAAATAAGAAGTTCTACAAATAATTTCGGAGAACATGCTAAGTATCCCAAACCAATTGAATCCAGAAAGTGATTATACTATGGATGATACTTGGCAATCTATCTCAGAATTTTTGATGAAAGCAAAACATCCTCACTTCATCTAATCAAATGCATTACACTGGGGTGTCAAACTCATGGCCCAGGGGGCGGATGCACCACGTACTGCCTCCGCCCCTGCCCGGTTTAGCGAAGGGAGGAAAAGTCCCGATATGTCACGTGACACTGCCATGACGACATGAGTTTGACACCCATGCATTACAGTGTTTTTATTATTCTTTTCAAAAGTATATGATATCTAAATTATCACATTAATTAAATTATAATAAACATCAGAAAAGGGTTAGGTACAAAAAGGAAGCATGTGGGGTCTTCGGTGCTCTCTGAACTTAGTTATTTTCTTGCAGACATTTTATTACCTGATTAGCTAACATCACCAGTGCTAACGCTCAGTGAGACATTGCCTAGTTTGGCTAAGGAAAGATCTGCAGAGGGAAAAAAAAACCTACCAAGCTCAGAGAGCACCAAGGACTCCACAGTTCAACCCTGAACTAAAAATGTTCTCTTCTAATGGAAGCTAGTCTTGGAAGAGAAATTTGAAGCGAAAATTGGGGTTGTAGGTGTGAAGAGGGAAGAGGGATTCCAAATGGAAAATATAGCATGTGGAAGTTACAGTTCTAACAGGTTTGGAGGCTCTTGCTTGCCAAAATCTGCTACAGCACGATTCACATTTTAAAAAAAAAATACCATAATGGAAAAGAAAGTCTGCTGCATAGGTAGGGTGCTTTGCCCATCCCATTGCTAATGTTTTGGCATGAATTTAGCAGTAACTGAAACTCCTTTTATGGCCTCTGAGTTTTGATAACATGTCAACCATTTACATGTATTTTCTGTTTGAAGTGCTTTTATCTTCTTGGCAGAAACCCACAAAACTGTGTGCAACTCTATATTTAATTTCAGCAGCTTAAAAACCTCCAGTTAAAAATGGTTCTTCTGCAAGTATGGAGAATTAAAAACAACAACAACAACAGAGCTTCAAAATAATTGAGAGCTTTTCTTTCTTTCTTTTTTCTTTTTATCCGCAGCAGGACAGTTGTGTTCTGTTTCATTAGGAAAATGTATTGTTTACCGACAAATGTCTGTGTCTGGTTTTAAAGGGCTGAGAACCAGCCGTGACTGCACAAGAGTCAGCTGATGCATTTGCCTCCAACGTTTGGAAGGTAGCAACAAGATGAATCAGTTCCTGTCAGGAGTTTTCAGGGCACGCTGTCAGTTCGGTTACCTTTCGCTTCTGTTGTCCCTGTTTTCCATTTAACGAAAACACCAGGCGTTTCCAAATGAGCGCATCTCACAGCATGGCACTACAGGCGGCGGAGAAGGAAATGGAAAATGAATGTGACAGATGGATTTGGAATCACACCATGTCTGATTTGAGCACGAGTAGTTAGTTGGACTAAAACTGCTTTAAGTAAGTAATGAAATGGCTGTGGAAGTTGATTAAATTAGCAGGGCTGATCGCTATCACTCAGTCGGGCGTGGCGAATATGGTATTTGTTGCATGCTATTAATTTGGCTGTGAAGGGACTTTGAGAAAACAAAAGAATTGCTTAAAAACAAAATATATCACAATGCCCAACCTATTAAAAGTGGGTATATATTGATATATGTTTAACATCAGATGTTGTGGAGAAAGATTTTGCCTGCCTGAAAGTCTTGATGGGAATAATATAGGAGAAGCTGGTTGGCTGCAACTGTTTCTGCCCACCCAGTGAGTTGTAGTAGAGTAGCTACGCCCCAACTCCCCTCCATTTAATATCGCCATCTTGTGGAAGTGTGCCTTCTCTCTTGAAGCCCCCATTTTCTGGAAGAGCAGCGCCCCAGAGATAAGGACGGGACCCTCCCTCCTGGGATTCTGGAAAGCCTTGAATACTTTGCTCCGATCAATCATCATTGATTGTCATTGTTTAATGGCTCCTGTTTTGGCTAGTGGGTTTAGGGAAAGAGTAGTTTAGTCTGTTGGCTTTAATGTTCTTAGTAATGTTTATTTTGCTTCTAGTTTTGTATGCCACTCAGAGTGCGCGGGAGCCAATAAATGCAAACAAACAGACAAACAAATAAATATTTACCTGCACAAATTCACATTTCTGCCCCTGCAGGTAGTCCTTGACTTACAACAGTTCATTTAGTGACTGTTTAACGTTACAGCAGCATTAAAAAAAGTGACCTATGACCGCTTTTCATACTAACCACCACTGCAGCACCCCCATGGTCATGTGATCAAAACACAAATATTTGGAAATTTGTGATGGTTTTAGTGTCCCAGGTCATGTGAACCCTTTTGACAAGCAAAGTCAACGGGGAAGCCCAATTTGCCTAACTACCATGTTACTAACTTAAGAACTACAGTGATTCATTTAACAACTGTGGCAAAAAAAATTGTACAATGGGAGAAAATTCACTTGACAAAATGTCTCGCTTTGCTACAGAAATTTTGGGTTCAGTTGTGGTCATAAGTCACGGATTAGCAATAGCAATAGCACTTAAGACTTATATACCGCTTCACAATGCCTTTACAGCCCACTCTAAGTGGCTCACAGGATCAGCATATTGCTAATCTACGTCCTCATTTTACCAACCTAAAGGGATGGAAGGCCGAGTCAATTTTGAACCAGTCAGAATTGAACTCCTAGAGTAAGCAGTGAGCGAGCCTGCACTACTGCATTCTAACCACTGCACCATTATCGCTCTGTATTAATATTGGAGAATGGGATTTCTATTAACCCAATTCTCCTTTTTTGTCTGATAGAATATCAGGAAGAGTGAATACAGAATTATACTGTAATTCTCAACCCCACTGTAGCCTTATTGAATAAGAAGCTGAATTTTAGGAGGCTTATTGCTAGGTGAAGGAGTATAACAGGAAATGAGCAACCTATTAGGGATAGAGAGTTCTGGAAATGTGACAGGAGCCAAAGTTTACCAGATGGGTGAAGCTTTGACAGAAACAAAATTTGTTCCAATTTAATATACACATTTCATTGCAAATTTTGGAGAGGCTCTGGGGTAGCCCTCAAGGTTTTGGGAGATAAATTAGTTCCTGGAATTTGGTTGGACAGCCATGCTGTACAGTACAAATCTAGTCTTAGGCTCAATTTTACTCAGTCTTTCTGATTTATGGATGCTACTGCAGCCTTCTGAAGCCGTCCTTTGCATACCAGTGCAATGTACATAGGCTTTATGCTCTGTGACACAAAGAGATGGTGTATTAGAACTATTTGGCAGAGCCAAGCAAATGTCCACCTCATTTGTCTTTGAGAATGATGGATAACCCATAGGAAGGCAATGATAAAATATTGAAATTGTAGTTGCTCTAATGTGCACTGTGAGATTCATATGCTGGACCACAAAGTAGGAACACAAATTAATTTGTCAGGAGTATTTATTTAGATATAGGTACTGCCTGGCTCCAGACTTTAGGCAATTTACAAGATTAAGCAAATGTCATTTAAAAATACAATATAATATAAAGAAGAATAGTACCTGACCAATCAATTGTATATTTTACCTCATTATATCAAATATTGGACCTATGGTCAAAATTGCAATACCACGCTAAACTGTCTTTCTTTTCTCCTTCATCATTTTAGAACAGTTCCTTCTATCAGTTGTTAAACACTGCCTCCCTGCTCTAGTCAGCTGGGAGGTAGGCTGTGATGCACTTAACCAAAGGACCTTAAGATAAGGACAGAGGTGAGCTGCAGCCAGTTCTCGTGAACCAGTAGTTAAGATTAGGTACAGTTTGGCAAACCAACAAATCCCACCACTGACTGGCCGCGCCTCTGGCTGTTTTTCAGTCTGTTTTTGGGCCCATTTTCAGACCATTTTGGGCTGTTTTCAGGCCACTTTCCAGGCTGTTTTTGGCCTGAAAAATGTCCTGAAAACACCCCCAAAACAGCCTGAAAACAGCCCCAAAACTGCCCCCAATGGCCTGGTTTTGGGGCCATTTTCAGGCCGTTTTTCAGGCTGTTTTGGGGGCTGTTTTCAGGCCATTTTCTGGGCCAAAACCAGCCTGGAAATGGCCTGAAAACAGCCCCAAAACAACCAAAAAAACAGGCAGAAAATTGGGCAGGGGTGGGGCTAGCCAGTGGTAGGATTAGTTCCAACCGGCTGAGTCCTACCTCTTCCTTTGAGGCAAGTGGTCGAGAGGTGGGGCTGGGTGTGATGAGTGACATCATCCACCCAATCAAATGACCAACTGGTCACGCATACCCAGCCAGAGGACCGGTTGTTAAAAAAATTGCAGCCTACTACTTGATAAAGATAAGGTGACAAAAGGACATAATATACCATGATGTTATGATGGGGAGAGGAGAAGAAGCTCAGCACAGAACCATTTTTCATTCTTTATAACATAATCAAAGAAAATATCTCAACACCATCAATTTCTACATTTTTACATTCAAAACAAAAGCAGAAAAATGGAGATGAGATTGTAAGGCACTGCTGTACTAATGATCCAGAATCTTGCCATAATATAATTGTGTTGTTCTTTGATTTAGGGGGAAAATGATTCTTTTCAAATGGTGTTACTTTTTAGTTCTGATTAATGTAGTTTTAAGATGAAAATGCATAACACCAATGAGCCATAAATTACATTTAAAGATAAGAAAACTATTCTTTAGCAAAAGTGGCTGAAAGATATTATAGAAGAAAATGAGAATGTCTGTCTACCATTATGACTTATAGTAATATATGAGGAGTAAATTATAAGCATACATAAAAAAATTGGAGATCTGCATAAGATCTAGGGACCTGGAATTTCTCCAAAGCTGAACTAATTCCAACTCATTCATTCATGTAATTCAGGATCAACCTTGAACTGTTGAGATTTTTTGCCAACAAATACCTAGAATAAAAAGGAAACAGAACTGAGTAAGTTCATCCACCAAAATACAGTTGGCTTTCCTTTCCCCCTTTCCCCCCTTGAAAGCTGGCCATTTCTAAAAATACTGCCACCTCTATATTATATATCATTTCATCAAATCCTACCTTCTCTCTAATTCACACACAAAGACACAAGAATATGCATATTCTTTTAGAGAAATCCACAAATGGATAAACTGCTTTTGGAAGGAAGGAAGGAAGGAAGGAAGGAAGGAAGGAAGGAAGGAAGGAAGGAAGGAAGGAAGGAAGGAAGGAAGGAAGGAAGGAAGGAAGGTAGGTTTATCTTATTCACATGTTTGTAATCTTTAACTGTTATTCTCAACCAATCTGCCAAGTAATAAAACATAATCAAAATATTTTTAAATTAACAATTCTGAATTTAAATGCAGCCCTCCCACAATTATCTGAAGCCTGATATATTTCTCAAGAGATTATTACATTCTTAGAAGTGCTACTCAAATGTGCCAGATTTATTTTATTTTTTGTGTGTGAATGACCTCAGATCATATGAGAGGGGGGGAAATTTAAAAAAGTTAAAAAAATAATTATTTTGATTAAAAACATTAAGACCATTTAGAATGCAAAAATAAAAAATTAACGAGTAGGTCAAACTCAGCAAAGACTAAAGGATTATGGAAAAATATCAAGATTCTATACAAGGGTTGTTGGAAGGACCTATAATAAGGAAGTCAACACATGGATAACATACATAAAATGGAAAAAAAACTGGGATTAATTGGCTGTAGAGAAATCTACCAGTTTCTAAAGATAACAGCTACAGTTAGAAATTTTGTGTCCTTAGATGTTTCAACTCTTGCATTAGATACTCAAACTCTTGGAACAATTTATTTATCTGAGTGGATTGTGATAGGTTGGAAAGCATGATAATTCCTGGTTCATTAAGAACACAGCCACATTATGATATAAGGGTCATTCTAGCAGCATTCCACAGATTCAGCCTTGTTGTTGGAGCACACCCCAAGAAGATAATGATAAAAGAAATTTTCATGTCTACCTGTAGAGGTCAAACAGTGCCACTGTGAATGTCCTTCTATGTGGGACTTGAAAGATCTTATTAAAATATCTGTATGTATAAACAAGGAGAAGAGGTGTGATTTTTTTTTAATCTATTGTTTTGAATATCCAGTGGTTATCAATGAAGAAAGTAGAGATTTAGAGCATGGAGATAAAATGTACAACTAAGGCATCAGTTGGAATTAGGAACTTTTAAATTGGGCTTAAGTCAGCTTTTCTCCATTGTCAAATTGGACTCCATACTTAATTTTGTATATTTTGTGCAAGGATAACATGCACATTAAATATAATCCACCATTTTCTGAATTATTTAGTAGAAACAGGGAAACAAACTACAGGCAGTCCCCAAATTAAGAATTTCCAACTTAAGGACAACTCTTAAATATGAACAGGCTGTCTATTACCAAAAATGACCCTGAGGTGACAAACCCACCAAAGCAGCACAATGCCCTCCAAAATTACGGAAGCCACATGTTTTAAATATGCAGCCTGTTTTTAGTGGTTTTCAGCAATTTCTGAAAGTCTTTTAAGTAGTTTTCAGGGGCCTGAGGAAGAAGAATGCCATCTGCGACTTCCAGCAATAGGCAGCCAATTTGTAAATTTGAATTGCCTACAATTTTGGGTTAAATAAAGAGTTAGGACTAGAATTCGTTCCTAACCTGAGGACTTCCTGTACTTTTAAAGGATTTTCTAACTTTTCTTTTGCTCTTTTTTTTTTTAAAAAAATCTTGCATTGTATATTTGTTGGCTTATTTTCATCTCGGCAAACTGCTATGAATGAAGAAATGAAAGAATATAGAATATTCTTTATTGACCAACATGCCAATAAAGGAATTTGTCTCTGGTGTGCAGGATATATAATGGTTCAACATGTACGAAGTTAGCACCCATCCCTCTTCTAGAAAAGTGAAATAGCCTAGGAAATATTTAAAAGGCAGAATATTTCCCCTAAAAAGAGTAGAAACTCAAGAAGCAGAAACTCATTTCAGAAGCAGAAACTCACCCCCACCTTTTTTAATGGGTGGGCCATTAAGGCCTGGGCCAGAATACTTTACATAACAAGGAACTCCAGGTAAAGCTATAGCAATTTCCAAAAGCCCTTTTAAGGGCATAATCACCCAGCATAGCTAGACTAAGCCTGGAACTCAGGACAGCCTACAGAGTTTCTCCTGGGAGTCTGACAACCAATTAGAATACAAGCTCCAATTCAAATCCCAACAGAGAGTATAAAACCCAGCACCTTCAGTACCTCAGTTCTTTTTTCTTGATCCCTTCTCACCTTGAAGCATGTGATTATCCTTCCTTTTCACTCTGGAGTCTCCAGGCCATGTGGTCCTGTTCACCATTAAACCTTCCAAGCAGCCCCCATGTTTCCAGTGTCTTTTTCCCCATTTGGAACTGAACCCAGAAGGATTTTTCTTTCAACAAACACAAATACATGTATATTCCATCAATGACAACTCTAACAATCAGCCTCTTGAATAAAAGTTCCTATGAGCATTTATTCCCAAGTCTAGGGCTGTGAGTGATCTTGACTGAAAAGAAAAAGTTGATTTGGAGTGTGCAGGGGGCACTCCATGTACCATCTCTAGGCAAATGTTTAAAGAAGCTGCATGTTTTCCTAGGTACATATAGATTATTCAATTAATTAATTAATTGATAAACTCATTTCTTGGGTAAGGCCATCCATTTCGGACGATGACACTCTGGGTGGCCCGCAATGAAATAAACAGTAACAACAAAGTCAACTAACATGCAGCATTAGGAGAGAACAACCCAGTAGATAAAATATAAAAATACAAAATGGTAACCAAACTGGATAATTAAGATACCAAGAGGGACCCCTTCAACCGAATTCAACCAACATCGGGGATGGGGGGAGCCATTCCTAATAGCTTTTAAGCCTGTTGATCTCCATAAATGCAGTGTGATTGCAAGGAACAAACATTTGCCTTAAAGAATTTGTTAAGTGGGCGTGAAAAGGAAGGACCAGGACCAGAAGAGTTGCAGAAAACTCTTTATTTAAAGGTGTAGGAAAAAAAGCGGCAAAGCTTTGACCAGCACTGGCTTTTATAGTGTCCAACACTTCAGCCACTGACAGAGCTTCGTTGTTCCCGCCAGTGGCTGGACCAATGAGTGGAGTCTGACATCAACTCCACTTTACATACAATGTTCATGCCTATTTATGAGGTGTCATTGCATATTTAACATTGCTTCTAGCTCAGCTTCTCCACTCAGAGATACCTTTAAGTCTTACTATCCCTGTCTAACGGTGTCTGGACCAGACTTGCTGAATAACTGGACCTGTAGGACAACTTATGTGATAAGCATCAGATTAAAAATGATTGCTTCGGCTTAATATGACTTATTCTGTATCTCAGCAAGTCCTCAAGCTGCCCTCAGGGACTATCAAGGATTGGAACTGTATCTTCTTTTAAAGTCCTAGGTTGCAGCGATTACTGGAATTAAGCAGATCTTGATTCTATCTGTGCTTTGTTGATAGATATCATAGATGTTCTCTTCAATTAGCAAAGAAAATGACGGCAGAAAAGCTGTCAGAACAGCAAGAGAAATATTGAGCAGAAACAAATAACAGAAATGAAATAAAGATAAGGGCTAAGGAAGGAGGAGACTTGTGGGAAGATTATTCCTGGAGATTTTATTTATTTGGAGCTACGTTGAGACTTTTTTTTTTTTTGATTACAGAGACTCCAAATAAGAGAATAGGAGGGGGCAAATGCTGCAACCTCTAAAGAAAGCATAGACCAGTGCTATGCTGGTTTTGCTTCCATTTGGTCCTAGAAGAAGAAGAAGAAAAAAAGGGGGAGGGGAGTGACACTAGAGCAAAACCATAATTTTACTGAAGATGCCTACTCAGATATAGGAACTGAATTTAGCTGAAGTCAATAAGGAAGGAAAATGTCAAAAGGATTAATCTACTTTGAGTCAAAGGTCATTTCCTTGAATGCAAGGTGGGAAATAGTTCAGAGAAGAAAAGGTAAAAAGTTGTGATTCAAATGGAAATGCTCTTTCACAAGTCACTGGAGCTCGTATCTGTTCCGCTTGATTTCTGGGATGCTTCATTGCTTCCAATTTTGAATTCTGGTGAACCTGGTTTCATAAAAATGCAGCATTTTAAATGGCTATAAATCAGAGGTGTCAAACTCACAGCATCATGGCGTCATCACATGACATATCAGGACTTTTTTCTCCTTCGCTAAACCAGGCAGGGGCAGGGCCTATAAATACTATCATTGCAAATAACTCTTTATGTATGTGTGAGTTCACACATGTGTACATGTGAGTTCACACATGTAATTCACACATACATGTCTATATGAAAAGTTTTATATATTGCGAAAATTATAAATGTAAATAAACCTGAGGGGGTTGAGCAGTTTTTTCTTTACATTAAAATATGCTTCAACATTGATTTTACACATACTGACATATATAGACATCACATCACATCTTTTGAGATGCTAACTTTATGCAAAGTTCAGAAAAGATTAAGTAAAAGAAGTTAAAATCAGGAGGTATGGAAAAATATATATATATATATATATCCCATGCACAACAACACTATTGATTGTACCTTTTCAACCTCTCTCTTTTTGAAAGCCATGCTTATTTCCATTATATTTTTACATCGATTCATATGTTGTTTCTTATTCTTTAAATTTCTCCCATTTTTCTTTCTGAGGATTTCATCAACTCCATTCAACCATGACTCTTTCTGTGTTTTTCTTCCATCCAACACGCTTATTCTTCCTTTATAAACTGATTTCGACATTGCATCCTATTTCATTCTCTACATCCAGTCAACCTCATTGGAATTTCTCACAATGATCAATCGCTTCTGTATTCAAAGCATTAGCACTATTCTGCAGGTATTAGATATAAACTTGCACCTGCTTTTTAACAACAGTCTCAAACTAAAGGAATTTTTTGTGATCAATAATAGACATTCAAAGAACAGGTTAACATGGTTAAGAATAAAATTGTCATTATGCATAGATCTATAAGAGGCAATAGTATAATAGTACTACAATATTAGTATATAATAGTATTTTGTGGTGGAATGTAGTCTGGATTCCTAGGTGGGAGGAGCTGCATTCCAGAGGCCAAGAGCAATGAAGTTTAGACAGAAGAAGACCAAGGTAGCTCCTCCTTAGAGATTCTCAGAGTATATTTTTCATAGTGCAAGCACTTGCTTTAGTTTAACAAATCTGTCTGGAGGTGAGGAATAATTAAGGTAACTGGTCAGAAGTAATTCTATGTATCTGCTTGGGTTTTTGGGCCATGTATGCAGTTGTTCACACTGTACATACAGTATGTCACAGAAGTTAGTATACCCCCTCACATTTTGTAAATATTTAACTATATCTTTTCATGTGACAACACTGAAGAAATGACAGTTGGCTACAATGTAGTGAGTATACAGCTTGTAAACGTGCTGTCTCCTCAAAATAACACAACACACAGCCATTTTGCTAGCAACAAAAGTGAGTACACCCTTAAGTGATAATGTCCAAATGGGGCACAAATTGTCAATATTTTATGTGGCCACCATTATTTTCCAGCACTGCCTTAACCCTCTTGGGCATAGAGTTCATCAGAACTTCACATGTTGCCATTGGAGTTGTCTTCCACTCCTTCATGATGATGTCACCGAGCTAGGGGATGTTAGAAATTTTGCACACATCCACCTTCCATTTCAGGATGCCCCACAGATGCTCAATAGGGTTTAGGTCTGGAAACATGCTTGGCCAGTCCATCACCTTTACCCTCAGCTTCTTTAGCAAAGCAGTGGTCATTTTGGAGGTGTGTTTGGGGCCATTATCATCTTGGAATACTGCCCTGTGGCTCAGCCTCTGAAGGGAGGGAATCATGTTCTGCTTTAGTATGTCATAGTACATTTTGGCATTCATGGTTCTCTCAATGAACTGTAGCTCCCCAGTGCTGGCAGCACTCATGCAGCCCCATACCATGACATTCCCACCACCATGCTTGACCGTAGGCAAGACACACTTGTCTTTGTACTTCTCATCTGGTTGCCTCCACATGCTTGACACCATCTGAACCAAATATGTTTATCTTGGTCTCATCAGACCACAGGACATGGTTCCAGAAATTCATGTCCTTAATCTGCTTGTCTGCAGCAAACCGTTTGTAGGCTTTCTTGTGCATCATCCTTAGAAGAAGCTTCCTTCTGGGATGATAGCCCTGCAGATCAATTTGATGCAGCATGCGGCATATGGTCTGAGCACTGACAGGCTGCCCCCCCCAACCTCTTCAACCTCTGCAGCAATGCTGGAAATACGTCTATTTCCCAAAGCCAACCTCTGGATATGATGCTGAGCACAGGCACGCAACTTCTTTGGTCAACCATAGCGAGGCCTGTTCTGAGTGGAACCTGTCCTGTTAAAGCACTATATGGTCTTGGCCACTGTGCTGCAGATCAGTTTCAGGGTCTTGGCAATCTTCTTATAGCCTAGGCCAGGGGTCGCCAACCTTTTGGACCTCAGGGGCCACCAAACTCATAATTTTAAATCCCAGGGACCACTAATCGGTTCTGTGTGTGTGGCCTAATTTGTGGGTGTGGCTTGGTGGTCATGTGACAGCTGGGCATGGCTTGTATGTAAATATTATAAATATTTATATAAATATTGAATTTTTTATTTAAAAAAGAGCAACTTTTACCCAAAATCAGGCAAAGCAGGCAGGCAGATTGAGTTGCTCACAGAATCACAGAATCATTCAGTGATCTATCTATCTGCCATCAGCTAGCTCAGTCTCTCAAATTTGCTTGCCGTGAGTCTGCACTGAATAATAGAACCTTCAGTCCTGAGGGAGGTTTGGCTGGCTTAAAAGCAGAGCCGAAGTTCTAAAGACTAGTTAGAAAGCAAGAAATCCAACCATTTCCTGCTTCCTAGCTAATCTAAATCTCCCGGCACAGAACAGATGATGGTCAGAAAAAGGAAAAATAGCAATTTAGCAGGCAAGTTTGCTGGGTAAGGAGTGAGTGGGTGAGGAGGATTCCCACGGGCCATGTGGACAGTACAGCCTTGTGTTTCTGTGTAGCCTGGATTAATTGCCTTGGGGGAGTGGTCTGGGGGTGAGATTTCTCTGCGGCCCACCAAAATTTTCTCACAGCCCACCAGTGGGCCACAGCCCACTGGTGGGCTGGTTGGCAACCCACTGACCTAGGCCATCTTTGTGTAGTAGAGCAACAGTTTGTTGTTTCAGATCCTCAGAGAGTTCATTGCCATAAACTACCATGCTGAACTTCTAGTGACCAGTATGAGAAAGTGAGAGCGATAACACCAAATTTAATACACCAGCTCCCCCTTCATACCTGAGACCTTGTTAACACTAACCAATCACATGACACCAGGGAGGGAACTGGCTACTTGGGCCCCATTTGGACATTATCACTTAGAGGTATACTCACTTTTGTTGCCAGGGGTTTAGACATTAATGGCTGTGTGTTGCATTGTTTTGAGGGGACAGCACATTTACTCTGTTATACAAGCTGTACACCCACTACTTTGCATTGTAGCCAAGTGTCATTTCTTCAGTGTTGTCACATGAAAAGATATACTTAAATGTTTACAAAATGTGAGAAGGTGTATTTACTTCTGTGATGTACTGTATGGTTGTATGGTGGTCCTATTTTCATATGCTTACTCTAAGTAGGCAAACTAGCATTAGGAGGATGAGTTTTGACTTTATTTTGAAAGTGTCATATATTATGCTATGTATCAATGGCTGTTCACCAATTTGCTCACCTGTGAAAAAGCAAAAGGATGGAGGTACAGATTAATATCCATAGAAATCTGACTTCCTGAATCATGTTTATCCATATATTCATGCAAACAAGCTGAATAACTCCACGTGAAGGTGTTTTTTTTCTTGGTCACTTTATGTGTGAAAGAAAATTGGGTAGCAATGTGGGCTGATGGAGAACATGAAAGTCTTTGAAAGAAAAATTACTGTTTGCTCTTTCTTTTTCATTTTAATTACACAATGTCCATCTCATCAAAAGGATAGGTTTCTGACCTGCCTCCATTACACATCAGCTCCATGCCTACAAAGCAGAGACCCCTAAAAAAAATCATCCCAAGATTTATGGAAACACAACAGATACCATAGGGCAAAACATTAAACTAGTGAAGTATGGAGGAGGAGGAGCAGTAGCAACCAAAAATGGATAAAGCAATATCTATTCACAATATTCAAATGAGACACAGTTGCAAACACAATCCAAGAAAATGTCTTCGAGGAAAGACTTGGGAGAAGAAAGGATTGGTTTGATTTTTATCCTGAAAAAAAAGGGTAATTTAGTTTCTTTCGATCCATCCCATCACTTCTGGAATCTTGCTTTCCCTTTAACTATCCGCAAAGTGAGGACAAGTTTAATGTAATGGTGAAAGGCACAAAGCTAGAGACCATGAGTTCCAATCTTCCCTTAGGTATGAAGCCAGCTTGATGACTCTGGGCCAATCATTCACTCTCAATCTTAGGAAGAAGGAAATAGTAAGCAGTCACAAAAATGTTGCCACTAATACTGCCGGGACTTGTCAATGTGGGATCAGTCTGCTCTGGTTCTACTCACAGTTGCTCAAACTGGGATGTTCCCATAGCAGAATATATCTGCATCCACTACAGTGTCCAATATCCTCAAAACTTCTGGATAGGGAGTAGGTTATAAAGATTTTAAACAAAATAAATAAATAAATTGTAATAATTCTACTTCATGTGTTTTACTTTGCTTTTCACAACAATCCATTATATAACAGCACCACAAGCTGTGCTATTTTCCAGCTAGGCTTGCTGCTGTTTATCCAGCCCATATATTGAAAGGCAGGTGCATTTTTAAAAGCTGCTGAGAAAATGTTAAATGGAAATGGCAACAAGAAACTCTGGAAGAGAAAATTACCTTTCTGGAGCTGAATCTTTAAGTAGTATTTATACCTTGGTTGTGCCCCCCAAAATATATTTCTGTATCTTGACAAACTGTGGGGGCTGGAAAACATTAATAAAAATATAATCCATTTTTCTGCAGTTCCATGCTTCCCTGCTCCCCAGTTAAGAAGAATGAGGCGGGGACGACGACTGATAATCTGTAGGTACCTTTTATTTTCCCAGTTTTGCTGCTTTTGTCATTGTTGCTTATGATAATATCTTGTTTTTAATCATCCCTTCCCTCTTTTCCATTTTGTTCACATTCTGAACAACTGAGCTATCCTTTGAACTGAAACAATTTACATATAAGGGATCTTTTTTTCCCGACCAAAGGGAATTTTTTATATATACATAGCACACATGATTTCCTCAGGAAATGAGCTGGTACTTATAATTATTTTGCAAAAAAAGATTTCCTGCAAAGGTGAGCATTGAGCTGTTCTAATTTACTGTAGCCAAATGAAGACTTGCTCTGTATTTTAATGGAAGAAGCACAATGGAATCCAGCTTGATATGCATTCTATGTGATTCACAAAAGCTCTAGCTTTCATTTATTAAACCTTGCTATTTCCAGTCATAGTGAAAATAAAGTAGTTGCTCACCCTCTTCCTTCCTACAATCAACTCTCCTTTTGGTATGTTTCCTTCTACCAATTTCAGATTGCACCTTCCTTAGAAATTGAACACTTTCTGGTTTTGGAACAGTTAAAAATACTAATTAAGAGAGCCTTGTTGGGATTTTGAAGCAGAAGGAGCAGAGAAGCTGTGGCATCATGAAGGCTGACAAACCTGATGTGTTTCTCTTCTCTTTCTCTTTTGCTGTTATATTTTAATAATTTCCATCTTGTTTTCCTACATACGGGGGGAAGGGGGGTGTTCCAATCTTGGCAACTTTAAGAAATGTGCACTTCAACTTCCAGAATTTCCTGGCTAGCATTGCTATAAAGAAAAACAATATAGATAGAAATATATAAATGATTAAAATGTTTATGATTATGTAGATTTTTAAGTGGTATGTATCACAAAGCATTTTTATTTCAGTGAAGAGTGATCTCCTATTTTTACTGTACTCGGTTACAGATAGATTTTAAAAAATGAACAACCTGCATCCATCTAATGCAGAGGTGGGAAACTGTGGCTGGCTCGGTAGTTCTGGGATTTGAAGTCCACAAATCGTAAAAAGACCATAGTTCCCCATTCCTGATCTAATGGATCTGTTATCACTTTAAGAACTCATAATAAATGTTATATTATTGATATGGTAGGGGAAAAGCATGTCTATTTCCTTAAAATCCAGTGGAGTTACTCTCCACATTCCCAAATACCAGGAGGTCTCCAGATATATATAAACTTTAACCTTAGACTTTCTACTATTGATCTCACCCCTTTCCTAAGAGGTCTGTAGGGGGCGTGCATAAGCGCACCAACGTGCCTACCATCCCTGTCCTATTGTTTCTTTTATTTATTTTTTCTTATATGTATCCATGTATTCATAACTATGTTTTTACTTATACCTATTATCTTGTAAGCTATTGATAAATAAAAATAAATAAAATAAAAATAAATAAATAAATATTTTTGTATATATGTTATTACTGCTTAAAGCATCATGAAATTAAAGCAAAACCCACATTTCTACCATCATCTGGATAGGTTCTGGATCAAATGAGCTTTTCAGAGGAAAAGATGCTCACCATTGTGAATTGTCATAAAGAAGCTCTTATTTTTTTAAAAATTCTCCTTGGTTACTGCTATGAATTGACTGAGAAAAACTTGCACATGTAACTACTGAGCAAAGCAACTGCATTAAATGATCTTCATCAAGTAAGGTTGTCAAAGCATAAAGAAGATGAAAGCCCAGGCGGCAGCAGGAGGTTGCTTGCAGATTTGTAGAAAGAGTAGAACTGAAGCGAAAGATGGAGGAAGAGAAGTTGGAGGATCAGAGCAGAACCCTATAAAGAGGCAAAGGAAACAAAAGTGGTATTAAGCTCTGAGCATCTTGTGTTGTGTTAAACTGTATCCTTATAAACATTGTCCAGACAGATGCCGAAACTGAAGCTGAAATACTTTGGCCACCAAATGAGAAGAAAGGACTTCTTGGAAAAGACCCCGATGTTGGGAAAGATGGAAGACAAAAGGAGAAGGAGATGACAGAGGATGAGAGGGTTAGATAATGTCATCAATACAATGAACACGGGTTTGGGTAAACTCTGGGAGACAGTGGAAGACAAGAGGGACTTATATGGGGTTGTAAAGAGTTGGACATGACTTAACTGAACAACAACAATAAGCATTGTCCAAATAAATTTCTGGGTGGAAGATTACCGTAAGATATTTTTAGGGCATCAGTGACTGGGTGTTTTAGATAAGAATAAGAATGTGTCAACAATGAAAGCCAGCCATAGTAGGACATATCACATGTGAAGAATAAAGAATGCAATATATAAATGGTAAGTTTGCTCAGAGTAACATCAAGGATAAAGGCAATCCAGGGATTTTACAGACCTCAGTCAAATACAGCCTTTATTCACAGAATTCTCTCCCTATTTGCTTGACAGTGACTTGAAAGAGCAGAAATTGTTCTTTGTGTTGTGTTACCCGTGTTTTAGTGATTATGCCATACTAAATGTGTTGAAATAGCAGAAGGGATGCTAATTTCTGTCAGCTAAATACTTAGGTTTCCCATAATGATTTCTTTTTCCTCCATTCAGTTTGCAAGTAGGTCACACATAATAACATATCCTGTCTGGAAAAGCAGAATTCAGGAGCTTTACTCTGGAAAACTGTCCAGGCATTAAAACAGCTGTCTTTATTTTGACTCTCTTTACAAACAACATTCTTGATGTCATTCATTTATAGATCAGATAAAACTGGGCAAACTCTTGTCACTGACACATCACGCACGATAAGGTGTACAGTAGAAGCCACAAAACTCATTTTCATCATCAACAAACAAAAAGTGTTGAAATCATCTTTTGTTAATCAGGAAATTTGGTATGCTGGTAAAGTGATCTGGACGATCTAGTTATAACCTCAACTTTAAATGAAGGTTGTTTTAAAAGACGTCCATTATCTACATCAGCTGAAATAAAGCAGTCTTGCTGCTATTTAGCAATCAAATTAAGGTCACAACATGTTTTTTCAAGGATATATTCATAGAAAAAAATCATATCCCAAATAAGTTATCAACCTCTGGTTGTGATAATTTACTCCCTGAGTTAGCAACAGAAGTCATTCTGGGCCAATAGGTATACTAAAAACTCTTGCTTAATAGGTGAATTGTATGTCTTCCTGCTGTAAGCACAGTGGACTCCAGAATTTAATATCAAGATAGCATCAAGCATTTAACCCAGTAGGCAAAATTAGGAAAAATGAAGTATTAGTATGAGGCATGTTACTGCTAACAATGTTAATAGGATAGGTTTCAAATATTAGGCTCTTCTTGAATATTTAAGCCAAGCTCAACTCTTCCTATATCCAGGTCTTCCACATAATCACATCAACTATTAAATGGCTCCTGAAGCTGGCACCCTTATCCTTATCCAAGTGATTATTGTAAATAAGCAATGAATATCTTTTAGGAGCCTTGGTGGTGGAATGGTTAAAGTGCAGCATTGCAGGCAAACTTTGCCCACAACCTGAGTTTGATCGTGACAGGGTTCAAGATTGACTCAGCTTTCCATCTTTCCAAATGCTTCTACATTGTAAACTACCCAGAGAGTTCTCTGCCTGCCGTGCTAAATGTATTACTATTGTTATGCTAATGAGGGAGAGAGAGGGAGAAAGAGGGGAGGGAGGGAAGAGAGAGAGAAAGAAAACTAAGGCAAATGGCCACACTTTCTCACTGGATCTCATAAAATGTAAATCTGATCCTTCCAAATATTATAGTGATCTAAATAATCAGCATAAGTAAAGACTAACAAACTTTCCTCAGTTGATTCAATTCAATTTCATAAATGTTACCACAGTCTCACTTTGTGCCCTGGAACCTGACAGATAATTATTATTTCCAGGCTAATTTGCTTCTCCAACTTGTGGTACAGACTGTATAAATGGTTTTGAAGCTTGCTAAAAATTATATATTCACAAAAGTTACTTCACTTCAGCCTGTGTGCATGTGAGATGCAAGAGAATTTGCTGCATCTGTAAAAATCACCATGGTCATGCTGGCTATCAATTCCCAGCTCTTTTGTAGGAAAGTCAAGAGTCATTACTGGCAAATTCCCATCTCAATATTTAAGTCCACACTACAGAAAAGCCACATTTAAGAAAACTGAGAAAATGCAATGCAATGTGGAATCCTTCTGAACCTTTAGACAGAAATTATAGGGATAATTTGGGGGGATAATATGTAACACTTCAAGTTCTGCTTGTCTTATTTTCTAATGACAATTCAAAAAAGATGCCTTAGTGTTCTAATGATGAAATTTCCAGTTTCTGGAAATTTGTCTGGGATGGAAAGATAGGAAAACTATGGTTGACATCTTAAAATTACATTTCTTCATATAATACTACTAAATATTATCAGTGGGGTGGAAAGTAAGGGGAAATGTAGCATGTAGCATGCCTGAAGGATGAATGCACCAATTGAACAAGCATATACTACAATTCCACAAATAAGCTGTTTTGTCTGGGGAAATGACAAGGATGAAATGACTTCCTACTTGCCCTCCTGAACCACCAGTGAACCGGATTACAAATATTGTCCTTTAATGATGACATGTTTTATAGAAAGAATGGATATCATTATAATGAATAAATCACACACATAAATGAGTTTGAATACATTTTATGGGTAAGTGTATCTCTGTATGCTTTGACTTGCATTTTGACCTGGGATTCTGTAACTCATCTATGGTGATATGTCAAAAACATTTGTCTGTTTTTCATGCCTAGCTTTTACCTGATGTTGTAAGAGGAAGTGGGCAATGGTCATGTTCTACATAAGAAACAAGAGCTGCCCGGAATTCATCATGCTTTTAATAGATGTGATCTCTTCAAGTTAACTAAGAGAAAATCAGAATGGAAAACAGACTAATGGTAATAAATTCAGTTTTGAACCTGTAACAATTACTAATGGTATTCATTAAATGCCTGTTCTATAAAAGGGTGTGAGAATAATTATGGGCCCAGCTTCAAAATAGCTTTGAACTGGATTTTTTTCTACCATGTTCCAAATGAACATGGAGTTTATAATTCAAGACCTGAATTTGTGTAGCCTGAGGAGAAAAACGTCTCCCTTGTCTGTTTAAGTGATCTTTAGACACAATCAGGTCACTCTATGGATATACAAAACCAGTGACATGAAAACTACCATCAACTGGCAAATGCCTCTGGAGCATTCTAAAAACAGTTTGAGCTATTTGTTTGGAAGGATAGTATAGTAAGAGATGACCAGGTTGAGCCCGAGAAAAGGGTTAAATACGTCATCAGCCATGAGTCCCTTCAAGTATACAAGAGATCTAAGTCCAGCCCACTGTGAATTCCTTATTTACTGCCAAATTGCTTTAACTGTTAGTAATTCAGATTCTTGTAGAGAGTTTAAGCTTGTAATAAACCTTTTGAACTGCCTGGATTTCATGATTTCCCTGGTGCTTGACAGATAGATCATATTAATTCTCCCCTACCATTGCAAAGTCCAATAAAATAAGGAGAAAGAAGCAGGAGCACGAAGAGAACAAAAACTTGATTATCCTGAATTTAATTGTATTTATTTATTTATGAAATATATGTACCACTCATCTCACTGTCCAAAGAGAATTTCTTTATCATCTTAATGTTTTGTAAGATACAACCATGGTTCTTTGACTTCTTTTCCTTTCAAAACCAACAACAAATATACACTAAGGTTCAAGTATTTAGGAAAGATTCTGGAATTAAAATGAATGAGCTTGTAGCAATTGTAGTAATTTACTGCTTACAGCTGATTGCAGAACTCTGTAATGATCTTACATTCAAGACTATTATTCACCAGGGAGATAATAGGGTAAATGCTTTCTCCCTTCAATGAAGGAAAACTGGCTATAATATCGCAAGACTTAGTATACTACTCTAATTAAAATGAGCAAATCCATAATCAACTGATCAATGGATCCCCATTAGGAATACCAGAAAGTGCATGCTAGTCTTCTGTGTAATTTCTCTCTGTTCCATCTATTTTAGCTCTTTTAGGATCATATGTACATATAGTTGCATTAAAGAATGAGTTTGTTCTATAAGCTAGTTTAGTGGAGTGGTTAAGGCACAAATTAGAAACTGGGAGACTGTAAACTCTAGTCCTGTCTTAAACAGGACTGAGTGACCTTGGGCCAGTCACTCTCTTTCAGGCCTAGGATGGAGGCAATGGCAAACCACTTCTGAAAAACCTTGCTCCCCAGAATAAAGAGACTAGTCCAGGTAATCTCCAGGAGTCAAGGATGATTTAAAGGCACTAAATATACATATTATTGTAAGAGAGAAAAAAAATAAAACCTAGGCTCATACAAAGAACAGCATCAGTGGCTGTTTTGGATTGCCTGTCTTCTGTACAACATCCTACATAATGTAGACTTTGCTCCTAAATTTTGAACCACTGAGGATCATTCTGATAGCACAAGAGACCAACATAACAAGAAAATATATGATATGGCCCAGAAGATTACAATTGGTAACTGGAGATAAGTGAAAATTGAATCTTCTCTGAACCTCTGTACATAGCAAGTATGTTATCAAGGGCCATGTCAAGCTCTAGAGAAATTAAGAGATTTGGGCAGTTCAAATGAGTATCAAGATTTATTGTAAGCTTAAACTGTCTATAAGAATCTGACCAACTAACAGTCAAGGGAAATTGAGCGGGAGATAAAAAAGGCATTCAAGATAGGCTGGACTTAGAGCTCTTGCAGGAGCACAGGAACTTGTGACTTATGATGCATTTAAACCTCCCTCCAACTCAGCCTGGTTATCTCCTACAGGCTACTCTTGAAGAATTCCCAGAAGCTTCAACTGGTCCAGAAGGAAGTAGTGCAAGTTGTGTTCAACTGGCCCAGAATGTAGTAGCACAGGCTTCATGAGCATCCCTTAGTATGTATTTATTACATTTATATGCTGCCTATCTCTAGGCAGTTTGCAATGAATTTTTTAAAAAGATAAAACATTGGAGACATTAAAGCAATTAATAACACTAAAATTGTGTTTAAATTAACAAAGATGGGAAGGAAGGAAGGAAGGAAGGGAGCAAGATAAATGGGTGGGGAGGTGGGTCTTATCTTAGTCCATTAACCCTCTCCAAAATGATATGCCCCTTTTGGGGTCCCAAGTCCACTGGCAGACCTATTTGGGAAGGCCCAAAGGATGAATGGGGATCTCATGCCCATGTTATGCCTCTGCTTCAGGAGCTGCCCTGTTTGCCAGTTTGCTTCCAAATGCAATTCAAGGGACTGGTTGTTATATATAGCCTATTAACCTTAGTATCCAGCCAGCCAGTTTCATCTGTGCAAACTCTCTGCAAGTAATTTTTGTTAATCAAGACATCCAGGATACCTGTTCTTTGCAAACACAGGAGAATTAAATTTACAAGTTCATTTTGCTGCTATTCTTGAGATCCTACTGAGGCTTCAAATACTTTTTTTAAAAAAAATCTGCCTGAAATGTCAATAAGTTCTGCATGTAATATTTTCTTGAAACAATCCAAGTTGAATATTTCCCACTATTCTGTTTTTAGCTGCCTATGTAGGTTAATCATAACCACTATGCTCTGACATGTAAGTCAATCATAGCATATGGAAGCAATAGATTAAAACATTACATTCATTTGGTAGGTTCATGTCCCTGGAGAGTGGCTAAAGCTCAGAGAGCACCAACAACCCCTCATTTCAACTCTAAGCTATAAACATTTTCCTTTATTGGTACATTTCCTTTTACTTTATTTGGCAGGTGGAGAGCATGCTGGGGACTCCAAACACTTCAGTCATCGTTTTAGAATTCAGGACACTAGAAATGTGCTATTGTACACTAGTGTGACTTGACTGAGTCTAGCTACAGTAGTATCTCTAGGGAATTATGAGATCTGGTCATAATTTATAGAACTGAGAGCATGGATTTCTTAGTTATTTTCCTCGCCATATGGTCTATTATGTCTTCCACTACATTTTGTTTTTTATCTATAAATTTCTACATGCTCTTTAGATATACCATGCTATACTTCCTTTCCACATTGTATGATTTTTGTAATGCATAACTGCATTTTGTAAGTGATTGCAATTCAAAAATCTCAGCCAATCATTTGACTGAAACACCACTTTCTTTTTTAGTTTCTTCATCAGCATTAAAACGTGATCGTCTACATCATTACCTCTTAATTGGTTGACTTAAATTGAGATTTTTCTTTTTTTCCCCTGTGGGGCATGAAGAATTGTTTTCAATTTTATTATTTTGTTGCTATAAATATTTAATTCCATTTTCTGTTTTGGTTTTAGCAAGTTCCTTAAATTAGCAAAGATATATCATTAAGCCAAGGTGCATACATAATTGATATTAATTTAACAAATACATTAATAAGTATATTTGCTCATCTTTCAAAAGATATATTCTTGAGAAATCTTTGTAAGTATATTAGGCTCATAAATTGTTTGAAAATGAATATTTACATGATGTTTTTGGCATATTCCAGATAACATTTCATATAGCTTTAGAATCTGTGTTCCAAGTGAACCAGTTATTCTTGGCATTCATGATCTGGTCACTTCCAAAGCAATTATAAATGTGTTGTATATATATTCTACACCGACAGGCTCTAATAGCTCAGGAAATTATCTATTGATTTTAAAGATATGATCCATGGTAAATCAGAATACGTTTTATAAAGATCAGGCAAGATATCAAGGTTTGGGGAACATTTCATTGTATGCCACATAGCTCCATTTTGATATCCAGCCCCAAAACTTTTCATCATCATCAGACTTTGATTATTCTCACAGGACAAACATCTTTTCTTTTTCTTTTTTTTTTAATTTTTTTTTATTAAACATTTATTTGACATACATTTAAAACAGACAAATCAACACACACACATATATATACATATATAAATTTTACAGCATATATTGAGCAATGGTTTCTCTTTTCTTTATCTTTATCATTGATGTGATCTACCTTGTTAACGTAATCCTTCGTTCTTTTGATGTTACAGTTTCTCTACATCCTTTTTAATTAAATGCACATCTGCTATCTTTTCAATAGCTTATCCAAATATCAGATATTACCTTTTTCTTAACCACTCATACCAAATATTCCATATTTCATAGTATTCACTATTTTGTTTGTTTTTCAACAATTTAGTTAAGCTATCCATCTCAGCACATTCATGTATTTTTTTAATTACCATATCATCTGAGGGGGTAAGGGATAGTTTCCAGTTTTGTGCGTACATTATTCTAGCCGCAGTTATAATATGTAAAATTAAGTATTAGTATTTTTTCTCCATGTTTGTATCTATCATGCTTAATAGGAAGATTTTTGGGTTCTAATTTTAATTTTTGTTTTGTTATATCTAAAATCCAATTTCTAATATTTTTCCAGAGTTTCTGAGCACATGAGCAAGTCCATCATATGTGGAAATATGTTCCTTGTAAGTAATTGCATTTCCAACAATTGGGTGGTAGGTTAGGAATATCTTAGCCAGTCTCGCGAGAGGTAGATGCCAGCGATAAACTATTTTATATAGATTTTCTTTATACGAGACTGACATAGTTAATTTATAGTTTATTTGACAGATGTGTTCCCATTTATCTAATGCAATACTATGACCTAAGTTTTTAGACCAAATTGTCATGGATTCTGTAATTATTTCTTCTTTTAGTTTATAATCCAAGAGGTATTTATATATTTTACTAATTGCTTTCTTTTCCTCTCCAAACCATTTTTTGTCCAGTTCTTGTGGGATCATATTGAAACCAAATTGTTTCTCTATCTCTTTTATAGTGGGTTTGTATTTGTACGAAGGGTCACCATGCTATCTCTTTTCCTCGGATTTGTATTTGATGTTTATTTTTAAGATCTCCAGTATCATATAGTAAATCCTTATACCTAATAATATTTTCATAATCCAATACATTTGGATGTGTGACTGCTTCCAGTGTGGATAACCACAATGGAGCCTTTGGATAGTGATTCTTTTTAATATTTTCCCAAATCTTAAACCATACATTTCTTACATGGTGCCTTTGAAAATATGAATGTTGTTTAGATTTTCCATCCCACATAATGGCATGCCAGCCAATTTGGAGATCAAATCCCTCTAATACTAGTAACCTTCTATTTTCTAATTTAACCCAATCCTTAAGCCAATTTACTACAGCTGCATCATAGTATAATTCAAAATCTGGAAAGCCAAATCCTCCTTTTTTCTTAGCATCCTGTAATAGTTTATATTTCACTCTGGGTTTTTTCCTCTGCCATATGAATTTGGATATGGAATTGTTTAATTCTACAAAGAAATTCCTTTCCAACTTGACTGGCACTGTTTGAAATAGGAACAACAATTTTGGTAAAACATTCATTTTTACTATTGCAATACGTCCCAATAGCGATACCTGCAGTTTAGCCCAGTTTTCTAAGTCTTTAACTATTTGCGCTGTTAATTTGTCATAATTATCTTTTTTAATTGATGAATATCTAGCAGTCAACCATATTCCCAAGTATTTTACTTTATTTACCACCTGCATACCTAATTTATTTGCTAATTCTTCTTTCTGGTCCTTTGTACAGTTTTTTGCTAATACTTTTGTTTTTTCTTTGTTGATTTTTAACCCTGCTACCTTTCCATATTCTTCTATTTCTTTTAATAATATAGGGCTCGTTTCTAGAGGTTCTTCTAATATAAATACCATATCATCAGCAAATGCTTGAAGTTTATATTCCTCTTTTTTTATTTTTAATCCTCTAATTTCTTGGTTTTTTCTAATTTGTACTAAAAGAGTTTCTTCTGCCAATATATACAGTAGGGGAGCTAAGGGGCAACCTTGTCTTACTCCCTTACTTATCTTTATGGTGTCTGTACTTTTCCCCATTTATTAATATTTTTGCAGTCTGCATATTATAAATTATTTTGATAAATCCTATAAAATTCTCACCAAATTTCATACCAGTCAATTGTTTAATGAAAAATTTCCAATTCAAATTATCAAATGCTTTTTAGGTGTCTAAGAATATTAATGCCATTGTCTTAGTTGAATGCACTTCATAATATTCTAAAATATCCATAATAGTTCTTGTATTTGTTTTTATTTGTCCATAAGGGAGGAAGCCATTCTGATCAGTATGAATAATTCTACTTAATGCTCTCTTTAATCTTTCCGCCAGTATTGTAGCCATTATTTTATAATCTACATTTAAGAGTGATATTGGTCTATAATTCTGAATTTTTTGTGGGTCTGATTGTTCTTTATGAATAAGAGTGATATATGCTTCCAACTATGTTTTAGGGATGTTGGCATTCTCTAAGGCTTCATTATACAAATCTACCGGCATTTTCTCTAATATTTCTTGAAATTCCTTATAGAATTCCTTCAGAATTCTAAATGGGCCAGGGGTCTTATTTGTTTTTTGTAATCTAATTGCCTTCCTAATTTCTTCTATAGATACTTTACTATTCAAATTTTGTTTCTCTTCATCAGTGATTTCAGGCAAATTCTTTTCATTCAAATATTGGTCAATAGATTTTTCTAATACTTCTTCCTGATCATATAGTTTCATAAAAAATTCCTTAGCAATTTCTCTTTTTTCTTGGGTCTGCATATATAATTTCCCTTCCTGGTTTTGGAGAGCTACTATCATTTTCTTTTCTTGTTCTTTTTTAATTTTATGAGCTAACCATCTCCCTGGCTTATTTGCATTTTCAAAATAATTTTGTTTTGCTAACTTGATTTTTTGGGCCAAATCTTCCTGTACATCCAAATTTATCTTATGCTATACCAAATCTATTTCTTTTTTAATATTTAAATTATTCGAGTCTTGTTGTCTACTTGTTTGCAGATCTTTCAATTTCTCTCTCCATCTATTTTGTTGCTGCCTTTTTTCTTTTTTCTTTGTTCTTTTTGATATTGTAAGCAATAATTAAACCTCTGACATAAGCTTTGGTCATATCCCAAAGATTCTGTAAGGAGGTATGTTCTCTTTTATTTATTTCAAAAAATATATTCAATTCTTTCTTAATCATTTCAATATAATCTTTATCTCTTAGTATAGTATTATTAAATGTCCATCTTCCAAATTTTCTCTCTCCTTTCCATTTAATTTGAATAGGATTATGATCAGCCCATAAATTTGACAAAATCTCAATCCTTTCAATATTCTCCATTAACCCAGGGTCCATCCATATCTGGTCTATTCTAGACCAGGAGTGGTGAGGATTTGAAAAAAAAGTATATTTTTTTTATTTGGATTTAATTATCTCCACACGTCCTTCAAATTAAGTTCTCTTATCATGTTATTAAAGGACAAAGGGAGTACTCTCCTTTCCTTTTTTTTTTTTTAGACGTTTTATAATCTTTCTCTTTCTCTGGGACTGTATTGTAGTCCCCTACAATGCGTACATTGGCATACTGAAACCCTATTATCTTCTGATGAAGCCTATTATAAAAATCTTTTTGGTTTATGTTCGGGGCATATATGGTAGCTAGTAACACCTTTTTCTGGTTTAAAATTATTTCTATAAAGAGCATTCTCCCTTCTTGGTCTTTATATATTTGTTTATGTTGAAGTCAGTCTTTTACATATACTACATTACCTCTTTTTTTTTTTTGTTTGTTTGCGACTGCTGAATACATTTTACCTAAATTTACATTTTTTAAGAGATCTGCTTGGCTGGCTGGGATATGTACTTCTTGAATACAAGTTATATCAGTATTTTGTTTTTTGAGTTTTTCAAATATCTGTTTTCTTTTTGATGATGAATTTAAACCATTAATATTAACTGAAAATAAAGTAATTTCTTTATTAGTATCACGGAGTGTGGGAGGCATTCCTTATTTCATTCCTTGTTCTGGGTTCTCTTCTTCTTGGTCTATTATCTTCTTCTTCTTCTCTGGAGTTTTGGGGTTCGGATTGTGTATCAGATTCTTTTTCGGTGGAGAGTTGTTCTTCTTGACTTCTCATAATTAAATTGTCTCTACTTTCTTGTTCTTCCTCGGGTCCTAGATATCATTCATGGAATTCCTGTGTCTTTTCAACTGTATCTATTTTATATTTTTTATCCTGCCATGAGACTAACAGCCCCTCTGGAGTGAGCCACCTAAATGAGATACTGTTTCTGATAAGTTGTGTTGACAGAAATTGGTAGGCCCTTCTCTGTTCTCTAACTCTCCTGGGTATTTGTTTTAGTGTTTTTATATATAAGCGGTTCGTCTCTGGTCTTACTGTAAAGCAGGTCTCGTGTTGTCTTCTTTGCAAATCTGATGTGGACCTCTCGTGGTAGTCTATGTCTCCTCGTATAGTGAGTGTATACTCTATAAACCTCATCTATGTCACTTTCGATTTCTATTTGGGTTTTTGTAGAACTGCCGCTATCAGGTTCATAATGACTGCACTCAGATCTTCCTTTCTGTCCTCCATCACATTTTGAAATCTAAGATAAAATGACGCCTTCTCTAATTCCATGGATACCATTGAATCCCAGAGCTCACAGTAAAGGACTTTCCAATTTTGTTCTGAGTCCTCTAATTTCTTCTCCACCATCTCCGTTCTTGTCTCTACTAAGTTTAATTTCTGTTCATTTTTTAGCACTACTTCCTGCATCTTTCCAATCTTAGTATTCAAAGTTTGTATTTCATTTTTTACACCTCCTATTTCTGTTCTCATCTCTGTTTTCATGTCTTCATGATTTTTTGCAATTAGTTCGTGGGTTTTTGCCATCATTTCCTGCATCATAGTAAGGGTTGTCTGTACTGTCTGCAGGCTTTGAGCTGAATTAGTTTTTTCTGCCAATAACATTGCTTCTATAGATCTCTGCCCTGCAGGTGAAGACATTGTTGTTGTAGTTTTCTTTCCGATTTTACATTTATAGAGGATGTTGTCGCCATTTTGACTATCTGTAACAACTCTCTCCAATCTACCATCCACTATCCCTAGTAGAGCACTATTTTCCTCTCCTTTTCAATTCAGTGGTAGTGTTAATACATATATTATGTTATTAATTACCAAAGTTCTGTTCTAGAGATTCACAATCAACCTTTGTTCCTATTTTTACTAAGTGATCCTATTCTGCTATTACAATATTTTTTTAAAAAAATCCCTATTAATCAAATACACACTTGTTTAGATGCAGAATCAACAATCTCTCTCCCCCCCACCAATTAGCTGAAAATCAGAGTCTTTCAGATAGGCGATCTGCTCCTCGGCTCCGCACTGACACAGCGCCCAACCAGAAGTCCCAAACATCTTTTCCATATAGGAAAACTGGTCCTGATTTTTACATTTGAAATGGTAGTCCGAAGATGTAAAAATGACAATAATTCTTTGACTGTTATCTTTAAGTTCAATTTGTCTCATAGATCTTTTTTTCCATCTGTGTCTTACCAGATCCATTTGACAATCCTATCATTTATTCTTGTGCTGAAATCTGGTTTCTCATTTTCTTGACTTACTTTTTAATTATGAAGGAGTTGAAAAAGTGCATTTGGATCTAATTGGATGTCTAATTAAGACATGGTCTATGCTTTTTACACTTCCTCTGCCATTCAGTTATTCTGAATTTCTAAGTAGTAGATATCGGAATCGGAAAATCTGTAAATGAGGTCTGACACTAACAGATAGCTGCACATTAATGAGGAATAATTGCCTGCATTATAGGCTTAATGTTAATACAGATCACAGAAATACGTTTTACATGCAGAAGGTACAGAAAGCAAAATAAAAAAAGCTCATGAAGTTATATTAATAGTTTTAGAACATTTTTTGTGGCATGACAGTTATCAAAAGGGAAATCATAACTTTATAAAATATATCACTTGAAAACAGTCTTCAGAGAAGAGTCTACAACTGAACAAAAAAAGGAAACTTGTTGATTTTAAAAATGTTTCTTTTTTTAAAAAAAATCCAGACATCCTCTTCAAATACAAGACAAATCATAAATAATGTATGGTTTGGGCTTTGCAGAGGTATGACAATAGCTCCATGTATCTTCTAAAAGTAAATTTCATTTCTGCAATATATAGATGCCAATTTATCAGCTATACCAAGCTATAGAATGCCTTTAGGAAAATGTGAATCTCAGACTATTCCATTGTCTTCATGGAAATCCTATATATATATGATAGGAAACTACTTGAGTGGACAGAAGATGGTGAGTTAGACTGGCTTCTAATTGGCAAAGAAGTGAGGGAAGATTTGATAATCTGCCCTCATTCAATCAATATGAGAAATATTTACTAAGAGAGATTGGATTAGCATGATTTTAAAACTTGAGGAAGAAACTTCATTAACATGCATTATGCTCATAATATAACTCTGATAACTGAAAATGCAAACTATTTCAAAGTGCCTGAAAATCAAGGAGACCAGTGGGAAGTAAATAGGGGCAAAATTAAAGAAAAGAAGACCAAACTAAGGACAACAGATAGAGCAACCAGCCTTAGAATTCACATTGGAGATATTAAAGTGATGGGTAGCTTCTGGTTTTAAAGATCAATTATCAACAGCAAAGTGTACACCAGTTAAGAAATAGGCTGCACATTAGCACTTGATAGGGCAAGTAATGAAAGCCTTCAGTACCATCATGTGCATATGTACACTTACAAAAATCAGAGCAATTACATTCTTTACTAAGCAAAAGTAGGACTTTGATGAAGCAGGATAGAAACAATAGATAGAATTATTTATTGGCCAAGTGTGATTGGACACACAAGGAATTTGTCTTGGTGCATATGCTCTCAGTGTACATAAAAGAAAAGATACATTCATCAAGAATCATAAGATATAACCAATACAATTAATAATAGTCATAGGGTACAATAAGCAATCAAATCATACTAGGAAATAGTCAAAAATCATTAGGATACAAGCAACAAAATCATGGTCATACAATCATAAGTGGGAGGAGATGGGTGAAAGGAAGTGAGGATTAATATTAATATTAATGCATAAAATAAAATCATATTTATATAAAAAATAAAATCATATTTATTAAAAAAATATACTACAAAACAGTCAATAAAATCATTAGTATACAAGCAACAAAGTTACGGTCATACAGTCGTAAATTGGAAGAGATTGGTAAAAGGAAGGAAGGATTAATACTAATAGTAACAGTAATTCAGACTTAGTAAACAGTTTGACAGTGTTGAGAGAATTATTTGTTTAACAGAGTGATGGCATTCAGGAAAAAAATGTCCTTGTGTCTAGTTGTTCTGGTGTGTATAACATAACTTTATAATGTTGTTTTGAGGGAAGGAGTTGAAACAGTTTATGTCCAGGATGTGAGAGGTCTGTAAATATTTTCACAGCCCTCTTTTTGGCTTTTGAATTTTGGTGTTGGAAAAGGTTCTTCAGAATACCATGCATAATCCAGAAAACAAAGGAGTGGATTATAGAACATAGTTTACGTATGTGGTACAAATGACAGGCTCATAATTTGGACACATTACATGAAGGCCCCAGCTTCTTTGAGAAGTCAAAAATGCTGGAAAGGGTAGAAGGAAAGAGAAGAGGAAGACAACTAGAAGCAAGATGAATGGAGTCGATTACAACATCTACTGGAAGACCTATAGTACCAAGTTGGAGACAGATCATTCTGGAGAAATTCTATGTGATTGCTAAGAATAACAACATGATGACACACAATCAAATTATCATTTAATCTGCCAGCATAAATTGACATATTACATATGTTACCATCTGACAGTCTTTTATTGTTGATCTGGCAATAACAACAGCAACAAAATATTCAGTATTAAAAAGTATTTTCCTTCTCAATACAATAGTTTTCCATGACAGCAAGAAAGACCACAGAAACTTAAAATGAATGCAACACAATACATTTTCTCTTCAGTTCATATCTACTTTGCCACCATTCCCCAACTGCCACGGTCAATCTATCTCAAAGTCAATTTACTTCTCCTTCTGCAGCTTTATAAAGACAAGTCTTACAAACTTCTCTCTTTATTGTCAGCAAAAGCTCCAGTCTACCTTCTGGTCATCTCTCATCCTGATTCCTGCAATCTAGTTCTCATTGATCTCGTCTTGTTTCCTTTGATTTATGGCCACCCAGTATTTCAGGGCCTGAATTATATTCCTTCTCATTGTTTTGCATACAATCTTCTCATAGCTCATTAATTGAAAAACCAGTAAAGAACTTCCAAGTAACTAAGCAATCCTGGTCTGCTTTCCTAATTTTGCATAGAGCTGGAACAAATTCCTTAAGTTGTGCCTTCAGAAGTCTGTGAACCCCATTCCCCTCTTTCCCTATTCTTTAGATCAATCCTTTCCTTAGTTCATCTAGTTCTATTACTTTGATCTTCTGCGTCTTCTATAGTTTTCTCTTCAAAAGTACTACAATATTTTTTTCAAGAAACATTTAGCGAAAATGCATGTAAAATCATAGTTTCTTTATTTAGCTCTTCCCCCCCCCCCACCTCTTATTTGAATTGTGCTTTCTTGTATCTGTTTTCAGATTATAACAATTGCCAGGCATGGGGCATTTCAAGCTTGTTCTTTACAAACTATCCTACTCATGGATGTTGCTCCAAATTTTTTCTACCTTAAAAATGAACTTTTCAACAGAGGATCCAAATTTACATGCAAAATACTTTTCTGCAATTTTCATTTCAGCTACTGAGGTTTATCTATGTGGCAGTAAATACACGTTCATTTATTGCATGTCAAAGGAGATGATGACAATGACATGCAAACCCATATTCCCAGGGGGGAAAAATGTTTATCTAACTTAAAGCTATTTTCCAGTCATCAGCTATATTTCAGCTTAGCATTGATAGGACATGAAACTGATATTTGCTGCTTCCCACAGAGAATTTAACATGAGTTCCAGCATCAAACTAATAGTTTTCTCTTTGTTTATATTGCACTTGAAAAAATAAATAGTTCTACTTTAAAAAAGCCTTTAGAACAGCCATAGATATGCTTGCAAGAGTTGTTGCTGAATTATGACTTAAGAATTGTTTCATTTAATGATACATATTTAATAGAGGAATGATGATTTAAATGTTATTTATTTATTAATTATTATGAATAAGGAGAACACATTTAATACAGGAGGAGTAATCATGTTGACTGTGTTAATCTTGTTTAATTTAATTGAATGTAAACCAAATCAAAATTACTTTTTTTGTGATCACCTCACTTATATCTTTTTCCCAGATCAAGTATCAAAAAACTTATCACAACACTTGATTTATATTCAGGAAACACATAAATCAATCAGGCTGAGTTAAATCTTATTGTAATTCCTTCCTTCCTTCCTTCCTTCCTTCCTTCCTTCCTTCCTTCCTTCCTTCCTTCCTTCCTTCCTTCCTTTCTTCCTTCCTTCCTTCCTTTTATGTATTTCTATTTATCGCCGTCTATCTCTGTCTCTCTATATCTATCATCTATTTGTCTGTCTATCTATCTATCTATTTGGTAGGTGTCTATCTTTCACTTACCTATCTAGTTTCTGTAGAATTTGTAAAAAATAAAAATATGGCCTAAAGATTGACTGAATGCTTTGCCAGATTTATTTATTTGAAATATTTCTATAGCATGCCTTATTTTTTAAAATAATAGTTTTACATAGATTAATAAAAGTTTAAACTAATTTATTATAATAATTAATCAAAATATGTGTTAAACAATCTATTAACTGTCTATTACTATTGTAAAATACTCAGAACAAAATAAGGAATTCTGTAAAAAAGTATCAATAGCAGTAATAGTTTTAAAATCACAGCAGCATTATTATTAAAAGATGTGGAAAAATAATCTCTATGTGGCAACAAGATATAATGTCTTGTATACGTTACATGGGACAGCCACTGAAAAGACCAGCGTCTGAGTAGCAATCCATCAAACCTCAGGATGTGAAGGCATCTGAAGCTGGCCCTCTCAAGATGATCTAAGGTTTAGGTAGGAATACGGGGAAGAAACAGCTGCAACTGAGACAAGAAACAACTTGGGAGTTAATGAAAAGCTGCTGTGATGCATGTATATTGCTCAGTAGGTGGAGGGAGCCAAAAGAAGAAAAATGGCAAAGAATAGATGTCTCACAAATCTCCTTATCTGTTATGCTTCTTCCCCAAGATCATACTTTCCTTTGCCCAAGATTACTCTAACTCAGGGGTCTCTAACTCAGCACATGCTGGCTGAAGAATTTTGGGAGTTGAAGTCCTTAAGTCATAAAGTTGCCAAGATTGGAGACCCCTGCTCTAACTGGAGTGTCATCATTTCCTTCCATGGTATTCTTACAGAATTCTCCAAATACAGACAAGAGATAATAGTACAAAAAAGTACAAAAACGTCCAAGGTGGCACCTATATGGAGAGCTTTTTAATAAGTACCCTCTTGGCTTTGTCCAGTGCTTATTCCAGACCTGGCTAAATATGCCATCTACTCCTTCCAAAGTTAGATTAAACACGGAAGGTGGAACCATCTTACCAAAACCAACAAACTGGCAATTTTGTCTCATTTTTTAATTTTCCTTGGTTCAATTATTTTCTCAGTTCTATATTTTCTATATGTTCTATATTCCAGTTTTCCAAGCCCTGCATTTCTATTCCTGTATTTTTCTAATGCAAATGCTAGACAATCAGCTATATCCATGGCTTTTGTCCATTGTTCCCGAGCTTCTCAAATATAGCAATCATTGCCTTTTCTTTAATGGAATATGCACATGTACCAGAGGTGGTATTCAGCAAGTTCTGACCAATTCTGGAGAACAGGTAGCGGAAATTTTGACTAGTTTGGAGAAACGGCAAATACCACCTCTGACTGGCCCCACCCCTACCTTTTCTCTGCCTGCTGAGTCCCAGCTGATTAGCTGGGTCTTCTTTTGTTGCCCTGCACAGGAGAAGAGAGCTGGAAAGCATGTTAGTGGGGTGGAGAGGGAATGGGATTTTGCAATAACCTTCCCCCAGGACTGGCGTGGGAATGGAGATTTTACAGTATCCTTCCCCTGCCACGTCCACAAAGCTTCATCCACCAAGCCACGCCCACAGAACCGGTAGTAAAAAAAAATTTGAATCCCACCACTGATATGTAGTTAAGCAAACAAGTACTGTATGTCTGAAGTGAGAGCAAGATTTGCAGTAATGGCTGTTGTTCATCTCCAAAATACATCAGTTCCTGCTCAAAGAAAAAACAAGTTGTTATTTCCAAAGTCAGCATTTAGACCTTTGAACCTAAATCCCAGTTTCTAGACCAATATTTGCAGTAGCCAGTTTGGTGAAGTAGTTAAGGAGCCAATCTAGAAACCGAGAGAGCATGAATTTTAGTCCCACCTTAGGCAAATAACCAACTGGACGGCCTTGGGCCAGTCATTTCTTTTTTCAGTCTTAGGAAAGAGGCAATAACAAACTGTCAGGGAATTGCACAGCCAGTGTCCAAATTAAGTCAGAGACACTGAAACGAACTTGCAGTTTTATATAAATAAATATATTTTACATACACACACACACACACACACAAAAGATAGCTAAGTAAACAGGAGCATCATGAGGTAAATCACAGAGCACACATGGCACATACAAGAAAAAGGTGGGGGGGAAGGGAAACCACACCCATAGCAACCAATCACAGCGTATATTGCCATATGCAGGAGTCAGCTGTCTGGTACCAATCAACCACAGCTATGTGTTCTGGTTCATTGCACAACCCCACTGCTCCAGCTACTAACTTTATATATCTTAACACAGGGATGTCAAATTGGTGACCCACGGGCCAGATGCATCATGCACAGGCCATGCCCATCCCAGCTCCATGAAGGGGGGAAATGTCACAAAACATCATGTGACAGCAATGTGACACAGTGAGTTTGACACCCATGTCTTAACACAAACTTTGAAAAACCTTGCCAAGAAAACAGCAGATGTGTCCAGGTCATCTCCAGGAATCAAGACTGACTCAAAGTCACCAAATTTGAAATAAATAATTCTACAATATTTCTAAGTCAATGTTATCTGCAATACTAAAGGCATAATATAGCACCATCTCATCCATTTCGGTGCAGAAGGTTTGAACCTGTGAAATTATTAGCTGGATTACATAATAAGTTCTGAGTATCACCTCACCACCACCTCCCTTTGGTTCACATTACTCCCTTGGTTACTAAAACATGCTATTTGGTTTCCCTTTTATATTTGATTAAGTCATCAAAAGCATCCGAGGGGACATACCAAATTAAATAAGGATGGTTAAATAGATACAGAATTGTACTTGTGAGTAGCTGGTAGGGATGATTCTGTAGGGACAAAAGTGCTTGTCACATCTAAAGTGTTTTGCATGCTGTTTTCTAACATTTCCCTGCTGTTCCCCAAGCATCAGGCAAGTGTGGCGTGCAGATTGGGGTGTTGTCTCCTTTGGATAAACTTAAATAGCCAATTCATTAGCAAATTTCTGTTCCTGTCAGTTCTCTGCACAATTTGATACCATTGTGTTCTAAATACTCGGTGGCTCTTGCAACAGTGCAGGAAAACCAAAGCTGTTTTGTAGTTGTAGTTTTATTGATGAAAATTTTTTTTTGTTTATTTTATTAAAGAATGCTATTATATTAATAGCTACTGAACTGTTTAGAAGTTATGTAAAAAAAAAGATTGATCTGAATACTTAAACAGATGAAATCTCAAGATTGGGTTTACCCAGGGAAATTCAACAACATAGGATATTTAAAAATGCAAGCAATACTGAATATACTATGTTTCAGAAATGATAAGCATGGTAGATATTGGCTATCAACATTTTTTTTTAAAAAAAACCAAGAATGGATCTTGCTTGGGGACTTCTAATGAAGGCATGGTGAGCTAAACACTTTTCCTTGGCAACTGAAAGTGATGATCACAGCAAAGATTGAAGAACTGATGAATATAACAGCTCTTTCTAATCTCTCCAGATAAGGAAAGGGCAGAGATTGCCCACATATGCTCTAGTGTCAGCTCCTCACGAGGAGGCTACAAGACATAGATCTCCTACAGGCAGAAAAGAGCAACAAAGATGATAAGGTGTCTGGAGACTAAAACATATGAACAGCTGCAGGAACTGGTATGCTTAGCCTATTGAAAAGAAGGGCTAGGGGTGATATGATAGCAGCCTTCCAATATTTGAGGTGCTGTTACAAAAAAGAGGGAATCAACTTTTTTTCCAAAGCATCTGAAGAAATAATAAATGGAAGCTTGTCAACTAAGGAGGAATTTCCTGACAGTGAGAACAACGAGTCCCTTTTTGGGAGAGGGGGCAGTATAAAAATTCAATAAATAAATAAATAATTAACCAGTGGAACAGGTTGCCTTCAGAAGTTGTGGGTGCTCCACAGGAGTTGTATCCGACAGGGTTAACTACCAGTTCAGTTGATTTACGAGGTTCGGTGATTTACGATGTGCTTCCCTGCACACTGCCAGGTGCACGCCTGTAGATCGTCATCAGCACACTGCGTGTAGAGAAACAGCCTTTCAAAAAGCCCTTTTTTCCTGCTTTTTTAACTGCAGCTTTGCCTCGCAAGGCAGCTGAAGTTGCAAAATCAGGAAATATAGTCAGGTAAGAGCCCGGGTGGGCAAAAACATCAGCAGACATAGAACCGGTTCTATGTCTGCTGCTCTTCAGAGCTACCAGTTCTACAGAAGTAGACAGAACCAGTAGAAACCCACCCCTGGTACTCCATCACTGGAGGTTTCGAAGAAGAGATTTGGCAGCTATTTATTTGCCTGGAATTTGTGTAGGTCTCCTGCTTGAATATGGAGTTGGACTAGAAGATCTCCAAGGTCCCTTCCAATCAGTGGTGGGATTCAATTTTTTTTACTACCAGTTCTGTGGGCATGGCTTGGTGGGTGTGGCAGGGGAAGAATACTGTAAAATCTCCAGTCAGAGGTGATATTTACCGGTTCTCCAAACTATTCAAAATTTCCGCTACTGGTTCTCTAGAACTGGTGAGAACCTCCTGAATACCACCACTGCTTCCAATTCTGATATTTTATATTCTAAATGCCACAACCTTGGTGTAGCCTTTCAAAGAACACCAGATTTGCTAACCTCACTTCTAATCACCAACTTTACTAATCATTTTCTTTTTCTTTATTTCACTTTCCCTTTTCTTTTCTTTCTTCTTTTTTTAGTTTTTTTTCCTCTTTGCACTTTTTAACTGTCTATTTACTTTCCTTTCGCTGAGTTTACTTTGTATTATTTTTTGCAACTGTAACTAAAATCTTCACTAAAATGTTATACATATGTAAAAGAATAAATCTTGTTTGCTAAGATTTACACGTTACACCACTGAGTCTGAAAATACTATGAAGAGTTAAAAGTAGTAGCATAATATAGAAACCAAGCAAATTTCTATTTGGGGTCAAATTATTGATAAATTCAGCCCTGTACTGTCTTCAAACTTGCTGAAATCATTTCAGGTCTCAGAAATTGTGTTATGAACTCTTTGTTTCATCCTCCAGGTTTCTACAAGAAACTTATTTTGGGCGAACTCAAAAAGATTAATTATGAGATTTTAAAATAATTTTTAGATCCCTTTGGAGAATCTGAAACCTTTTGGGGGATGAAATCAAAATTATGAATTATTTTTTTGTGTTATTGTTTTTTATTGAATGTTGGCCCACATTAACCCCTAGTGAGAATCAGTATAGAATGTCACTTAGTGAGGTCATGTGATTGGTTAGCCTTTTTTGACCAATTTGATTGTCCAGAAATATACCACCCTGACTAGAAAATTATTTCTTTTAAAACTGTGTTTGTTTGTTTCTACTTGATGGAATATATTCCTAGTAGGGAAATTGTATGAATTTAAGAAAAGGAAAGTGTGAACCAGTTCCTCCAAAGACTACCCAGAATGCTTTGGTATGTATATAGTTTAGAGAGCCTTGGTGGTGCAGGCTGTTAATCATCTAGCATTTAGTGCAAGCTGCCTGCAATTAGTGCAGGCTCGAATCCCACCAGGCTCAAGGTTGACTCAGCCTTCCATCCTCTTGGGGTAGGTAAATTGAGGACCCAAGAATTGTTGGGGGCAATAAGCTGACTTTGTAAAAATGCCGCTTGCGGGGGCCAAAAGCCCTAGTAATAAGCAGGCATATACAATGGAATGAAGGCTATTGCCGAGCACTTAGTATGGTGCTCCATAGACTGTAAGCCACCCTGAGTCTCCGGAGAAGGGCGGCATATAAAATGTAATAAAAAAAAAAAAGATGACCCTGGCTACTCAGCAGATGTGATAACATCTAAAGGTCTCTACAAGTAAAAGATTTGGCAACCTCTACCCTATCACCCATCTTTTAATCACTTCCCAATTAAATTGCTAACATTTTTAACACTTTGTGACATCTGGATCTATTTTTAGCACTCCATTAATCACATCAAGATCTATTTCAGGTTAATTTTAAAAATACGACTACATTTTCATTGTCTACATTTTATAGAGTAAAGGGATAGAACATCGGTTTTTAATGAGCAGTTTATTTACTGATCACTGAAAAAACGAGTAATGAATATCAATAATTAATGTTCATTTACTTCAGAATTTAGAGTAGAATATTATTTTTATTTATTAAATATTTTTATTTTACCTTTATTACTTTATAAATAAACAACTCAATAACTCAATACATAATACTCCTTGCTCTTTCTATTTTCCTTACAACAATCCTGTGAGGTGAGTTGGGATGAGGGAGATTGACTGGCCCAGATTCATTGAAATGGCCATTATGCCTATGGCAGGACTACAACTTATGGTCTCCTGGTTTCCAGGCAGCAACTTAATCACTACACCAAACTGACTTTTTGGAATAAAAAATGGAATATAATTTTCTATTTTCTTTTTTAATAATCAAATTTGCCTGGGCTTATGGTGCCTGTCTCTCCTACTCTTAGCTCTGTACAGCTCTCAAATGGATATATTTTGGAAGGTTTAGCAGCATCGTTCTCCAGAAAACTTTGTGATTTTTCTGAATGCTTTAGCCAGGCTCCAAGTACAGATCTTGCCCAATTATTTTGAGTTCTGCAGTTTTGACAAAACCAAAGATCCTTAGAAATGTGATGAAGTACCGTGGTTCTTCACCCCCCAGCCTCCAGGAAATGGGCAACATTTACTCCTATATTTAACCTTCCATTGGGAAGATGTCTTAAATTAAAACATGGATGAGGCCACCTTCCTAATTCTTTTACTCAACCCTAGGCACCCATATATCAAACTTAACTCTCACACAGCTTCTTTCTTTCCTCACCTGTCTCTTGAGAGGTAGAGATCTAAATCTCCCCTTATTGCAATATCTTCTGCTCACCGATGCTGTCAGTCGTGCAGCAAGCAACATTGAGTGATTACATGTAATGTCACAGATGTTAACAAATAAATAGCATTTCTTTTAAAAAATATTTTAAAACCCTCATGTTATTGAGGACCTTATGGCATAAGCAGATGTCATGTTTTCAACCCCCACTTCAAAGAACCTGCATCTGCAAATTAAATATAAAGGTTTCCTTAGCAACCAGGATGAAGGACTTTTTAAAGTCTTGATATCATAAAAGTGTTCAATTAATTGTACGATGACACATACACACGTACATGTGTATGTATATATATATGTGTGTGTGTATGTATGTATGTATGTGTGTGTGTATATATGTATGTATGTATATATATATATGTGTGTGTGTGTGTATATATATATATATAATATATTTATATATATACACACACACACACACACACTTATGCGCACGCACACACACACACACACACACACACACACACACACATCTCCATGGTATATTTGCATCTGGAAAACTATACAATTTTGGATACCATGTTTAAATGCAATGCTAGGAAACGTATAGAAGCAGGCAACTGAAATAATTGGGGCTATATGTCTTTTTTTATGAGAGAAAGGCTAGAACATGATTAAGTGCATTCAGCCACTGGACAGAAAGAAGATTTCCTACTTCTCTTAGAATTGTAGGACTCAGACCCACCCAAAGAAATTGGTTAAAATGAAATTCAGAACAGAAAGAAAATATCTCCTCTCCCCCCTCTCTTCTCTTCTCTTTTCTTTTCTTCTCTGTTCTTTCCTTTCCTCCCCTCCCCTCTCCTCTGCTCCCATTCCCTTCCCCTCCCCTGCCCTTCCTCTGTTGCTCCCCCTTCCCTCCCCTCTCTCTCGTTCCCTTCCCTTCTCTTCTCTCCACTTTCCTATCATACATATCGCAGTTTAGCTATTTAGCTCAGCAGCTCACACATTTCATTATAACCACCGGGTTGCACAAGTGACAACTAGGGCAGACACACAAGTGACAAACAGAAGCCTAAAACTTTTTGTACAAGCAGATAAAAAGTCCATATTTTCAAAATTGCATGATCTTTGACATTCTTAATTGACATGTGATCCTACTGGGGTCTGTTTGTGTGAAGTTTATATTTCTCAAGACAGTTGACTGTGTATAAGTAATACACAGGGACGTTGGACTGGATTTGTACTTTATATACCACTTGATCGGTTCCTATTGTCATAGTTTATTTTGCATCTGATTTATTCAATTTTCAAAGAATGGGAGTAAAAGAAAAAGCAGAGTTTTCTGTTCACTGCGGGATAACAAGCTAAGAATTTGCATTCTGTCAATGGAAAATACACAATTTCCTCTTTTCTTCTAGTTTTCCCTTTTTTATATATTTTCCACATATTTTCTTCTTTTGAAACGGCTAAGAGATTTACATTTTAAAAGGACGTTTTCTCTTTTTGCTTGAGCTTTATTTTACAAACATCGCTAAAACATTGTGAAAGGCTGAAAGATGAGGCAAAAGCAGCTTTGATGTACTTTGTTGTATTTATATCTGAAGTCAATATTTTGATTCCAACCCTTCCCTTTTAAGACAAGAATGAGCTGTTTCCAACAAGCTTATACTTTACAAGAAGTAAACGTACATATATTTACTGTACGTTATTGGCAATGTATGAAGAAGCAGTTATAAATTTTAAGCAATTCAAGTAGTTTGGAGAAATCTTAAATTGCTTTTCTTTTATTTATGTGTATTAATCTATATTTATTAAAATTATTTAGAACCATGTTTCTGTTAGATTCAGCCCCAGTCTTATGAATGTATGAATTTGACTTGTTGTAATGGATAACCACTAAAAAGAAAACAAATTGAAAAACATATCTAAAGTATGCATTATACATATTTCTCAGCAAATTGAAAACTGTGTTTCATTAGCCCATGGGTGAGATTTCAAGTCAGGGTAAGAGAACAAAGGAATATTTAAACTATTATGTTCGGAGAGTGAAAGAAAGGAGGTAAAGCAAAGTAATGTTTAGCTAACTCTTTATTAGTTCTAAAAGCTCAGCTAACAAGAACAGCTGACTCCATCTGACAGCGTTCCTTTTATAGTCAGCTGTCAGACGGGCAAACAATCAAAATGAATGTTTCTTTCCGCTTAAACAGCGGACCTTAATACACAACATAAACCACATTAGAAATCGGTACCGCAAAGGAAAATACATATTTAAGTAAATGCAATTTAAATAGTAGTGGAGAAAATGATTGGGCTTTCTTTGGCATCTGCTTAAAATTGAAGGCAATGCCTCTTCCGAGCAGAATTTTGAGAGTTTGTTTAGCAAGATTTATTAATATCCAGTTTTTTATAGCGGTTTACAACCAACTAAATAAGATTCTTACAGATTGAGATTAAGCAAGTTTATGGCAATGACAAATCAGTTTAGGCAATTGAACCTTGGAAAATGGATACATGTATGTTGGCCCTTAGCAGTGAATTTACATTAAAGCAGGGGTGCCAAACTGGCAGCCCATCAGCTGGATGCCCACCCAAGCTCCGTGAAGGGAAAAAAACATCACAATACATCATGTGATGGCAACGTGACACCAATGCATTAAATTGTAACTTCTTTTTCCTTACTAAATCTTGGTTTATTGAGAAGGTGCTAATTATTTATCTGATACCAGAAAAACATCCATCTGTTCTTGTTCTACAGTACTTGGGGAACATCCATTTTCATTCTCAGGATCAAAGAGTTTCATCATAATTAAGAAGACGACATCTGGCGAGTGAATTAGATCTGATCTATAGCCAGGGCCTTTCACAGTACGCTAGGACAAACTCATCAGAGAATAAAATACTTGGAAGGTGTTACACTGGTCATCTAATCCAAATTCCTACTGACTGCTCTTCCTTATTTTTTCTTTTACTGCCTTTCTGTAAAATACCAAACTAGTAGGTTTCTTCACACATAATGATGGAAGCTGATGCAAATTTGCTGATGCAAATTGAATCTACTCTGATTCTTCTGTAATTCAGTTAGCTACTGGTTCAAGGCCAAGTGAATTGTTCATAAGTTGAGTGGCTTATCAATTTGATTTAGGGAGGGAGGGAGTGGGAGGGAGGGAGGAAGGAAGGAAGGAAGGAAGGAAGGAAGGAAGGAAGGAAGGAAGGAAGGAAGGAAGGAAGGAAGGAAGGAAGGAAGGAAGGAAGGAAGGAAGGAAGGAAAGCTTTGGAAACTTTTTTATTGTCAATAAAACGGGGGAGAAAGGAGGATGAACATGTGAACATGTGCACCACTTGTATAAATACTACTTCATGTGCTCACATGCTCACCTGTTGTTTGTGCAGGCCGGTTCCCAATGGGTTGCGGCCAAGCCACAGACTGGGGATTAGGGACCCCTGACTTAGATGTTAATCACCCATGCTTTTCCTTAAATAGTTTTAATTGGATTCATGCATGAAAAAGTCCATCTGCAGCCTGTATTTGATAGTGGTATGGTGATGGCAACTGGTACACATCATATAGATCACTCAATATATTTTCAGTTCATCCAGTACCCAAAGCATCCACTGTGGCATTTTTACTTCCCTCTCATTTTCTACTTGTCAGACTTGTGTTCATATAGTAAAGAAGCAAGTTTCAGCTACATGAGAACCTGATTGTTTAAAAATAATCTGATAGCACTTTATGTTCAAGAAGCATTTTATTAAAAGGTTGCAGACAAAATACCAGGTCTGTCTGATTTAGAATGCCATGTGAACCTATGAATCTTTGCAGATTATATAAGAAGCAATAAATTTACTAAAAAGGGGATTTAACAACTAATGCTGACATACCCAGCAAGTATCTGACAATTGTCTCCATTCCAGAATTCTGCTCCCATTTCTTTCTTTTTTTTTTTTGCAATTCAGTGAAATGTAAACATCTAGAAGAATGGGATACAAACATGTATAGTATAGTCAATGAAGAACATTAAAGGAATTTGTATAACTTTATGTGCTTTTACAGACACCACTAATTGCGAAGTTCAACTCTCTTTCAGAAACTGTTCTTACACCCATCTAATATTCTACCCATTATAATATCACCACTGTACATTTGTGGCATGCTTTTATATCTATTCCACAACAGAACAAAGTGTTCTCTGTGTAACCATTTATTTATTCAATCTATCTAAACTCTGGATGGCTTACAAATAAGTATGCCTGAAGCTGATTATTGATGATTTGAAATGAAATAGATAGAGATGCAGGAAACTTATCCAAAAGATTTGCACATGCATCTACAGTCAGCAATTTGTTTCTGTTTTTTTAAATATGTACACATTTCTTCACAGCACCACACATCTATGAAAGTTGGATTCTTCTTTTTGTACAAGAGCAACAAAGATGATTAGGGGACTGGAGGCTAAAACACATGAAGAACAGAGGCAGGAATTGAGTATGTCTAGTTTAATGAAAAGAAGGACTAGGGATGACATGATAGCAGTGCCCCAATATCTCAGGGGCTGCCACCAAGAAGAGGGAATCAAGCTATCCTCCAAAGCACCTGAACACAGAACAAGAAGCAATAGATGGAAACTAATCAAGGAAAAACTTAGTAGTAGTTTCTCCCAGGACTAAGGAGAAATTTCTTGACAAGAATAATTAATCAATGGAACGACTTGCCTCCAGAAGTTGTGGGTGCTCCAACACTGGAAGTTTTCAAGAAGAGATTGGACATCCAGGGTTTCCTGCCTGAGCAGGAGGTTGGACTAGAAGACCTCCAAAGTCCCTTCCTACTCTGTTATTCTGTTAATTATATGATTAAATTATATAATTTGATTTGATTATCAATCAAAAAGCACAGCACAATTGATGTGCCTGTTATTTCTTTTAGTTGGCATCTCATTCACAGAATTTTCAATTTCTTGTCATATAACAAGGAATTTCTCAAGGAACATCACATGCAAAGCATCACAGCACTATCTTCTCCTCCAGACAGTCTCCCATGTTTTTACTGGAGCATCAGCATTACAATTTAACGCTTAATTTTAACTGCTTACATAAAACTATGCATAAGCTGTAACTGATGTGAGCATGTGGAGAAAGGTTTGACTAACGTAGTTAGGAATTAGAATTTAATATTTAATTTAATGTTAGTACAAGCATGAACATGTCCCTTTGGGTTTTAGAAAAAAACCTCCCATGCTCTAAACAGCTTGTTTATGATTTTACATATGGATTGCTCCATTTTGTAGGTCCTCAACTTACAACCATTTGTTTAATGACTGTTCAAAATTGACAAAAGCACATAAAACAGTGATTAACAATTGGCCCTTGCAATTATGACTGTTGCGGTATCCCCATTGTTAGCCTCAGTCATTCAGTCATATCCAACCCTCAGCCACTCTATGGATCAGCATTCTCCATGCCCTTCAGATCCTCCATGGTCATCTCAATGTCATTTTTTTAGAGTGTCCAGCCAATGAATACCAAGGCATTCCCTTCTCCTTTTACCACTGATCACTTCCAGCATGATTGACTTTTCGAGTGAATCTGCTCTCGTGACATGACCAAAGTATGACAGCCTCTGGTGATCTTGGCTTCATGAGACATTTTTGGTGAGGTTCATTTCCTTGTTTGCTATTTTTGCAGTCCACGGGATGCGTAATAGTCACCTCCATCTCCACAGTTCAAAGGCATCCATCCTTCTCCTATCTGCCTTTTTCAGGGCCCACATTTCACAGCCATAAAGTAGCAATTGGAAAAATTATTGTTAACTAATCTGCGTTTGGTAGTGAGGTTAATGTCTTTCCTCGTTCGACTGTTATTCAAGACAGACATTGTAGTTCTTCCAAGTGCTATATGTCTTCTGAACTCAGGGCTACAGTCACCACTTTGGTCGGCTTTAGAGCCCAGGAAGATGAATTCCTTTACTGTTTCAATGATCTCATTGTCGATCTGGACTCTGACCTGTATGTGCTCTGCAGTTATCATTATCTTTGTTTTCTTGATGTTAAGGTACAGTCCAGATTTTTCACTTTCCTTTTTTACTCTCATTGATTAACCATCCCAGATCCTCCTTGCTTTCTGTGAACAATGTTGGGTCATCTGCATATCAGAGATTGTTGATATTCCTACTACGAATTTTAACCCCAGTGATAGATTTTTCCAAATGTGCATTTCGCACAACCATTTCTATGTACATGTTGAATAGTATAGTCACATGATCAACATTTGAATGCTTGGCTACCAGCATGTATTTAGTATGGTTGTAATATTCCAGGGTCACATGATTGACATTTGTGACCTTTCCAGTCACTTTTGATAAGCAAAAACAATGGGGGAAACCGGTTTCATTTAATGACCATGATTTGCTTAATGATCATGGCAAAAAAGGTCATAAAATTGGACAAGACTTATTTAATTATAATCTCAATTACTGACAGAAGTCCCATCCCAATTGTGGTCATGAGGCAAGGATTACCTATATTACTTCTGTAAAATGAATTACAAAGCCACATTTACACAGGGCAGCATTTTAAAATTAGCAATAGCACTTAGACTTATATATCGCTTCACCGTGTTTTACAGACCTCTCTAAGCAGTTTACAGAGTCAGCATTTTGCCCCCAGCAATCTGGGTCCTCATTTTACCCACCTCGGAAGGATGGAAGGCTGAGTCAACCTTGAGCCTGGTGAGATTTGAACTGCCAAATTGCAAGAAGCCGGCAGTCAACAGAAGTAGCCTGGTGTACTACACTCTATCCACTGCTCCACCAAGGCTCTTAACTTGAGCATAATAGCTTATTAATAGGAGATGCTTAATCACATGGGATGCTAAAATCACATTATACAAATGAAATCCTTCATCACATAAATGGTACTAAAATATAAGCCTTTAAAAACATAGAAGTCCATCTGGTTGACTAAAGCAATGTTTCTCAATCTCGGCTAAGATATATGGACTTCAGCTCCCAGAATTCGCCAGCAAGCAAGTTGCTAACTTTGAGAAAAACTGGGCTAGAGGTTTAATTATCTTCCTTGCAGGATCTTTTTTTGGTGCATGTAAGATATGTGCTTCAGAACAAAAGAAAATGATTCATTGCCATGGTGGAGTGCAATCTTTTATCAATGCAAAGGCTTTTGTTTGTGTCTAATCTTTGGGATATTTGTTTTCAACAAACATCAACTATATCTGAGGTTTACTAGTTAGACCAGACAGGACCAGATAAGCTAAAACTACTTTATCATAAATCTATATTAACAAAATCTTGCAAGTCTGATGTTACAGCCCATGAAACTAGTGACCCAATTCTAGCTTCTGCTGTCTCTTAACTGAATGTTCCTTTGGCACCTCTTTATTCCATCTTCCAAGGTCTTGAAGTCTTTCTGCATCTGCTTTGAGAAAAACTTCCCCACTTCATCTGAGGCTAAGGCCTTTTGGTATCACTTTTATGTTGTGATGTCTTGAAGGGCAAGAACAAGGGGGCTTCCATTATTTCATGAAGCTCCTTCAAACTGTAACCCTTCTTCTGGGTTGTACTCCATGCAAAAGATTCTCCCTCTGAAATACTGGCTTCAAATCATTATGCAGACAAATGGATCAAAAATATATATTTAATGTAAAATAGAGGCAAAAGGAAGGGATGGATCCCACTGCAACAATGTATTTTCCTCAGCTAGATTTGAAATTGGTCAGTTGCTTTTAACGTCATTACAAAATTTTATAATGTCTCTTGAACAAAATACATGAAGCAAGTCAGAGTTCTAGTCACTAGTTACCTTCATTATCTCTGCATTTTTCTCCCACTCAACTGTCAGCCCTTAGCATTCATGGACACGCAGTGTACTCAGTCTTTAAGAGCTGTATTGGACAAGGGAGAAGCTCATAATTTGTGTACCCTCACAAACTTCAAGCTGTTCCAAGACATCTGGCGCTTGATTCTCATGTATATATACATGTCGATGTTTTGGCTATATAAATATATGTGTTCATACTTGAAGATCAGAAATATAAGTAATGCTACTAAATATATTTTATTACACATCCCAAACATGGAACTGATTTTTGGTGTTGCTCTGACAACACATTTTGCAATACAGCAAAACTTGAAAAGTACATACGAGAGACAGAGCTTTTTGGAGAATTTAAATCAGTATTAAGTTAGTGTTAAATTTACTACCAGACTGGGATGTGGTGAAGCTCTGTGTATGGCATGCAATTTACACCAGGTCAAGTTTTTTAGCAAAAACTAACATTCTATTCTGCACAGAATAGAAGAGAATCAGTTTAATCTAGGGTAGGGCTGTCAAAATCGCAACCCACGGGCCAGATGAGTCACATGCTGGCCACGCCCATGCCTTAGCAAAGGGTGAAAAGTCCCAATATGTCATGTGATGCCATCGTGATGACACAAATTTGACACCCCTGGTCTAGGGGTTAAGACTCCACATTAGAAACCAGAAGACTGTGGGTTCTAATCCCACCTTAGGCATGTCACCTGACAGGGTTGTTGTTGTGGGAGGAGAAAACAAGAGGAGGGAGAAGTCTTAGGTATGTTGACTGCCTTACAACATTTATAAAAGTGACAAAGATTACAAACAACTTTTTTAAAAAAAGGAACAGCAAACATGTGGAGACAATTGGGAATGTAGCCACTACCCTGTCAACTGTAGGACCAGGACTGCTGATGTTCTAAGCAATTGAAGCCACTCCATGGAGAGTCCATCATTCTTCTGCCAGGATATAAAAGAAACCGGTCTTGAATGTCAAGGTTGCTATTGATGAGGTTCACTCCAAACCAAAGTTGCCATTTAGGAATTCCCTGGAATAAACCACCTTTTTTGTCTTTATAAATGAGCACTGGGAGACAGTTGCTGTAGTTTGTTGGGTTTCTTGTGTGAGCTAATATCATGGTTAAGGAATCAGACTGGAAACTGGGAGTTCTAGTCCAAGCCACACCCACAGAACTGGTAGTAAAAAAAAATTGAATCCCACCACTGGAGCAAACCACTTCTGAAAAAACTTGTCAAAAATTTTTCAGGGACTAGTCCAGTCAGTTGCCAAGAGTGAAAGCTGAATTAAAAGCATAAACATCAGTTATAATATATATCATACATTATATTATATCATTTGACACCATCATATTATATCATCGTATCAAATAATAAATTCAGCCCAGAGATATAACAGACCCATAAGTGTGCCTGTTTGTTTAGAAATTTCACACTCTAATCAGTTTGGCAAGAAGACCATGTTTACTGAAACATTCACAAAAATGACCTCTTTCATTAATATCATGCACTACTGTTTGCTGTTCTTGTTGGCAAAAGCAAACAAAATAAATGTGTTAATGATTTATTTGTAGTTATCTTTTAATAGTTATCAGTTTATTGTCTTTTTAAATAAAAGAGTTTCTAATAAAAAATAAAAGCTAATAGAAAACTAAAAGTCAAGAGAGAGGAGACAAGTCATAACAGAGAGAAATAACAAATAGAGGTGCAATAAAATAATATATACTGTATATATATATATATATATAGAAACAAAATACACAAAACCGAATGATATTGACTTCTTTTACAGCAGATATAAACATAACTTGAGTTCAAGACTTGCTCTACAATTACAATGTACCCTACAATGTTCTCTGCCTGATTGCTGGGTGGGCATGGCCATTGTGGGTATGGCCTAGTCAGCCTCCTGCACCATGGCAGGACAGCCGTTTTCACATTCCCCGGGTTCCAGAGGCTTTTCTTGAGCCTCTGGGAGGGCGAAAATGGCCTCCCCCAGGCTCTGGAGGCCAAAAACAGGCCCATCTCTGGTCTTCCAGAACTTCCAGGAGGCCCGTTTTTCACGCTCCCTGAGCCTCTGTGCAGGCACTGCACTTACCTCGCATTCAAAACGGGCCACATGGGGACTCTTGGGAGGGGTGGGGTGGGGTGAGAGGTGCGGGAGGGGAGGGGAGGGGAGGGAGGGGCAGGGCAGGTGGGACCAGCCAGGGGTGGGATTTGGAGGTTTGCTGAACCGGTCATAACATTAGTTATGAGTTATCCCAAACCCGGGAGAACCCGTAGCAGCCCACCCCTGAACTATAGTATATAAAACAGAAAAAATAAACATCTTTTTATTTGCACCGATAAAGCTCTGCAGAACCAATGCACTACAGTATTTGTATTCCCAAAGCTCCACCCCATCTCCTACAAATGACAGCATTCCTTTCACAGGCCCCTAAGGAAGAGGGAGTCTAATGGTGTTCACAAATCCTTCAACAGCCACATCTCAATTTCCTCCCCCCCTCCTCCCCCCCATATAACCAACCAAATGCATGCCATGCTTTGATTCTACCTTAAAGTTAATCTGAGATTTATTTGTATTCAAAAAGCCAATACTTAATATCCACTGTGATGAAAAATGTGCTTTAAAACAAAAACCCCACAAAGCACCCAAACCACAAAGATCTTTAACATTCAAAACCATTTCAGATATCTATTTTGAATATGTTTCAAATTATCTGTAGAGCGCTGGTGTAGAAACCAGGAGACCCGTGAATTCTAGTCCCACCTTAGGCACGAAAGCCATCTGAGTAACCATGGGCCAGTCACTCTCTCTCAGCCCAACCCACCTCACAGGGTTGTTGTGGGGAAAATAGAAGGAGGAAGGGATATCAGGTATATTTACAGTCTTGAGCTACTTATAAAGTAATAAAGGTGGGATAAAAATCAAATAAATAATGAGCACAACATTGTTATCTTTTAAATACAGATGGTTTAGGTGTACCAGAAGAACATTTGTAAATACTGAGAAGAAATATTTTCTTCCCACCCCCTCCATTTCCCTCCTCACAGTCATTTCGGTTTGTTTAACTAGCACATCATAAGTGTATCACTCACACCCTGAACAGTTGCATGTTAAGAACCCCTTACAACAGGTCTTTTTTTCATGCCTTCTTGCCAGATCTAGGAAAATATTTGGGCATCTTTACAGTGCTGAGAATATATTATTTTGTGATGTTCTGTTAAAATGACCGCTAAATAAAAACATGTGCTTTCATAATATGGCTGTCCTGCTAGGCACAGCCAATCCCAAACTATCCAATTAGCACAAGATTCTTGAAAGTGGGCAATATTGACCCTCAAGTGGTCAAGGTTATTATTATAGAATAACAAATAACAGAGCTGGAAGGAACCTTGGAGGTCTTCTAGTCCAACCCCCTGTTCAGACCTACACCATTTCAGACAAACGGCTATCCAATCTCTTCTTGAAAATCTCCAGTGAAGAAGCACCCACGACTTTTGGAGGCAATTGATCTATTGATTAATTGTTTTAACTGTCAGGAAATTTCACCTTAGTTCTAGGTTGCTTCTCTCCTTGATTAGTTTTCATTCATTGCTTCTTGTCCTGCCCTCAGGTGCTTTGTTTGAAGGATAGGTTAATACCCCCCCTCTTCTTTGTCTGTAGTACTGTTTAGTACTTTATTTGCAGCATTGTTAATTATAGTGGCTTTTATTAAATTATGTTCATATAATAAATGTTGGGTGATCAATGAAAATCCAAAACTTCTTGAAGGCATTGATGAGCTGAAGAGTTTGTGATTCAGCAGAAGAAGACAAAATGCTCCCTGCTTCTCTTACGACTGATAGAGCCTAGCACCTCTAGCACCTGTTTACTTTTATCTTTGTGTGTGGGGTGTGGGTGTGCCAGATGGACATGCTGTGCTTCCAATCAAAGTGTTGGACTGCAACCATGCCACCCCTCATTTTTTAGATATATTGCATATCTGCCTGGGGCAGAGGAAATTCTTTTTCTTTAAATTAAAGTTATCGATGAAAACTTCAACTAAGGCAAAAGCTCTGAGGGAATTAACAGCTCAGTTCTTGTGACATCATGCTACTGATCATTGTTGTTGTCAGCCCCCTTAAAACCTACTGGCCCGAAGAGCCTGGAACCATCCTAATCCCCTTTGTAACTGGCCCTTGCCCTTCAGCTCCCTGAAGTAACATGGCCGGATTTCAGAAAGCAGCAACAGGGTATTTATATAATGCAATCTTTTAGGCCTCAAGGTCCCCGAGGGCCAGCTTAGGCAGCTCAGCTGTTCATTTTAAGAAGCTTTACTCATGTCAGTAAAGGTTGTCACTTCAATTTATTGGACAAAGGGTATAAGCCTTGGTCTCACATGCGGACATTTTTCCTCATTTCCCTAATATCTTATTAGGAATGGATGGCCTTTTCCCCCCTATCATCCTAAGTCTGAAATGAACATTGACTAATTAAACAGTGCTTATATCCTAGCAAAGAAGGAATAATGACAGATAGCAGTGACCGAGGGCTGGAGTAATGAAGGGCACACAAACAGAGTAAAGCTCACGATAAGGCATTAAAAAAAAGAGTGAGAGAGAGAAAATGTAATGTCAAAATGAAAGACTGCTTGGCATCAGAATAAACCCCATGGAAAAGGATAGTTCACCCCTGTCAATCTCCCTAAAATTAGAGAGAGTGGTGGGGGAAATAGAACAGGGATAAGCAGCAAATTCTCTGGTTAAAAAAAATCAGCAACAGTAATTAGGCTTGATTAGAAAGAGGAATATTTGACAGTGACATTTTGGAGTATTAAAAAAATAATGAGAAAGCTGATGGGTGAGATAGAAAGTTATTCCTTCCAGCAAACTGTGCATTCCACTATCTGCCACAGATAGAATTGTTAGAGGCATCAAGCCTCTGATGTATTTCCCACATTTCCTTGAGAAATATTTCTCTGTGAATTATTTACAAATAGATCCCTCCTCAGGATTTATCTAGCAATATCCAATGGGTCATTTCCTTAATAAGTCCACAATATGGTTTTAGAAGGCTTCAGCAGGGAATGGGTTTGCAAAGATGAAGTTTTCATACATAGGAGTCTGTAACAAATATGCCCATTCCTCCTTTGCAGACTATTCCTTGCTTGTCAAAAAAGATTTACTGCAATTCAGTTACTCCTTTTTTCCCCTTACAGAAAGAGATCCAATGGACCATTCTCTTGATAAGTCCACTATACCATTTTGAAGGGCATTAGACTCCTTTAGGCAACCATTTACAAACATATGAAGGGGATGAGGCACTCGATGGACTAGCTCCACCAATCTAATGATGCTTCCTGTGTCAGCAACCTTCTTGAACTGACCTATCATGTGGAGTATTAGTACCGCTTTATAAAGCCTTAGTAATTTGGAATACTGCCTCCAGTTTTGGTCTCCAAAAAGAGACTCTGTTGATACTTTGAAAAGATTTTAGAGAAAAGCAACAAATATGATTAGGGGACTGGAAACTAAAACATATGAGGAATGGTTGCCAGAATTGGGTATGTCTAGTCTAGTGAAAAGAAGGACAAAGTAGCAGTGTTCCAATATTTGAGGGGCTGCCACAAAAAAGAGGGGGTCAATCTATTTTCCAAAGCAACAGAAGGCAAGGCAAGAAACAACAGATGGAAACTAATGAAGGAGAGAAGCAACCTAGAACTAAGGAGAAATTTCCTAACAGTGAGAACAATGAATCAGTGAAATAGCTTGCCTTCAGAAATTTTGAGTGCTCCATCACTGGAGGCTTTTAAGAAGTGACTGAACAGCAATTTGTCTGAAATAGTATAGGCTTTCTTGCTTGAGGAGAGGGTTGGTCCCTTCCAACTGTTATTCTGCTATGATGGGCCTGAAGAGACTTTTTGAAACTTTTTGCTTGTGGTTTCTCAACAGATACTGAAATCCATGTTGAGACTGTGCCCATTGACCCAATCCATATTGGACTCAAGCCAGGGGAACATAGTAAAACCAAGGAACTTTTTTGTAGGAATTGAGGTAGCCCCCATGGATTCCTGCAATGCAGCCCCTCTATTCATGCATTAATTAATACTAGTCTGCAAATGTTATTTATGTTCCGTTTTAGAGAGCACCAGTACAGGCTTTGAGGCATTTCATTTTCATTTTCTATAGTTCTACCCAAAAGATAAATGTTTTCTGGCTATCAGATGAACGTTCAGTTTTGAGATCCTATTCTATGTCATCAATCAGAGGCCTGGTCTCTGATAACAAACCATTCATTGTGCCACCTGCCTGGAGCTGTAAAAGCAAATGAATGTCAAGCATCTGTGATGTCACACTACCTGCTGGGTGCTCCTGCATTTGCTCTGATGGGGCAGGAATTGCCCAGGCTCAGATGACAAATCAAGTTGCTGTCTGGGTGGTTATTTTCCAGGAAAGAAAACATGTGTAGCTGTACCTTGAGTAGCTAGACTTTGGTTCTTGCTATTTGGACAATTGTTTGGCTCAAATCTATAGGAAGCAAGGATCATGGTGCCTTAGTTGATCTCATTTGTTTTAACAAGAAATGTGAATAATATAATCTAAGAACATAGTTTTTGGTAATAATAAATGTATTTTTATATATGTGTTCACTTATCAAAAAATCATTGTGGATCAATTATTTAGTCATGGCAGGTAGTTGCTTTCTCTCTCTCTCTTTCTTTCTCATCTCTTTCTCTCATCTCTCATCTATCTGTCTATCTATCTATCTATCTATCTATCTATCTATCTATCTATCTATCTATCTATCTATCTATCTATCTAACTCTGTCTATCCATCCATCCATTTCTTTCTGTCATCTATCTATCTATATCACCTTATCATCTATTTCTGTTGTGGTTCGCCAGCAGCAGGTGCGGATGGCTGAGGACTCGGAGAGTGAGGACTCAGATAAGGGGCCCGCATGTGATGAAGGGATGGGGCCAGGACCATCAGGGAGTAGAATGCTGCCTTCGGAGATTGTGGAGGCTGGCAGCAGTGATGAAGAGGTCCCCGAGGAGCCTGTGCCCAGTGCGCGTGTGTGCAAGGCTGCTCGAAGGAAAGAGCAGCTGCAGCAGCATGGGCGACTCAGGAGTAAGGCTGCAAGGTAATGGCCCCTCCCTTAAGAGATAAAAGACAGCTGAGAAACTGGAGTTCTTTGCAGGAAGCAAAGCAAAATGGCCTTGTGGACATTCGGAGTATCTTGGTTGGTGTTTGGAGACTCTTTGTGTTTGAAATATTTCTTAGTAACTTTGGTATTCTTGGCAGCCTTGCACAACCTTGGCAAGACTCTTTCTTATCAGAGACAATTAGTTTGAAACAGCCTTTTAACAGGAACAGAATTAGTAAAGAATCATTAAAAGGTTTTGCTGTTACCTCTGTTTCATGTTTGTTTCCTTGGAACAAGGTTTGGGTCAGAACAATTTCTGATTCTTGGTGACTGCCTGGAGAAGTCCATGCAATTCCCCTGGCAAGGTTTTTTGGAAGTGGTTTGCAATTGCCTTCTTCCTAAGGGGCCATTGAAACTATAGCTCATGTTCTGCTATACTGCATCTTCTATGAGGACTCATAGATTCAGTTTATAACACCTTCCCTAATAAAATACCTGGGAAATTCTTTTATATGCAACTATTGTTATCAAATCAGTACAAAGTAGTTTTTCTGAAAGAGGCCAATTCTATTATGCCATGTGTAATCCACCACCAATTGCAATATATTATTTTATCTGTCTTTTATTTTTATTTTTTTACTATTATTATGGTTTTAATGCTTTATTTGTAATGCTGGTCTGTGACCATAATAAACATTGACAGATTGCCTGTTCTAAGTTTGAGAGATAGTGACTGGTCCAAAGTCACCAACCTGGTATGATGCCTAAGGTGCAACAAGAATTCAAACTCTCCTCGTTTCTAGTCTTAATAACTATATCAAACTTGTTCTCCATGGTAAGTGAGGCTGCATCCAAATATAATTCTCTTCAGAAAAAGATATGAATATGAAGCAGTGCAGGGGTTATGGTAGCTGTTGACTACAATTTTATCCTGGCGGTTTCTTGTAAACTGCCCATGGTGACTTTAAGATAGGCAGCCATATAAATTTTATAAGTAAATAATGTTCCATTTGTTATCAAATGAGCATTAGATGGGAGGGGGACACACAAATAAAAAATAACCAGAATTCCCATGATATACTACAATACTTTTATTGTAGGCAGAACCGAAAAGAAGACTGTTCCATCGAACTATACTTGTGAGTGCAAGGAGTGCAATGAACTGAAGAAGCTTCTTGGATGAGAAGAGAAACATCTTGGGAAGAAAAACCAGAATGTCCAGTTGCCTCTTGAAAAAGCATTTTGGGACAACTGTGACCTGGATGACTGAGAATTTCCATAGACAATGAGGCATCTATGTTGGAGCTTTCTGACATATTTTCTTACTAACTATGATCCTTCTTGACCTTTTTTGGGGGGACAGCTACCAGGTTGACTAGACACTGCCACCAGTTATGACCACACGATGGAACATTTTAACACAAATATTACCACACCAGATTGAATAAATAGAAATGCTATTATGTACTCTGACACTATTCCTATTTATTATTACTTTCTTCGGTTCTGTGATAACATGTTCTGCTGTTTTTCATTTTAGGAAAAAAAAGGTAAAAGAACAATTGTATCATATAGTATTTTTTAGCTACTGGTAATGAGAATGACAATGACTTTGTATATTATTGTCATTCTCATTACTGTATCTAAATAATAGGAATAAGCTCCTTTGTCTTCCCAGGGCATGATTTGTTGAAATGCTTTATCTAGCTGAAATAAAACATATATTGTTAGATCATTCAAGCTAGCAAGTATCTATTTTGGTATTGTATTTCTCTTGAAACTGATTCTAGTTTACTACTGACTTTTTTTTTTTTTTGCATAATATATAAGCTGTCTGAAGCAGCAGTTCTATTGATAAATGGTATAGGGGTTAAATCAATTTGTTCTTCACAGTGAGATTTCTGGGTCTGGTAAACCACCCCATGGAAAAGACATTTTGTTAGTGTTATTGAAAGCGTTTGAATTCCTCCTCAAGAATTTCAATTCGGGAAAGACCTTGACATTCATTTTGAATATCCTTTTAAGTGAAATTGAAGATTACTACCTAATGTTTCATGGTGTTTTTAATTTCCTTGATATGCCTATCACATTATATCTAGCTGAGCATTTCCCAGGTCATCGGCTCTTCATACAGTGACTCTAATTGAATTCCAGTGGATAGTCTTGTCTTGGAGTGATCATATTCAAATAAATAATGTGATTGGAAAATGGATTCAGTTCTATAGTTTTGGTCAAGGTCTAATATAAAACTGTACATTGGAAATAATGAATGTGCTTTAGATTAAACTATGCACGCCTTATCTTACAATTACAGTTTCGTTCAACTAGGTTGATAACAGAAACCAGTTCTGCTTACTAAATGGCAACGTATAATGATGTAGAAAAATAATATGATTATAAATGAAATACTTATTAATTATTACAGGATTTATAATCCATTCTTCAGCTCAAAAACTGTCAGAATTACTTAATCTGCCTATATTTAGAGGGCTAACATCATGCTTAGAACAGACAATAGGGCACTAAAAGAAAAAAGAATGGAGAGAGAAAAAATATTAATATTGTAGAATGTTGTTTTTAACTGACTATGAGAGGAAGGGTGCCCATCATTAGTGAGCGGCTGTTAAATTAGAGAGCATTCCCCTGTGGCAATTTGTATCATTTGCATAACACATGCAATGTCATTTGCAACAGATGTTGCATAGCTGCTCTTTAATTCTGTTGTAAATGATGTACAATCGCTGATTTATGGACGTGGCCCACAAACACACATTTTAAAAAATTGGACGTGTGCCTGAACAACTGAGAAAGAGTTAGAGCAGTGGTGGTAACTAAGATTGGTACAGGTAAAGCAATATGGTAGAATAGAATATAAATCAATGTCACCAATAAAACAGTTACAGATCAGTATAATATATTATTAATTGGTTGATTTATTACTACTGATTGAATCATTCTAAAACTGTTTAAAACTGTTCTTCCAGGACATGAACATGTGTTATAATTATTCATATAGCTGGGTATTCTGGAACACATGGCTTATAATAGAGGTATCCAAACTTGGCAACTTTTAAGACTTGGGGACTTTAAGACTTGGTTTATAAGGTCAATATTCAGCAAACTGAAATTTATTAATGTTCATAAAGACCTTATCTGTACAGAGATAAGTGAAAAAAGAACATGGGGTAAACTGGGAGAGATCTAGAATGACAGAAACTGTCAGTCATAAAAAAATCAGTTCCAGTTAAACTGATTTATTGTTTCTCGTGCACAGGAATATACTCAACTAATGGTTAACATCTGCTTGGAGTTAGATAAAGGTCAATGGAACTCAAGGGAGGTTGGACTTAATTTTCTTGTGACTAGTAGGGATTCCAGGCTAACCCCCCTTTTAACTCCACTCTTTCTACTACAGAAGCTGTGATCTTCAGATCCTAACTGTAGAAAGCAATGCAAAGTGTTGTAGCAAGTCAGATGAGATACCACCAAATGCTTAGGCATTTCCACATTAAGTTATGACTAAATTCTCTGGAGATTCAGTATGTAAAAATTACAAGTTTTGTAGCTTCCTCTATGAATGATTTTAAAGAACAGTAAGAATTCTCAATTCATGTATCAGCGAAGCTGCTACAATTGATCATTCTGAAATAAAGAAAAGGACCAAAAAAAGGTTAGAAAGAAGAACAATCAGGATCAAAACACAAAGCTTGATCTTTTCCAAGTGTAAATGGTAGTGGGAACTGAGCAGATTGGGGGTGTCATTGGGACCATTTGAGAGGGAAGATCACACCATATAGTCAATAAATAGAGAAACAGATCTGGATATCATCAGGATAGACATGATAGTAATAGACAGAAGAAATCAGATACTCTAATAACAAAGCATTCAATCTAGAACTGAACCATGAGAAACACCCCTGGGTAGATGGAAGAGCTGAACACAAAAACTCCTGCCTATAATTGAAAATGTAAGATGGGAAATAGGAGATTGAAACCCACCAAAAGCTGTTCCAACATTTTAAGAAACCAGACATGTGATTGAACAAGTGGGAAATATATAAGTATCAATCTAGTTGCACTGTATTAAAGAACACATGGAAGAAGTGGAAAATGTGTTTTTCATTGTGGTCAAAAGAATTAAGGAGGTATTTCTTACAATGCTAAATCCAAAAAAATCATTACACTTCACACACAGAGAAACAAACTTTTGTGAACTGCAGCTCACCATCAGATGCATAGAGTGTCTACCATATGAAGGAAAATACCTGTTCATCTGGAACTGCAGCTCATAAAATAAATGATGTTTTTCACAAACATTCTTAGTCAAAGAAGGGGCTTGTAGATTCCTGATTTCTGGCTGCCATAGACTAACATAGCTTTCTCCCTATAATATCAATTTACAAAGTTAATTGAACTATTTCTTCATATGGAAGCCTTTCTCTTTTTCAACCATAAGACCCTCTTTCTGCCAAATCATACCAATGTACTGAAGATCCTCCTTTCCTCCAGCTTTAAGGAGCATCCTTTTTCCCTTCCATACATCTTGCTTCTTTCCACACAAATACACACCATTTTTCTTTCCAGCTGTAAGAATAAAGAAAAGGAAAAGAGAATAAATGAAGTGAATGCATCAAGATGGGATAGAAAAGTAAAGAAAGGAAGAGATGAGATACAGAGATAAATGAAGCAGATAACAGATAATCAGAGTTGGAAGGGACCTTGTAGGTCATCTAGTCCACCACCACCCCACCCAAGCGGGAGACCCTACACCATTTCTGACAGATGGCAGTCCAATCTCTTCTTGAAAGTCTCAAGTGATGGCGCTGCCACAACTTCTGAGGGCAAGGTGATACATTGGTTGATTGTTCTCATTGTCAGAAAGTTTCTCCTTATTTCCAGGTTAAATCTCTCCTTGTTCAGTTTCCATACATTATTCCTTGTTTGGCCTACAGGCACTTTAGAAAATAACTTCCTGTCTGTGGCAGCCCCTCAAATATTGGAAGACTACTATCATGTTTTCCCTGGTCCTTCTCTTTACTAGACTAGCCAAGCCCAGTTCCTGCAATCGTTCATTGTTTTTTTTTTAGCTTCCAGTCCCCTAATCATCCTGGTTGCTCTTCTCTGTACTTTTTCTAGAGTCTCAATATTTTTTTTATAATGTGGTGAACAAAACTGGATGCAGTACTCTAGGTGTGGTCTTATTAAGGCTTTATAGAGTGGTATTAGTACTTCCCTTGATCTTGATTGTATCCTTCTGTTAATACAACTTAGGATTGCATTAGCTTTTTTGGCTGCTGCTGCACAATGCTGGCTCATATTTAGCTGGTTGTCCATAAGACTCCAAGATCCCTCTCACAGTTACTGCTATTGAGCCTGGTTTCACCCAGTCTATATGTGTACTTTTGGTTTTTCTTGCCTAAGTGTAGGACTTTACTTTTCTCTATATTAAATTTCATTTTGTTAGATATGGCCCAGTGTTCTAGTCCGTCAAGATCAATCTGGATCTTGAACCTATCTTCTTGAGTGTTAGCTATTCCTGCCAGCTTAGTATCTTCTGCAAATTTGGTAAGTTCCCCTTTTATTCCCTCAACTAAGTCATTAATGAAGATATTGAAGAGTACTGGGCCTAAGATGGAACCTTATGGCACCTCACTGCTTACTTCCCTCCATGTAGACTTAGACCCATTAAAAACTACTCATTGAGTACAGTTTGTCAGCCAGTTGCGAGTCCATCTAGTGGTGGTGCTATCTATTCCACGTTTTTCTAGCTTACTAAGAAATAGGTTGCGGTCTACTTTGTCGAATGCCTTGCTGAAATCTAAATATATTATGTCCACAGTATTTTGCTGGTCTACTAATTTAGTCACTATGTTGAAGAATGAAATAAGATTGGTTTGGCATGAAGGGAAGCAGGAAATGAAGCAGGGAAGGGAAACAGGGAAGAGATATAAGTTCTGTCATTATTTCTTTTCCTTCTATTCAATTGTCTTGGAGGTGGTTTCTTGGCAAGCTTTTTCTGAAGTGGTTTGTCATTGCCACCTTCTTAGGCCTGAGAGAAAGTGATCGGTCCAAGATTACCAAGATGACTTTGTGCCTAAGGTGACTAGAACTCTCAGATTCCCAGTTTCTAGCCTGTGCCTTGATCACTCCACCAAACTGGCTCTCAAGGTCCATTTATGGATTTGGTAAAGAAGTTAAATTCACCAGGTCCTTAGCCTCTCCCTCTCTCTGTAGCAGCTAATGATCAAGCTAATCTTGAGCAGCCTCCACAAGAATCTGCGATCACTGCCTCTAACAGCCATTTGCCCCTACAGTAATGCTATTTCCCTTGTTTTCAACAGTTTCCTCTTGTTTCCAGTAATTTTAGATCTTCAGTCCCACCTTGCTTGATTATTCTTTGACGTCGAGGAGGAAAAAATCAGTCTTCCCATCAAGTCCTCTTTTCAAGTGAAGAAAATACTATTTCAGAAAGAGAAACTCAGTCCCTGTAGGAAAGGAAAGGCAAATTATACTAATCATAAGAAAAGAAGGATCTTATCAGGAGTTCTGACGTTCAGATTTTGAAATAGGCAATAGAAATATCAAAATGAAGGAAATTGACTTGAACTAGTATTCTGAAGTGGAGACAGTCAATTAAGGAGAATATTATTTTCCTCCAGAAATGTATTAATTCTGATATGAAATAGAAATTAAGTTTATTACTGTCTTAGAGAAACCATCAAAAGGCCACCCAAGAATATACATGGATACATACATACATACATACAAAAATGCAACTGTAAAAAATTCTTCTAGATACTAGGAAGAAGAGGCGTCAAACCCAAATATATTGGTAATTTGGTACAGTTATGCGTTTGATTTCCTGTAATTCAGGAGGAAGCTTCAAAGAGATATAATCCATCTTTCTGATAATGAGATGTGTTAGCTTCCCCCAAATTTTGCGCTGACACATTCGCTGTGGGGAAATTTAGAAAGCTGTAGCATTAATTACTTGAACATTCTTTTCTATGTAACAACCCTTATTATAGCCATCATTATCAGTCAGATCAGAACTGATACCTAGACTGACAATGACAGGGAATGTGAAAGTTATTTTTGCTGCACACTTAGCATGACTCATTATGAATTCCTGTTAATTTACTTTTTGCTTAAGGTGTTCCTGTGAGTCTGAATTCCAAGTAAATGTCATAATCCAGAAAATATGGAATAATTGAACAGAAGAACACTACTCATATCTGATTTCTTAATTTAAGCAGCTCCTTAAAAAGGTCCCCATTGTCTTTTCAATGATTTTTATACAGAGGGAATGTTTTAGATCTGAATTACATTATTAAATACATTATGGATTAAAAAACAGAAACTGAAAAAAAAGGATTTCCATGGGAAAATACTGAATAATTGTTAGTACTGCTAAAGGTACAGGAGTCCCTGTGGTTAGTCTTTGCTCTGGAAGCCATTGAGTCTTCCAGACATTTCAGCAGTCATGTAACCAGCAGGACGTCATGGAATGCTATACCTTCCCACCGTAGTGGTACCTATTCATCTACTCGTATTTGAATGCTTTCAAACTGCTAGGATGACAGGAATCAGGGGGAGGATAGGAATTCACCCTGTCACATGGAGCTCGGGTCTCAAACCTGGGCTCCGGCTTTCCAGCCGACAAGTCCAGCATCTTAACTGCTGAGCTATTGGCCATCCTGCACATCACCATAGGTAATGTATTAAAGCCAACAAACATATAAGCAACATTTGCTAAGCCTATTCAATATGATTGCTTTAAAGCGATCCATGGCATTGGACCAGGTTATCTGCAGGACCGCGTTCTGCCGGTAGTCTCCCACCGACCTGCGCGTTCCCACAGAGAGGGCCTTCTTCAGGTGCCGACGGCTTCTATGTGCCGCCTGGTGACTCCTAGAAATAGGGCCTTCTCTGTGGGGGCCCCCGCCCTCTGGAATGGTCTGCCTCCGGAGTTACGCAATAACATGGACCTGAGAGCTTTCAGACGTGCATTAAAAACCTGGCTCTTCGAGCAGACCGGCCTAGGCTGAAATGGGATTTTAATGTAATTTAGTATTTGAGTTTTAAATTGGGATTTTAAAATTTGGGTTTTAATAATTATTGGGGGAGGTATAATTTTAGACAGCCTAAGATATTTAATTCTTTTTTAACTTTTATAATTGTAACAAAGTTTTATGGTTGGCTGAGTTTTTCGGCAGAAGGGCGGTATATAAATTTAATAAATAACAATATTTCCAGACTATATTATAAATGATGACATCTGTTGAGTATCTTGGAATGATTATCTCATAGCAATGAGGATGTTTAAAAATTAGCCTCAACGATAGCCATTATGACAATTTCTCAAAGAAAATCTTGTATTTAATTTCTATCATATGTATAACTAGAAGTGCAATGTATGCTAAGAAAACCACTCTTTTCCAGACCTATAATTTTTCTTTAAATAAATACAATGGTGTACAATGCATGGGATGATTTGAAAAAAATGGTACAGATATTTTGTTTTTGTTCCTTTTGCAGAAAAAGGAACGGGTGAAAACAAGAATGGGTAGTCCTCAATGTACAACAGTTCATTTAGTGATCAGTTAAAGTTACAACGGCACCAAACAATGTGACTTATGACCGCTTTTCACAGTTATAATCTTTTCAGCATCCCCATGATCTTGTGATCAAAATTCAGATGTTTGGCAACTAGTTCATATTTATGACTGTTGCTGTGTCCCAGAATCATGTAATTCCCCTTTTGTGATCTTCTGAGAAGCAAAGTCAACGGGGAAGCCAAATTAACTTAATAACTGCATCACTAACTTATCAACTGCAGTGATTCACTTAACAACTGAGGCAAGAAAGGTTGTAAAATGGGGCAAAATTCATATAAAAATGTCTCACTTAACAATATAAATTTTGGGTTCAATTGTGATCATAAGTTGTTTATATTATATCTCTATTTATTTTTTACTTATTGCAACATACAGCAGTTGAAGAGAGAGAAAAGATTCAGAGCAGGAAGAATGTTTACATACCTAATGCCAATAAGTGGATCAACAAAGTATAACCTACTCATGATTTATTCCTTCTCCAAAGAGAGAGTTTGAATGAAATTTTCTAGGAAAAGAAGCAACAAATCTGTTGCTGGAGGCCGTGCGGTGTTGGATGGGGCGGAACAGGCTTCAGCTCAACCCATCTAAGACTGAGTGGCTGTGCTTCCCGGCACCCTGATACAGCCGGCTGGTTCCATCGCTGGCTGTGGGGGGGGAAATTCTTGCCCCCACAGAGAGGGCCCGCAATCTGGGTGTCCTCCTGGATGTACGGCTGTCATTGGAAGATCATGTGGCAGCCGTCGCCAGGGGGGCTTTTGGACAGGTCCGTAGGATCTACCAGTTGCGGCCCTTTCTGGATCGGGATGCGCTTCGCACGGTCACTTCCGCCCTGGTGATCTCCCGCCTAGACTATGCCAATGCTCTCTACATGGGGCTGCCCTTGAAGAGCATCCGGAGGCTCCAGTTGGTGCAGAGTGCGGCCGCGAGGGTGGTAATGGGGGCACCTAGGGGCTCCCATGTTATGCCACTTCTACGCGCGCTGCATTGGCTCCCGGTGGCCCTCCGGGTGCGCTTCAAGGTCTTGGTCACTATCTTTAAAGCGCTCCATGGCTCGGGACCAGGTTACTTGCGAGACCGCCTCCTGCCACCATCGGCTTCCCACCGACCGGTACGCTCCCATAGAGTGGGCCTCCTCGGGGTGCCGCCGGCTGGACGGCTGGCGACCCCGAGGGCGCGGGCCTTCTCATTGAGAGCACCCCCTCTCTGGAATGAATTACCCCTGGAGGTAAGGGCCGTCCCCGATCTCATGGCCTTCCGTCGGTTGCTCAAAACGCATTTATTTCGGCAGGCTGGACTGGCCTAGGGGTTTTTAAATTTTAATCGGGTTTTAATCTTTTTAATACTTGTTTATATTTTATTAGAGCCATATTGTATTTCAGTTTTTAAATTTTAATATTTTATGTTGTCTCACACTTTGTACCTTATATATGTGTTTTTATTGGCTGTTCACCGCCCCGAGTCCCTTCGGGGAGAGGGGGCGGTATATAAATAAAATAAATAAATAAAATAAATAAATAAATAAATAATAAACAAATTATATTTCTTTGTTAATGCTAATTATCAAGAGTCACTGGTTAAAACAAATGTCATCAAAGGTCTCCTTGAATTGGATGGATTATGACAGCACTTATAGTACATTTATATGGTACATTTTTTTTTGGGGGGGGGGGATAGATCCCAGCCCTTTTATGAAACATTATTGCAAAGAGATCGCTGAACAAGGAAAATGTTCAATCTGAATCTTATTTCTGATAAAACAAAAACTGGAACTACAATTCCACTAATACGTTGGATGCAGGAGTCTAATAAAAATGGGAATGGACATATTGCCAAACCTTGTTAACAACATACACCAAACCACATTAAGCTAGATGGCCCATGCTGCTGACAAGCCATTCAGTTGCAGATGAGAAAGGGGTCCATGTTTAAAAATGTATTTAGCAGCTCTGTGAGAGCTGTGGAAGCAAATCCTAAATCCTTAGGAAAAAACAACAACAACATGCCAACTTTAAGTTATGATAAACAAAACATGACAGCCAGTTTGGTGTAGTGCTTAAGGCAAGTCATAGGAAATGGCAAATCACTTGTGAAATCTTGCCAAGAAATCTGCAGGGACTTGTCCAGGCAATGACCAGAAGTCAACAGTGATTTGAAGGTGCATGCAAACACACACACATCACCATCAACAACAACAACAACAGTAGCAGCAACTACCCCAACCTGCCACAACTGATGAGGGAGAAAAAAAGGCTTCCATACTTTCTTGATCCTGATTTCCATTGATTGTCAAGGCTGTAAATATTTCTGGAATCAATGCATGAAGATCATCCAGAATATGCATTGATGTGAAATGAATATAAACCAGGGATATTATCATAACCATGGCTAGAGATTATTAGTAGCAGAAGAGATATACCCTTAGGACAAAGTCTGCTCCCCCCCTAAAGATTTGTTCTATTTTGAAGTTACATAAACTTTCTTGATAGCTGCCTCTTCTCTGGATGAGGCAATTTTTAAAATGTACACTGCAATTATCTGTGTTCCATTCACACTAACAATAGCACTTAGACTTATATACCACTTCACTGTGCTTTTACAGCCCTCTCTAAGCAGTTTACAGAGTCAGCATATTTTCCCCAACAATGGGTCATTTTACCACCTCGGAAGGATGGGATGCTGAGTCAACCTTGAGTCTGGTGAGTCGGGTTTCGGAAAATGGCGGCCGCGCACCTCCGTTGGAGCTCCCTCCGGCCGCGGCGGCTTCAGGTGCGGCCCCCCCACCCCTCGGATCCCCCCGCCAGTGGCAGAGGTGGGGGAGGATCGGGGGAGCCCGGCGGGATCCTTCAGAAGCCGGCTGGGGGTGCGCTGGAGCCGCAGGACCGGCTGGGGGAGCGGCGCGGAGGGCGGTGCGGATGCGGCCCCGGCGGATGTGACGCCGAGTTGATCCTGGAGGCCTCGGAGGCCTCGGAGACCTTGCCCGGCTGCCGGTGAGGCCGGACGAGGCCCCCGGCGATGGTGATCGCGTCGGGGGCTGCGGGTGCTTCGGCGGCGTCGGCAGAGGTCGCGGCGATGGTTCGCGACGACGATGGCGGCCTCGGCGGCGGTCGCGGCGGCTGCAGCGGTGGTGGCAGGCCTCGGTGGCCGCGGCGGAGGTGGAGGCGGCCTCGGTGGTCGCGGCGGCGGCGGTGGTCGCGGCGGTGGTCGCGGTGGTGGTGGCCTCGGCGGCGGTCGCGGCGGCGGCGGCAGCCTGGATGGCGGTGGCGGCGGCGGCGGCCTCGATGGCGGTGGCGGCGGCCTCCGGAGTCATCATGGCAATACGGACGCCGGTGGACCCAGCGGTCTCCGGGGTGGGGAGATCACCGCGGTGTGGCCCCGGCGGCCCCCTGGGGAGAGCGATGGCCCTGGATTTTCTGGGGCGGCGCGGACCTGGGGGAGCCGCCTGGGGGGCCCTGGACTGGCCTCTGCGGCATTGTTGAGGTCGCAGAGGCCCTGGAACAGCTACCGCGGAAACCCCGGAGTTCCGAGGGGTTATGAAGAGGTCTTGGTACCCCCAGCGAGGCACGACGGTGTGGCAGGCTCGGTGGCCTCGCTCGGGCCGCGGCGATTTCGGGGGGACCCGACCAGTGCAGGAGTGGCCCCGCTGTGGACATGGTGGCCTGGACTGGTTTCGGGGCTGCCCCTATGGCTGCGGGGACAATACGGAGACTGGGGGTTGAATGGTGTTGTGACCGTTCCCCTCCCCTCCTTGTGGCCCCCACCTGTGGCAGGGGTGGTGGGCCCGGGGAGGGGGGGAGTGACCTTGCCTATGACCCCTTTTCCCCCGGGGGCCCCACCAGTGGCAGGGGTGGGGCGGCCGGGGGGAGGGGGTTACCCCAGTCTGCCGGGACTTCTCCAACACAAAGACTTTGGACGCTACAAGACTGTCGGGGCGGGGTGGCCGGGGCCACGGATGTACTCCATGGCGGAGCTTTGGGCCTTGAGGGATGTCCCCCTCTCCCTTAAGTGGCCCTCTAAACTCTCAAAAACATTCCGCTATGAGGGATCCTGGGATCTGGAGCGATGGTGGGGCCGTGGAAGCCGGAGGAATGGGAGGAAGCGCGGGAAACCCGGGATTGGTAATTTTTTAATGGGATTTTTTAAGGGGTTAAAAGGATCCAGGGTGGGCAGGGGAGACAGCCCACATGGAGTTGGGGGCAGCCGGGCCGGCCCGCGCACCTGGGGGGCCTCGGGGGTTTCCGTGTCGGGGTGGCAGACTGAGGGTGGGCTGCCGGGGGCAAATTTTATTAGCACGGTGACTGGGAGAGGCAGGTATGCTGGGGGTAGAGGGCCATATCCAGTAAGGGGATCGCGCTCCCGATGTTTGCAAGCGGTAGCGCGCTTCGACCCTCCATACCCATCCTGCAGCCCTGGTTGTCTGGATTCTCAGGCCCTGAATACCCGGCTGCTGTTGTGCAATGCCAGGTCCGTGGTTAATAAGGCTCCCCTGATACATGATTTGGCTCAGGAGGAGGCCGCGGACCTGGTAGGTGTTACCGAAACCTGGTTGGGCCCAGAGGGCGGTGTCCCTCTGGTCGAGATGTGCCCACCAGGTTTCCTTGCATTTCACCAGCCTAGGGCTCAGGGAAGGGGTGGAGGGGTGGCGGTGCTTATAAAGGAGGCCCTTTATCCTAGGGAGGCCACTGTCCCTCAGACGGCTGGCTGTGAATCTCTATTTGTGAAGTGGGGGCAAGGGGTTCAGATGGGTCTTTTGATGGCGTACCTGGCTCCCTGCCACGTCTCATCGGCCCTGCCCAGATCCTCGAGGTGATAGCCGGGCTGGCGGTTGAGACCCCTAGGCTTTTGGTCATGGGGGATTTCAACCTGCCATCATCCGGTGAAACCTCGGGGTTGGTTCGGGAGTTCTTGGCTTCCATGACGGCCATGGACCTGACCCAGTTAGTTTCTGCCCCCACTCACATTGGAGGACACATGCTGGACCTGATTTTTGTCTCTGGGCAGTGGTTGAATGACTGTATTTTCGGGGATTTAGTCATCACACCCTTGTCATGGACAGATCATTCCCTCCTCAGGTTGGACTTCCGTTCCGCCACCCCCCACCGCAGGGAGGCGGAGCCACTTAGATTGTTCCGCCCCAGGCGCCTGATGGACCCGGAACGGTTCCAGAGGGAGCTTGGGCCATTTCCTGAGTCTCTGGCTCACAGCTCACCTGGAGACCTGGTGGCCACCTGGGATGGGTTGGCCGCCGGGACTCTAGATCGAGTTGTGCCCCTGCGACCTCTGACCCAGCACAGATCCCGTTTGGCTCTGTGGTATACGGAGGAGCTGCGGGAGATGAAGTGCCGGAAAAGACGTCTAGAGGGCATTTGGAGGGCGAGTCGTTCTGAGTCTGACCGAACACAGGTGAGATCTCATATTAAGACTTACCTTGTGGCGATAGGGGCGGCGAAATCTTTGTATGTCTCCGCCCTTATTGCGTCAGCAGAAAATCGCCCTGCCGCCCTGTTTAGAGTGACCCGCTCTCTTCTTGAACCGAGAGCGCGGGATGACCTCTTGCAGGGTAGGGCAGAGGAGTTTTCCCGATTTCTGCATGATAAAATCGCTCAGATTCGGGAGGGGCTCGACTCCAATTGGGTGGTCCCGGGGGAGGTGTCCGGGGCAGGTCTTGTGAGTGTTATCTGGGGGGAGTTCGATCCTGTGACCGCCGAGGGTGTGGACAGGTTGCTTGGGGGTCTGAATGCCACCACCTGTTTATTGGACCCGTGCCCTTCCTGGCTGGTTTCGGCCGCCAGGGAGACGACACGAGGCTGGCTCCAGGGGATTGTCAACGCTTCTTTGAGAGAGGGGGTGCTCCCGGCCGCCCTGAAGGCGGCAGTGGTGCGCCCCCTCCTCAAGAAGCCTTCCCTGGACCCGGCTATTTTAAACAACTATCGTCCGGTCTCCAACCTTCCCTTTGTGGTGAAGGTTGTTGAGAGTGTGGTGGCACGTCAGCTCCCCCGGTACCTGGAGGAAGCTATTTACCTCGATCCGTCCCAATCGGGCTTCAGGCCTGGACATAGCACTGAGACGGCATTGGTCGCGTTGGTCGATGATCTCTGGAGGGCTCGTGACAGAGGGTTCTCCTCTGTCCTGGTCCTATTAGACCTCTCGGCGGCTTTCGATACTATCGACCATAGTATCTTGTTGCGACGGTTGGAGGGGTTAGGGATGGGTGGAACCGTCCTTCGATGGTTCTCCTCCTTCCTCTCCGACCGTTCGCAATTTGTGTTGGCGGGGGGAGAGAGATCCACCTCTAGGCCCCTGCTTTGTGGGGTGCCTCAGGGGTCGGTCCTCTCTCCCCTCTTGTTCAACATTTATATGAAGCCGCTGGGCGAGATCATCCGTGGTCTTGGAGTAAGGTGTCATCTATATGCAGATGACACCCAGTTATACATCTCTACTCCAGACCACCCCAACGATGCTGTGGGGGCTATGTCCAGGTGCTTGGAGGCCGTGCGGGATTGGATGGGCGGGAACAGGCTTCGGCTCAACCCATCCAAGACCGAGTGGCTGTGGTTTCCGGCGCCCCGATATAGCCAGCTGACACCTTTGCTGGCTATCGGGGGGGAAGTTTTGCCCCCGCAGAGAGGGCTCGCAACCTGGGTGTCCTCCTGGATGTACGGCTGTCGCTTGAACATCACATCGCGGCCGTCTCCAGGGGGGCGTTTCATCAGATCCGTCGGATCTACCGGTTGCGGCCCTTCCTGGATCGGGACGCCTTGCGCACGGTCACTCAGGCCCTTGTCACCTCTCGCCTGGACTATTGTAATGCCCTCTACATGGGGCTCCCCGCGGGGAGCATCCGGAGACTCCAGCTGGTGCAAAATGCAGCCGCGCGGATGATTATGGGGGCATCGCGTAGCGCCCATGTGACGCCACTTCTGCGCGAGCTGCATTGGTTGCCGGTGGCTCTCCGGGTTCGCTTTAAGGTTCTAGTTTTGACCTTTAGGGCGACCCATGGCATAGGACCAGGTTATCTTCAGGACCGCATTCTGCCGGTGATCTCCAACAGGCCAGTGCGTTCCCACAGAGAGGGTCTGCTCCGGGTGCCGTCGGCCGCTATGTGTCGTCTGGCGGCGCCGAGGGGTAGGGCCTTCTCTGTGGGTGCCCCCGCCCTCTGGAATACTCTGCCACCGGAGCTTCGTACTGACACGGACCTGAGGGCCTTCAGGCGCGCGTTGAAGACCTGGCTCTTTGAGCTGGCCGGCCTGGGCTGAGATAATGGTTTTAATTTTGGTCTCCATGGTATTTAAATTTTAAATTGGGGTTTTAAGGTGGGGGGGTGGGACCTGTTTAGTTTTTATTTATCAGCCAAATTGGTTTAATACTTTTTTAATTTTTGTATATTTGTGGGTTTTTAGATAGGCTGTACACCGCCCTGAGTCCCCTGGGAGAAGGGCGGTATATAAATTTGATTAATAATAATAATAATAATAATAATAATAATAATAATAATAATAATAATAATAATAATAATAATAATAATAATAATAATAATAATTTGAACTGCCAAATTGCAGGCAGCTGGCAGCCAGAAGAAGCAGCCTGCAGTACTGCACTCTAACCACTGTGCCACCACAGCTATTCACATATTGGGAAAGTAGGATGGAAGCAAAAAGGCTTAACATCCCCCTCTCTGTCAGGACCACTGTTTTTGGTTGTTAATAACACAGAAACATCTCCCCTTTCCCGTTGCTGTGTTGCTACATTATTAAAATGAGGCTGCTAGAGGGTTTCCAGGCGTAAGTATGTTAGCAGTTGCTCCAGAATCAATTACAGAGCCTTTTCAGAGTTCCTGTTTCCTTGCTTTGTCCCCTAAGAATGGCTATCATTATTTGCTTAAATACTTAAGTGGTAGTTGTGTTGCCCAATGGTATGAAGATAATTGCAACAGCACAAGATTCTGAGAGACTTTTGAGAACCTCTGACAAGCCTCAGACTAAAATGAGGGCCACGCATGGCTTTCAGATTGAGCGGGGGGGGGGGGGTTAATAAAAAAACAGGCTTGAAAAGCCTAATGACTTCAAGACTAGCATCTTAAGAGTGACATTTATACAAAGGGCTGCTGTGCACAAACTAAATGGTATATGGAATTGTTTTTCTGACTGCCATGATTGTTACAATATTGTTCCTGAAGGAACAACTAGAGTTCTTAGTTGTCTGGCCTTATGCTGAGCTGACAAAAAAACATTTACTCACTTGCTTTTCTTTAATCTTCATCTACCTTTAATTTAAAAAAAAAAAATCCTTCTGCAACTCTGACAAAAAAAATTAAAAACTGGCCTTATAGTGAAAGTTATGAAAATCCATGATGATAACAAAGGAGGCAATTGATTTAATGAGTGCTATTAATTTGAACATATATGTGTCATCCAAAATGGGTAGGTATGACCAATTAGAATAGGATAAATTCATTTGGTTGCGACTAGATCATACTCTTTCTCTCTGTACACACACACACACACACAGAGTTAGAGAGACAGAGAAACAAAGAGACACACACAGAGAGAGACCACTCTTTTATTATTTTTAATTTCAGTTTACTTCTGTTAAATTGATTATTGCATAGAATCATTATGTACAGTATTATTATATCACTGCTTTATCATCCATCAATATATTCACTGGAAACCAGGGTACTTTGCCATGTAATTTTATGAAAGGGTTAAATGTATGAGTCATTTCTATTTCTATTTCAGTGAACATGTTAGGAGAAATAGTTTTTCTTGTTCTTGTTCTTATTCTTCATCACCTAGGTATTTCACAGAACCATGATCCATTCTTGTTTTTGCTTTTTCCTAAAGACTTGTCTTGCCATATATTTGTTGGTGATTTTATTCCACCTGAACAGCTCAACAGGATGAAAGTCTTGAGATGGCAGCTCCTTCAGATTTGTCAATAAAGGGTTCCAAAGGTTTATTCCTCTATCCTTAGACTGGTCTAGAACTTGCAAATTTGGGGACAAATCTGGGTTTCATCTAGCAGTTCCTGAGTTTAAAAGATGTTTCTGAGTATTCCAGAAGCATTTGATACAGTGATGCTTCTTGTATGGATGTATATTCTGGAATGATCTTCAATTTAGATATAGGAAGCATTTCATGCTTCAGAGAAACTTGTGGATTTTGAAGCTAATTGTGATGACTGTTGATAAGCTGTAGAAAACGAACATTAAAAAACCACTTTTATTTTTAGAAAGTCAGAACATGTATAGTATGTGTAAATTATCACAATGCTGTTTTCAAAGAAAAGTTTCGATTTATTTTATCAGAAACTGGGGATGAAAAAAACATAATTATCCCTTTTATAGAAGAGAATCCTTGTTAAACACAGAGAGAAAACATTTTCTTGTAGAGCATCTATCTCTGATTAAAATAATGCCTTAGCAGAATAAAACTCAGCTTATTACATTTTTATCTAAACCAGCAATCAGCACAAATCCTTTCTTTCTCGGTGTAGGATTGTCCAAACAAAACCGATATAGTTTCTTGAGTGGAAATCCAGTCATTAATGCCACTATTATTGTTAACAGTTGCACCAGAGTACTGGTATAAACAGAATTAATTCATGAGGAAATCTCCCATCTCCCATCTTTGATTGTGACTGACTCATCTATGTCCTTGCAAGCAATAAATAATACATATTGACTTTGGAGCAGCACAGCTGAGCCCACAAGGGGCAAGGTAAAAGGTCTCACGACCCCTCAGTCATTAATTTAGAGGAATTCTAAACTAAAAAGGTCTGAACTGCATAAAACACATAATTTACTAGGTATTTGCAGAGAATGTAACTATTAAAAGCAATAAATGCACTTCTTTTTGTGCCAACGCCATTGGGTGTTGGCGATCATGTTGGCGATCCTATTTTTATCAATAGCAGCAGAAAAAAGTGCTGTTGAGTTTTGTCCAAACCAGTCCCTTAGATTTTGAAGCCATGATCTTCTTCTTCCTGGGCCTCATTTGCCTTCAATCTTTCCTTGGAGCATTATGTGAATTATGCCGTATTTTTCTGGGTATTGCATCACATGTCCAAAATATTCAAAATAAATGCACGCTGCATTAAAATAAAAAGAGATCTTATGCAATATTTCTAATTCAATGAATTATCTGTTCCTTGGAAAGAACTGGTGCTTGTAAATCAAATTTCCTTGCTTACTCCCATGGACTTTCATCCCTGTTTTTTGGATGTGCTTTTAATCAGAAGCTGAGATTCCACCCCTCTTCCCAACCTTATCATCCTACTTCTTGTACCATGTTCTCCTGAGATTGCCATTCCAGTTGCCCAAAGAACCGAAAGTCTTCCATTTAGAAAGCTACCCACTGGAATATTTCTCCATTCCGAAGGTGCTGAGTCATAAACACAATTTGGCAAATTGCCATCTGCTTTGAGGTGGCAGGCAGGTTGCAAGAATGAGATTTTGCAGCCTGCCTGTTCATTCCATTTATACTGAAATATATGTACGGTGAGTAGAAATTGGACCAGGGAGCACAATCTTTGGGTTCTGTGCCTTGATTCCAGATACACTTGCTGTGTGAGAAGAAAATTAGGGAACTCTCCTCTTTTCACAAAGGCTGTGCAACAAGATAATCAGAGTTGAAGGGGAAACTACACACCTTTTCCAGGAGAGGAATTCCCTCTCCTGGAAAAGGTGTGTAGTTTCCCCTCCAACTCTGACTATCTAATCTACTTGTGTATGAATGTGGGACTTGTGTGGAGGTGTTTGTGTGTGTGGGGTCAACATTTCAGAGCTTCAGATGCCGAAATATCTTCGATTCATTTTGTTGAAATAGAGAAGGTTTATTTATTGGGATATTCAACTTTAATTCTACAGCCTTTTGGATGATGTAACATTCCTTTTGTTTCTCTCAAAAGGGGATAAAGATGTCAAGGCAGCTGAAATGATAAGAATTGCTGAAAGGTAACATCTATGTGATTAGAAAGGCATTAATATAGAATATTGTTTGAGCCATTAATTCTAAGAAACCCTCAGGAGTGCATTGTGCACTTTTAAAAGAAGACAGAATCTACTCATTTGATCAAAAGCTTAAATCATCACTAACAGAACTAAATGAGAAAATAGAAGTAATTTAGAAAAACAAATGTAGATTATGCTACTTTTAGAGAGCAGTGGTTTTCTTTTTTCCCCATTCTTTAATATTTGATTTACCTTAAATGTTGCATTTTTTTCTTGTACATTTCTTTAATAAGAGGCAATACGGTAACGCTAATAGTTTTTATATTTTTGCATTTTGCTGTTTATAGTTATTTCTCCAAAGATAAGATTTTTATAATATAAAATGATTCGAAAACAGGTCTCAGAAGCAACGTGAAGCTTACCATGTAGTTTAGAGTCTCTTAGCCCAATCTACCTCACAGGATATAGATCAGAAGATAAAAATAAGGCTCAGCTGTCAAGTATGCTGCCTTCCCTTCTTCATAGGAAGTATAGCACATGTGTGTATGATATACTTAGACAGATAGATATATTCCATTTGAAATTTACCCCCACCCTAATTTAAATCTGTCACTATTCCCAGGTCTTCAATAAGAAGGGGGGATGCATCTCTTGAGGATGTTTAGGTTGCTTAGTTGATGGGTGATTTTCTCCAAACTTTGGATTAATCTATTTTGTATTCTTCTTCTATTAAATTGTTGCATTTGGTAAGTCTCTTGGAACTGTACAAATTGGGTGATCTAAGAATCAAATAAATAAATAAATAAATAAAAAAGATGACATGTGTATCTGAAACACATTGATAATAAAAGCAAAGCTGGTGGAAAAATTGCTTTCAGAAGGAACTGTTTCATCCATTTATTAAATGTTCCCAACTAGAAAATATTATGATTTTTTTTCTCAGAATGCTGTCATGACTTGAACCACTTTGTTATGTAAATAACACCACTACACAATTATGCCAGTAAAAAAAAAGTTGTGGCCTGAATCCAAAGCAACTGGTTTAAAAAAAAAACACCCTCTTCCTTTTATGAAGATATTTATTTGGGACACCCCGAACATTTAATCTAACACAATGTTGAAATAGTTATTATTTACATTGGAAAAGCATGGAACCAAAGGTTGGGCTGGATATGTCCATCTCCCAGTCATCTACACCATCATTTTCTTCTCTTTTCCAATGTTTCTCCTTGCTTTATTTATGATGCCTTTGTGTACTCTAACTACTTACTTCTTGTGGGGAATATTGGATTAACATCGTTCTGTGTTTATCAACATTGACAATTTTAAGATAAATGGATTTTGACTCCTAGGATTTTCCAACTAGCATGCTAGCTGGGGAATTCTGGGAGTTGAAGTCCACATATCTTAAAGTTGTCATGGTTGAGAAAAATGACATAACAGAGGCAAGTCTTACCTTTCTTTTCTTCAACTAAAGAACTCCATTCATCATTTTTAGGCTATGTTTTCCTTTCAGTCCATTTTCACAGTATTTTACAAACAACCAGAAACTTATATGCATTTTCATTTCCACATCTCTGGACTACTCCTTTCTATTTGTCTATTTCCTAACAGGCTTATCTTTACCATCAACTTTCCATAGTCTGTCTTTCTTTCTTTCTTTCTTTCTTTCTTTCTTTCTTTCTTTCTTTCTTTCTTTCTTTCTTTCTTTCTTTCTTTCTTTCTTTCTTTCTTTCTTTCTTTCTTTCTTTCTTTCTTTCTTTCTTTCTTTCTTTCTTTCTTTCTGCTTTCTCCCAATAGGTGTACTCATTTTGCCTAGACTATTCTGAAAAGGGCAGTTTCTGATGTTCAAGTATATGTTGAGTTTGCATCAAAGTTCAGGTATTCCATACATTTTCAAATTCCGCTTTCTTTCATCCTAGAGCCCAACCTCAATTGCTGATGTTCACAGGAAGATTTTGGATTACTTTCCTCTAGTCTAACCTAAGGCACAATCTTCTTTTGACACCACACTGGGAATGAAAAGGAATATATCAATAATGGAGAATATTTGTAGCTCAGGTTGAAACGAGGTATCCCTAGTGCACTCTGAGCTTGGTTGTTTTCTTGCAGATATTTCATTATCCAACTAGGTAACATCAACAGTACTAGGAACATGTTAGTCAGCTAGCACTGATGACATTACCTAGTTTGGTTAATGAAGCATCTGCAAGAAAATAATCAAGCCCAGAGACCACCAAGGAGCCCTCAAAAACATGCATATTTAAAGGAAAGAATGAAAGCAACCCAGTGATTTTTCCCACCCCATCCCCCTTTGTATCAAACATATTTCTTGCTCTGTTCTTTAATCATTGTAGATACCACCTAGGATGCTGTGGTAATTTGCAATAGCAGTTTTGACCTGAACATGCATATCTGAATTAACAATGCATTAGCCTCAGCTTGCCACACTGCAAAACAAAATACTTGTATATATTTTTAAGGGATAAAAAAATCTCTTACCAGAGAGTGAGGCTATTGGTTATTTCGAGATTATTATTTTATACCACACTTGGATATTAGCCCAAAGCCTAGTAGCAGTTCTGGCCTGTTTTCCATAATGAAAAGCAGCACTGCCCAAAGATACTCTAAGATTGTAGTTTAATAGCTTTACACATTGAATTTAAAACTTCCATTATCACAACTTCAGCATGCCAGAGTTAAAATTTACTTGACCTCAGTTTATACTGGAAAAATTGTAAATGGATAGACTGAAATAAGCACTCTGTGTGTGTGTGTGTGTGTGTGTGTGTGTGTGTGTGTTTAACATATATCCATAGCTATATATATATATATATATATATATATATATATATATATATATATATATATTTAAAAAATGCTACACATTTGCAAGCACTCTGACTCTGCAGGTATAGTTGTTGATTATGATGGCCATATACATTCGGGAAACATGGACATGTAAGATGTCTTTTGGTAACATATAAGACATAGCAGCTCACAATCCCAAAGCTGTTCATGGTCCTTCGGCTCTTTTTCCCATTTTTTTTGCATGCTCCTATTCTGACTCCTAAAAGTTAGTAATGCAGCATTCTTCTACTTTTATAAACATTCTGAATAGGTTTAAGGTAATTTTTTAAATTAAAGTCCTTACCTAAAACAATGGAACTTCCCCATGAAAATAGCCACCATGAAAATAGCAACCAACATGTGATACAGCCTCATATACTTCATGTCCCCCTCTGCCCTCTACCATCGGCCTAACCTTAACCCCTCAAAATGTCTCAGAGTGGCTTCTAATTCCCAAGAGATTGCGATGTGAGACCCCTCAAATCCTGGACATGAATTGTTTCAACGTCTATCCTCAAAACGACGCTATAGGGAGTCACGAGAACAACTAGACACAAGGACAGTTTTTTTTATGAATGCCATCACTCTGCTAAACAACTAACTCCCACAACACTGTCAAATTACTTAGTAAGACTGTATTACTATTATTCTTTTCATCATTCCTATTATCTATCTCTTCCCACTTATGACTATAACTGTGTTGCCTCTATCTTTACAATTTATATTGTTTTATTTGTTTTCCTAGTATGTTTTGATTAGTAACTTATGTATGATTTGATTGCTTATAGTAACCTATGACTATCACTAAGTGTTGTATCTTATGATTCTTGATGAATGCATTTTATTTTTTCTGATGTACACTGAGAGCATATGCATCAAAGACAAATTCCTTGTGTGTCTAACCACACTTGGCCAATAAAAAATTCTATTCTATTCTATTCTATTCTATTCTATTCTATTCTATTCTATTCTATTCTATTCTATTCTATTCTAGCCCTGCCTATAGTTTGGGCCACAGTTAGCTCTTCTGTAGAGTATATTGGCAGCTGAATTATCAACAATGATTAGGAGTTGGGGATAAGGATGGAAAAACAGGCAGGACTCAAATACACATTATTACATATAAATAAAAGTAAAGTAAAATCTCTCTCAAAGGGGATTTGAATCCTGCTGACTTCATGAACACCTCCGTGTAGCTTTCTTGGAACAAAACAAAAATGGCATGCTATTGCTTTCTTGCAGGCACATTTTCTAATTTACATGTCTTGCTCAGAGCTGTGGAATTTCCTGATAAGTTCGCATCCAAGCATTAGTGGGAGGTCTAACTTTACTTATTTTTTTGAAATCAGTTAGGTATTGTAACCTGCTGTTGTAAAGATAAATATAAAATGCCCTTGGGTTCAGCTTCATTCCAGGGGATCACATAAGCAAATCCTCATACTTTTCTTGATAACAATATGAAGTGATTTGCTATTACCCTTTTAAAGCTTACAACTCTAGCACACACACACACACACACACACACACACACACAAACACACACACATACACACACAGAGTTTGCTATCCAAATTCTAATAAGGTCAGACCTTAACCATTAAAAAATAAAATAGAGTAAGGTTTTCTATATTCCTTATTGCTTGGAAAGACTCAGTAGTTTCCAGCTGCAGAGATGGATGTCTTTTGTCAACACAATGATTAGCCAATAAAGAATATTCATTCTTATTCATTAATATTCATTCATTCATTCATTCATTCAGGGGTGGGCTGATGGGGGTTCTCAGGGGTTTGGGAGAGCCCCTAGCCAAGATTGTGTGCAGTTTGGAGAACCCCTAAATCCCACTCCTGGCTGGCCCCGCCCACCCCTCCCCTCCCAGGAGTCCCCACGCAGCCCGTTTTGGATGCAGGTAAGTGCAAGGTGGGCATGAAGGCTCCGGGAGGGCAAAAAACAGGCCTCTCGGAAGTTCAGGAAGGCCAGAAAGAGGCCCATTTCCAGCTTCCAGAGAGCCTCTGAGCCCGGGGAGGCCATTTTCACCTTACCAGAAGCCAAGGAAAGACTCCGGAGCCTGGGGAGGGCAAAAACACACACTCCGCCATGGTGCAGAAGGCCAACTAGGCCATGGCCACTATGGCCACTCCCACCCAGCAACTGGGCAGAAAATTCTTTGCTAAAATTTTTGAAGCCCACCCCTGCATTCATTCATTCATTCATTCATTCATTCATTCATTCATTCATTCATTCATTCATTCATTCAAACAGTCACCATATTGGTTAAGGCAGGAAGAACTTGCCATCATCCTTTTTGGCGTTAGCCTTTTAATATAACTGCTGAACGAGGATTTAGAATTACTCAACCAGTTATCTCTTAAATAGATATGGGTGTGGCTCCAAGTATATTAGAATATTTACAGTCTGTGGTGTTTCCATAGTATTCCAAGTAGGTTTTTCACAAGAAATGTCATTTTTTGAAAATAGCTGTTGCTATAAAATTAACTCTCAACTGAAAAAAAATGGGAATAACAAGTACCTGGTTAAGAGCTTTACTTAGGTGGGGGCCAAAAAGCCAACCCTATGAAAAAGGGTTATATTTGGAATCTGGAACACTTTAGATTGAAGTAAAGGAGGAGATGGGATAATACGGTATATATAAAAACATGCATGATAATGACAATGCAATTAGAAAGAAAACATAAGTTAGAAATCAAGTTTTCCCTACTTCCCAACTTCAGAGATGTTCAGGATGGCTTACAGAATACTGTGGTTGAATTGTGGAATTTAGTGCCATTGGAGGTGAGGATGGTCCATTGATTTAGGTCAACTTAGAAGGAAACTGGATAGGTTGAAGGAGAAGGAACTAATTTTAATTGTTGGCTAACAGGGCTGTTTGTGGAGGAGGTAGAAAAAAACTCAAAATGGCAGCCACAGCAGTGTGATCAAAGCGCATCACTTTGTATGTCTACGTATTGTCAACATGCATACAAAAGGATGGGGCCTCAGTTGCATTGCCACAATTGCCTTTTTGTGTGTGTTTTTTGACACCCTGTTGCATAGGCAATTGATCTTGATGGAGCTTTACTGGTCCTAGACTTTAGGCTGCATAGCAGAAATACTAGCAATGCAGGAACACATTTTCCTGCAAGTGCAGGGTCTGCTTTTTAATTAATTAATTTATTTTATTGTTTGTTTGTTTATATTTATGAATTTAGATCAATTGAGTGTTGGTCCGTTGGTTGCAACAAGAATTGACCAAAAAGGGTTTTGCCTGAAGTTGACTTCCTGGACTCAGAGAGGGAAAATAACCAGAGTCACCTAGTTAACTTTCATGCCTAAGGCAGGATTATGAATAGAATTCTTTACTGGCCAAGTGTGATTGGACACACAAGGAATCTGTCTTGGTGCAAATGCTCTCAGTATACATAAAAGAAAAGATACTAGAACTCACGGTCTCCTGGTTTCTCACCTAGTGCCTTAACCACTAGTCCAAACAGGCTCTCATTCATATGTTCTTACATGTGATGCAGAATATAAAAAGCAATATTTAGTATTCAATCTGCCCTCCTTTTTGTTCCAGACTCAAAAAGAATTATTATACATAAGCTGTTCCAAACCAGTGTTCACCTAAGATGTTTTGCTGCCTAAGGCAAAGCTTACAAAGTATCTCTTTCCTTCCCAAATCTAGCCAAGTCAAGGTGTTAGTAGCAAAAGCCAAGTTAGCTTTGGCACACAATGCAGAAAATCCCACAAGCATCCCTTCTCTTTTTTTTGGCAAGAATAATACAATTATAACAAATTAAATAACTGTACATTAATGTCCTCTAAAATCTGCCTGGGGCACTGGCCTCACACTGCTTAATGGTGGGACTGGCCCCATTCCAAACAGCATTGAGTCCCAACACAAATCAGATTTTTGCATTTTCTGAGAAGGAAAGATTTGAGAGGAACACTTGCTATAAATCATGCAGATTGATACAGGGTTTAGAAGAACCTCTTCTTGTCTGCACCTTGACATTATTTGCAAGTACATTTGCTTCTTCTATCCTGGGAACTCCAAGTACCTGAAAGCATAGGAACAGTAGCATTTTAATAAAATATGTTTTTCTATGCACAAGATGACAATTTCCCCAATTCTGCCAAATAGGTGGCCAGATCTACATAATGAAATAAAAAAAAATGTTTCTAGAAGTGAGAATACAGGTGGTTGAGATGTGAATATTTGTGTGTCTGAATATTTCTTCCTGATCCATCCAACAAATTACCATAGATGAAAGACCTTCATATTAATATTGAATAGGGATAGGTTGTACCTGAAGGGGTTTTATAAGAAATTCCTTCAGGCAGCTCTTCTCTGAAATTATTCCATGCTTTACCATCACTGGAAAAGTCTGATCTTTTGTTGCCAAATGCATATATTCTTAAAGTTAAATAGTTTGCGTTTACTTAAAGCTGCTCTTCATGTTCCTCTGAAATACATGAGCATCCTTGTGCTTGAAGATGTGTGGAAAGGTAATGGAAACATAATGGTTTAATCATCCAGGAAAATGGTCTTGATCTTATCACTAAAACTAATGGGCTTCGTGTGGTTTCCATACCTCAATAAAAGCAACAGTTCTTCTGTAATGTCTCTGCTGGCATTGGTCCATATTCTAGAGGCAACACATGAGAAATGGCAGCACCTCAAGTCTCAAATTCTGGAGATAAGTCTTCAGATTCTAGAATCATATAAGACAGGAAGGTACATATTTTGAAATAATCAATGGAAGGAAAAATCAAATAACTTTTGTCTCCCTTAAATTGTGTAGGGGATTAGGGGACTAGAGACTAAAACATATGAAGAACTGGGAATTGGATATGTCTAGTTTAATGAAAGAAAGGACTAGGGCATGATAATGCCAATATCTAAGTTGCTACAACAAAGAAGGGAGTCAAACCTATTTTCCAAAATACTGAAGGTGGGAAAGAAGCATTGGATGGAGAGAACCAAACCTAGAACTAAAAAGAAATTTCCTGACAGCTAGAACAATTAATCAGCGGAACAGCTTGTCTCAAGCAGTTGGAGGAGGCTCCAACACTGGAGGTTTTTAAGAAGAGATTGAACAACCATTTGTCTGATATAATGTAGGGTTTCTGCTTGAGAAGGGAGTTGGACTAGAAGACCTCCAAGGTTCCTTCTAACTCTGTTATTCTGTGTAGTTTGTGGCAAGGTACATAAGACATTTGCAAGGACTATTACTATGATATGGCTGGAGAATATCTGCCATACATTGATGCATTTTGTACAAATTACTGAAGATACAAATTTCTGAATATTTCAGAAGCATTAATCTTCTTCTATTTTCTATGGGATCATATTCATTTTCTAGTAGCATAGGACAATGTAGCGATGCCTCATGGTACATTTTATATTTCACTACTTCATCTGAACTAGGAAATAGAAATTTCAGATAATTTGAGCAGGCACCCAAGCCTATATATGAAAGCATTTTGTGACATTTTTCTAGGTTTTTATGAAAAATTTAAATTTATCTTGAAATTGTATATATGATGACATCTAGACAATATGCATAATTTTCTTGTCCTTCAACGTCATCCAATTCTGAATTGGAATCTGAAATTTTTAAAAGAGCATAGAATTATACCTGTGGGTGTCAAATATTTCTCCATGATAGCAAATTTCTAAAGAACATTATTATGGCAGGGTACTATACTGGGCAGGCCAGCTCAACACATCTACCCTACAGAAATGACACTGTGATTGTATTGTAGATCTCTGGTTTTTATTTCAGCAAATTCAAACTCAGCCTGAGAAAACCTGACAGATTTCCTCCCATTTATATGACTGTAGAAATTTCACACTGAAACTGGCATGCTATTTATTTATTTATATTTCATATTTCTAAACTGCCCATGAGGCCCTGGGTATTGTACAATATCATACAAAAGTTAACCAATATAATGAATAAAATTAATATTAAGATTGCAAAATTAAATCAGGATTTAAAAAAATTAAATTCTAGGATAATGATAATCAACCACATTTTAAGATTGCCTTTTAACATTGGATTATTAAAGGTGGGAGGGTTTCTCAAGGGATTAGTCTCACAGGTGTGAGGTCCTCTGTGCCCTCCATGCAAGGCCACAGAGTCAAGTTTTTTCCCTTTGCAGAAAGGCAAGAGGTTGGGGGCTTTCTTCACTTCTGGGGGCTGAATGTTGTACAAAATGGGGGCAGCCCCAGAGAAAGCTCTCTTCCTAGATTCCACCAGTCAAAATTCTTAGACAGGGTCTGTGACATGTCTTCCCTGCCCGATCGACTGACAAGGGATGAATGACGAAACACCAGTCCTGTAGGTAACCTGCCCCATGCCGTGAAGGGCTTTATAAGGTTATGACCAACACCTTGAATTGGACCTAGAAGAAAACTGATATCTAGTGTAGTTTGCAGTTCAAGGGTGTTATATGTGGCCTTCTTTGGCCACCCTGTATGGTGCGCACACTCTGTCCCAGGTAAAGCTTCCACACTTTTCAAGGATAGTCCTGTCTAAAGTACATTGCAATAGTTCAATCAGGAGATGACCAAGGCATGAGTGACCGAGCATAGAGACTCCCTGTCCAGGAACAGGCATAATTGTTTCCCCCTTTTTTAGTGCATTATTCCTTAGATCATCCTTTCCATGAGTAATTTTCCTTATTGATATCATGAGTTTTAAAAATGCAGAAATATTTTAAAAATCAGTCAGGAGTAACACATTCATGGATGAAATATAACCCATGAAAATGCAGGGAAGAATACCAGATTGATGTTGTTTCAGGTAATAAAGAAATCAATGAGCACTAATGCTACCATAGGTCCATTGTATCTGATGAAATCTTAGCAATGGTATCATTAACTGACGTTGGGTACATCTCAGTCATTTTCCATTTTACTAGATCTACAAGCTGCAATTTGCATAAATGAATGGTTTTTATGTTTCACTCTTGAATAGCTATTGGCCAGTGATAGCAATTACACAGTAGATTCCATCATTCCTCCATTATCACCTATTACAACATTTCTGGTATTGTATTCAACAGCAGTATTTCCAAATACATCACGAGCCAATAATCCTAATAATATTTTTAGGCTTTTAGGCCACTGATAGCTTCACTAGAGCTCTGGGGAACAAATTCAGCTGAGGAAAGATTTTGTTCAGCAAATAGCACACAAATGTAGAGGCAGCCACATTTTACTTTATCTCTTCTACCATCGTGACTTTTTAAAATATTATTTTAAGTTTTCCCAATGAAATGTAGGGGATATTTTTGAGTTTAACCTTGAAATAAGGAGAAACTTTCTGACAGTAAGAACAAGTCAACCAATGGAACAGCTTGCCCTCGGAAGTTGTGAGAGCAACATTACTTGAGACTTTCAAAAAGAGATTGAACTGCCATTTATCAGAAATGGTGTAGGGTCTCTTGCTTGGGTGGGGTGGGGTGGACTAGATGATCTACAAGGTTCCTTCCAACTCTGATTATCTGTTATCTTATATTTTGTCACAATGGCATTCCTTCATTTCAAAATTACCTACGGATTCTCCATTAATTTTTCTTTGGCCTTTACTATTGTGAAGTGGGTCTTATGAAAGTTTTCATAGGCTTAGCAAGTTTTGGTAATTGGTCAGATTTTAAAAATATCATACAATAATCTGAATTATAGTATCGATGAGAATAACTCTTTAGTATTCATAGCTGTAAATAATCTTTCTTCTTAGTTTATCACAAATTGCAGGTAAAAGAAAATGAAACTCTGGTCATAATTCTCAGCAAAATTTACTTTTGCCTTGTAGATATAAAATAGTAATGCTACATCTGTGGGTTTCCACGTGTACAAATACATTCCACTCCCTCTCCTTCCTTTCCTTCTTTTTCTTTCTCTCTCTCTCCTTTCCTTCATTTGTTTCTTTTTCCTTATTCTTTCTTTTTTCTTTCTCTTTCTCTCTTTTCTTTATTTTTCTTCTCTTCTTCTCTCTCTTACTTCTCTCTCCTTCTTCTCTGTCTTTCTTTCTTCTTTCTTTCTTTCTTTCTTTCTTTCTTTCTTTCTTTCTTTCTTTCTTTCTTTCTTTCTTTCTTTCTTTCTTTCTTTCTTTCTTTCTTTCATTATGTTCAGTTAAGCAAAGATCTAGATCTGAAGGGGGAAAGGTGATCTTGGATGTGCATATGCACACATCTGACAATCTGCCCATAACTCTATAAACCACAGGGAAATATACGTTTGATCTGAGGAGGTGTCAATAGGTGCAACTTGCATGCCTATGCATGGTCTAAATCAAGTTTTCCCCTTTGGAATCCAGATCTCTGCACAGCCCTGATAAATATGTATGGATACAAAGAGAGAATGCACAGAGATTGCATTTCTCCAAAAGCAATGATATTGTTATGCAAAGGGCTTTACAATTTTTTATCGCGCCCCCATCTTCAAGATCATCGTGTGCTGTTCATCATTATCATTTTCATTTTTACAATGCAAAAGTAAATAGATTTTGGAGTTATCGCAACATGCCAAGGAAAAAACAGCAGGGTGGAATTCAATTTACACTCAAGCCAATGCTTCTGTGCAGGGTTTTCATTTCATTAGCTCAGCAATCTGCAGACTTGTGATTCTAAAATGATTTCAGGTCAGAATCCTGCATAGACTTTAATCAGACTAGATTTAAAGGAGAAAGAGGTCTGAACAGAAACAACAGATAAAACCATCACTAAAAGTAACTGTTCTTTTTGGTCCATTCATTTACAGTGAAATGTGACTTTGTCAGAGTCAGTTTCTGATTAAGACACCAGGCCAGAAACCAGGAGATTGTGACTTCTAGTTGCAGTTTATCCATGAAAGCCAGCTGGATGTTCCTTGGGCCACTCACAAACCCTTAGCCCAAACCCCTCTCACAGGGTTGGTGTTGTAGTGGGGGAGAAAATAGGAGAAGAAGCAATATTAGATGTGTTAACTTCCTTGAGGTATTATAAAAATAATAAAGGTAGAAAAAGCTGTATGAACATATTAGACATGGACAGGAGTGTGCCTTTATTTATCTAGCTTGATATGCCAAACCTGATATTAATATTATACCCATATTAAGGGAAGTAATCAGGGGTGGTATTCAAATTTTTTAACAATTGGTTCTGTGAGTGTGGCTTAGTTGGTAGGATGGCTTGGTGGTCATTTGACTGGCTGGGCAGTGGCATGCATCTCCTTGCCTGGCCTCTCATGACTGTGGGGATGCTGCAGCAGTCATAAGTGTGAAAAATGGTCATGTCACTTTTTTCAGTGCCATTGTAACTTTGAATGGTCACTCCACACAAGCAAAGTATCAGCAAAGGAGGGGAAAAGAAACTCCAGAGAAGTTCCTGAGACAGGAAGTCTAGTCCTTCCAAGAATGTAATAAGGGTTAACGGAGAGGCAGTTTCTATAAGCAACACCAGAATGTTTCCTTCCTGCCTTCCTTACAGGATTAGGCCAGTAATTTCTTCTAACAACTGGTTCTCCGAACTGCTTAGAATGTTAACAACCGGTTCTAGCGAATAGGTGCGAACGGGTAGAATCCCACCCCTGGAAGTAATGGTATATTCCTTATAATATATTAAGTTTCCCTTTGTTGCAATCAGAGTTCAATTCAGACTGAACCAGTTTTCTGTTTTGTCAGAATATTCATAAACTGGCAAAGGCATGGTAACAAGGTCAGCCAATGAATAGGCATGGAACTAAGTCAGCCAAAGAGGCTGTTTGGAAACTGAAACTGGAAAGAGCTTGGGTGTGGCTCTGTATTAAGCTCTGAGCTATGAAGCTGCAAACTGGTCTGCAACTCTGAATCAAAACTGAAACTGTTCTCTGCTGTTCTCTCCTCTGCTTGTGTTTTTGCCTGTAACTATTACCACATTGTAAGAATCTGCTGTTGGTATTGTAAATTTACTTCATATATTATGTATATAAAGAAGTTAATGAATTGTGCTGAATCAGTTATCTGTGTCTGCTTTCTGGATGTGATTTCTGCAACAAACTGATATATTTGTGTCATGTTCTCCCCAAATAAAAAGCAATTGAGGAGTTTGGGAATGCACAGTCTTGATCAAGAGAAGCTAGACAGGGAAATATATTCACAATGATAATGCTTAAATGAAGGCCAAATTCTGTCATCTCTATCAAATCTATGCCTATGTAATTAACATTGTATAATATAGTGTAGTTGTAGTTTGGCTACAGTACTGTTAGTCCTCAACTAACAACAGTTCACTTAGTGACCGCTTGAAGTTACAAAGGCACTGAAGAGAATGACATGACTATTTTTCACACTTATGTCCATCGCAGCATCCCTATGGTCATGTGATTTACATTTAGATGCTTAACAACTAACTCATATTTATGACGGTTGCAGATTCCCAGAGTCACATGATCCCCTTTTGTGACCTGATAAGCAAAGTCAATGGGGAAGCCAGATTCACTTAACAATCATGTTACTAATTTAACAACTGCAGAGATTTACTTAACAAATGTGGCAAGAAAGGTTGTAAAATGGCCCAAAACTCACTTAACAAGTGTCTCACTTAACAACATAAATTTTGCGTTCAATTGTGATCGTAAGTTGAAAGAGGACCTGTATACTATAGCTACAAATACAGTAGGGTTGAAATAAATAATATATAGCTTATATTTTTGAAGCACTGACCAGGTCAGATTTTGATTTCCTCTAAATTAAAAGTACTTGTAATGGATGTAGAGATAGCTGGAAGCTGCTGTTGTGTCCATCCGTTGAGTGAGGATCTAATCTGATGTAAAGTATCATGATGTATTTTAGGAACGGATTGTTGTGAAGGAGCACTTTTCTGTCATGTAAGAAATAATATACAACTCTGTCCCACTATATTCAGGGGTGGGTTTCTACCGGTTCTGTCCACCTCTGTAGAACCAATAGCTCTGAAGAGCAGCAGACATTCTATGTCTGCTGATGTTTTTGCCCACATGCCCACCTGGGCTCTTACCTGACCTTTATTTCCTGATTTTTTTCAACTTCAGCTGCCGTGCAAGGTACAGCTGCAGTTAAAAAAGCAGGAAAAAAGGGCTTTTTGAAAGGCTGCTTCTCTGCACGCAGCATGCTGATGACGATTTTCAGGCACCCGTGCCAGCGGGGAGGGAAGTACATTGTAAATTACCGAACCTCGTAAATCAACCGAATTGGTAGTTAACCCTGTCAGATCCCACCCCTGACTATATTCCAAGGCAGAGAGTCAGCCCATAACTGCTACTTGTGTTTGCTTTACAGAGCTAAGGTGTCTTCATTAGGAGTAAAGAGAAAAAAAGAGCAAGATATCAATTTATGACACATTCTCCATTTGTTGGCCATCCTTTTAAGCAAAGAACCTGGCCAGATACCTCTATGACTTCAATTGGCATCAAAAGTTGATACTCTTATGACTCAACCTCATGATAATCACAGGCTTCACCTGGTAGAAAAGTCACTCAATACAGATATCAGTTAGTTTAAATTTCCCTCCTTAGAAGCTATTCCATTCTGAAGAAAATGCTTTGCTGAATGAAAGTACCTCATCTCCAAGATGCTGAAAGTCTCCTAAGGTAGGGCCCTTTATGACTTGAGGACATCAACTCCCAGATTTCCTGAGCCAATTTTGATATAGATGGCCTCTTTGACCCCTCTTTCAAATCAGCAGTCCTCTCTGTCCAAAATGTGGAGTTTGCTGTCTTCAAAAGAGTGGTCTTTGTCTTTTAAATGGAGTAGGACTGCTGAATCTTGTCCCGATGGGTTTGTTCCCCTATCTGTCAAGGACCTTAGAGTACTCATCTCTAATGATCTAAGTGCTAGAGCCCATTGTAACTACATAGCCAAAAAGGCATTAAGAGTTGTTAACCTAATCGTATGCAGCTTTTTCTATGGTAATATCACATTATTAACAAGAGCATACAGCTCATCAGTCTGGAACCCACATTACGTATCTGATATTAACACACTTGAGAAAGTCCAGAAATATTTTACAAGAAGAGTTCTCCACTTCTCTACTCATTGCAGAATACTTTATGCCACCAGACTTGAAATTCTAGACCTAGAAAACCTAGAACTACGCCGCCTTCGGTCTGATCTAAATATAGTATATAAAATTATACATTGCAATGTCCTACCTGTCAATGAATACTTCAGCTTCAACCATAACAATACAAGAGCACACAATGGATACAAACTCAAAGTAAACCACACCAAACGTGATTGCATGAAATACGACTTCAGCAACAGAGTGGTCAATGTCTGGAATACTCTACCTGACTCTGGTTTCTTCCCCAAACCCCAAAAACTTTCATCTTAGACTGTCTACTATTGACCTCACCCCTTTTCTAAGAGGTCTGTAGCGGGTGTGCATAAGCGCACCAACAAGCCTACTGTTCCTGTCCTAGTTGTTTCTTTTTTTATTTTTCTTATATGTATCCATTTCATATATTCATAACTATGTTTATACTTATACCTGTTATCTTTTAATTGCTTGACAAAATAAATAAATAATAAATAAATAAATGTTCTCTTATGTGCCATGTGTGGTTGTTTTGTTTCCCCAATGTATTGATCTGCACATGGCTCATTGCATTGTATTGCATATATTTTTGAGTAGTCATCTGTAGTATTTCTATATCGGTACATGTATGATGGTATCCATAAGACAATCATGTAATATATAAACTATCCACTGAATTACTTTTGGTGGTGCAGTGGATTTTACCATAAGATACAGACTTCATTCCTATCTGAAAACTGTAATGTCTTCCACTGTATACATCGGAGACAGGTGTCTACAGCTGCTATCCCAGCTACTATATTTCTCCATTTCACAAAATCAATCAAGTTCTGCAACTGTCTTTGAAATAATTATCCATGAAGAAATTATTATTCTTTCCCTGAAAACCCCTAAAGAATTCTTCGAAACACTGATTTTTCCCATGTATTCCTTTTTTTTTCTGTCGTGCAGAGGTATTCTTTTGAGAGATGTAATGAGAATTTATGTAAAGTATAATTAAAGAACTCATTTAGGTAGAATTTTATTTATGAAATGTAGTTTTCTCATTAAGGAATGTGCTTGTTTTCCAGATCGTTTTGTTAAGAGTATGTAAATACAGGAATGCTGAAATCTCTGGTGACTGAAAGAAATGACCTTACACCTGTGAAATCTAAACTAATGTCTTATTTTTACAGGTTTGACAACTTCTTTTTAAATAACAGATTTACTGAACCTGCAATAACCATTCTTCCTCCCGTTAATATGTTTCTCTGCTTTATGATTTTTCCTTTTGTGCATTTAAAAAATCGCCTTCTGAAAATAGATGCCAAAC